>OY776279.1:53040432-53375432 GCA_963675445.1 Linnaemya vulpina | reverse complement strand
GAAATCAAATACACAAAAAACATTTTTGCCTTTTATTTTTATTTCTTATCTTATTATATTTACAGAAATATGCGGCAAGTAAAAACTTAACTTGTTTCTTAGAAAATTGTATATGGATTGAGTCTTGTAATATATAATTTGAACTAAATTCTTCTGCAGAATCTGCCCTTAGTCGAGAATTAACCAAAAACTTACTAAATGTTTTGTTTTAATGCTAATATTTTGGAGAGCATCAATAGATTCTTTAACAAAATTGCCTAACCTTTTTCTGACAGTTCTAGTTTTCTTCCTGGAGTTCAAAACTTTCTTGTATTTTCATAAAAGATCGTTATATGTTTTCTTATATAGATTTGACTGTTTTGTTTATTTTTCGCAGTTTGAACAGTTTGTCTTTTATGTGTTTTCGCTTCCAGGGATGGGAAATTCAGATTTTTTATGCATAAAAGTAACCACAAAACAACTAACGTCGTTTATTTGCTAACAAAAACCATTTTTTAATTTAGTAAACAAAAATTTGGTTTCAAAAATCAAAATTTTGATTGCAGCGTTGGATAACTGCAATATTTTGTGATAGCTGAACGTGACCAAAGTGGTTACAAATTTTTAGATTTTTTAAAAACGTTGGTAAAAAAAACAAAAAAAATTCGCTTCCAGGAATGTAAAACTGAAATTTTTTTCTACAAAAAAGCAACTTACGTCGTTTATTTTTACTAATTAAAACTATTCGTAATTCAGGGAAAGCAAAACTTGCATCAAATATTCTAAAAAAACAACATTTCGTTTTCAGGGGTAGAAAATTAATTTTTTTTATTTATAAAAGTAAACAAAAATGCAATTGACGTTATATTTTTTTTCTGGTTAATACTATTTTATAACTTCGAAAGAACAAAATTGGTACTTAAAAATATATATTATGCCAGATGTATATAAGACAGTTTTGTTTGTTGTTCGCAATTTAAACAGAAGGGGTAGACTTTAGTTTTTATTCCAATGAATGAGCTTTCAAAATTTTGGTCGCATATATAAAGATTTTTGTGTAGTCTTCGTCAGGAATTTGACATTCTCCCCTCTGAATAAATATCTTTTAGATCTCTTACACATCTTTACGTAACATTTTCTGCCTTATTTTCAATTGTTTTTTTTCCACTTGCACTCGTCATGTACAGCAAAGAAAATTTCACACGTACATTAAATATTTCTTTTGCTCTGTTAAAATCTGACAATAATTAAAAATATTAAAGATCAATCATTAACAATGTTTTAAAATGAAAGAATTTTTCGTAAAGATCTCCAAACAAGTTTGCATGTGTTTTTGCTTGAGTTTTTTTCCACCTTCCCTTCAGTATCTTAAGTTATATTTGATGAAACCAACTTTAAACATGTTCGATGAACAACGATCCAACATATTGGTTTCCGCTTCTCTCTTCACTTTTTCCCTTACCCTAGACACCTATAAAGATTTTAAAATTTTATTTCATGCTTTGCTCGACATGCGTCTTCTTATTGTGTACATTCTTTGGTGTAATCCAATCGGCTGGTTATTCCCTTACCTCGACGCGACCGGACCGAATTTAACCCATTCGCTGCCAAGGACAGTGTGTCTTTGGCAGTGTGTCCCGCACTGCCAAGACGAGTATACTCGTTCTACTTTAAATATATTATAACATGCTTACTTTTGAATTAGCAAACATTTTTTTTGCCACAAATATGATATAAATATGTAAAAAAATTGAAAAATACTACAAATAAAATTTTGTACAAAAAATATACTCTATTTCTTATAGAGAATGATCCTACACCCAAAAATCAACTTCATCGTGTATTTATAACAAAATTTTATAGCAACTAAATCACTTATGATACCTTATCTTCAAAATAGGATTTTTAACTAAGTCCATAATGGAGGTTTATCAAGACAGCTCGGACAGTAATATCGAGACACTGTAGTCGACAATAGTGAATTTCTAAGTGTTGCCAATTTTCGCAATGTGTCTCGTTTTATTCCATTTTCTTTAATTCATCCATCTGCATGATTTATTATTTGTTTTTCTACTTTTTTCGAGTCCTTCTGCCTTCCTATTGCCAACGACGAGTATACCCGTCTTTAGTTTCCTGCTTGTAAATGATTATGTACGATAATATATGTATGTGCACTTACCAAGAAATAACACGATTTTGGTAAACAATAACACTCAAAATATAAGTGGCAATGGGAACGACTTTATATAATTTAGGCTTAGCAGCGAATGGGTTAATCGAATCACTAGCTTTGGGTGCGTAACTTACAACGTTTCCAGAAGGAGACGCTCCGGTTAGAAAACGGTTCGCCAATAACCCACTCCTAGGCTCAAGAAAAAAAGGTTTCGCTGAAAACTACGATAACCAAATTCATACACCAGTACGGAGACGCTCCTGTTAGGTGTACTAAACTCAGCTAGGTTTTCCTACAACACAAATGCACTATAAATGTTTCCTACGTTGATGCAGCAGAATGTTTCTTAATTGCGTAGCAACTCACATTACATACACTGCTTTGGAAAATAACTTAATTATTATAATAAATTCCTTTTGTTATGCTACTGTATAGTTTCATACATGTATACATATGTACAAACACTCAAAGTAGGTATTCGCAGCCGCGGTTGCTTTGGTCGTGAGTACAGTTACAGCTTGTATGTCGATATGCACATAAGTTGTTATGAAGGTACATGCGTACACAAAAAAAGGCGACAAAAAAATGTATACATATATAGTCTTTTGCCTTATTGTGCGACCGTTATACACATAGTGTGTTGGTATACATGCCAGTTAAGAACAGTGCGGACACTGCACATGAATGAAATTCAGAGCAAATACGCAAAATTAATATTTCATCGCGCATGCGGCCTAATTACGAAACAACATAAGGAGGCTCGAATTACAACTGAAACATATTTCCAAGCTAAGCGTCTGCAGGCTTGTAGGCAACATGATCCACTAAGTCATCGAGGTGAAGACCAATAAATAAATTCGTTTAGTTACATTAATAATTGTTTGAAGTATTTAATAAATAATCTATTGTGCAAAATTTAAAATATTGTGAACTTATTTCTGGCGCTGTGGTTGCACCTTAATTAATTTTTTTATAGCAATCCTTTTGGCGGAATTTAACTGGCGCCCGAGCAAGGACCCACTTACATAAAACAGTGGTGTCCTTTATAGCATACAAAGCTAAATAATTTACTAAATAAGCTCTGCGATCTCCAAGGAGCACTTCAGGACCAATAACTGAATTAAAAATAAAATAATCGGTTCCCCAGTAAGAATCTATGGAAATAAAGCCGGATTTTCAAAAAGGAATAAAACGGACCTCCCGTGAGATGTAAAAATTTCGCCAATTGGTCGCTTCACGCTGCGTAACCAAGGCTCAAAGAATTTATTTTTTAGCAAGCAAATACTTAATATTATATTAAAAAGAATAATATAAATAAAAAATATAAGAAATTTAAAAAAGTGGAAAGAATTGAAAAATTGTTTTACAAAGAATATTAAAAATCAAGAAGATATATAAAAAAGTAAAGTAAGAAAAAGATAAGAAAAATTCTGAGGCAACGAAAAAAAATTAAATTATAGAAAAGAAGTGGAAGTGCAAACAGAAAGTGTTTTACTGAATACGTACATATTCCCAGGTGAGTTCTTTTACCATATAAAAGTAATATACTATAAGTGACAATGGAGGAGATGAAAATGAGTATTACTACTTTAACAGGGGCGGTAAATCGTCTCTTAGAGCAGGTTAAATTAGTAGAAGGCAGGGTCTATAAAATAGAGCAGACCAATGATGTTACCAATAGAAGAATAGAATAAATAGAAAGACAAGAACAGGATAGTGTAGGTGACACAGAAGTAGCTTCAGCACTACAGATGCCTAGGACGGAAGAAGATTTGAGGGCAATTTGTAGACTTCCGGATAGTTTCAAGGAACAGCGGACGTTCGATGGCAACCCGTTCCACTATATTTTTTGGGTGCATTCGGTCGAAATGGTTCTAAAAGATTTCAAAATTGTAAGGGATCAACCAATTTACCGATCAATAATGCAGAGTATTAGACAAAAGGTTGTAGGAGAAGCGGATGCGGCCTTGTATCCTACAATGTGTTTGAGGCTGACTGGAAGGAAGTGAAGAAAATATTTTCGCTCCATTATGCCGACAAGAGGGATGTTCAGACGTTAGAACATCAACTCAATCAGCTCTCCCAAGGTTCGTCGAAGGTGGACGAATTTTACTCAACCGTAAATCACCAATTATCCTAAATAATTAATAAATTGAAGACCGAATCTTATAGTGAAGAAACCATAAATGCTCTAATAACAACGCGCAGGAATAGGGCCTTGGACATATTCATACGAAGTCTTACTCCTGAATTATCCAGAATGGTGATAATCCAATGGCCAAGGCATTGGCGGAGGCGTACTCCGCTTGTCTCGAGCTTCAGAATATTACCATGAGGAATAATATTCTTCATATAAGAGTATCAATTAGGGGCAATGCGCAACAAGTTCCATGGCCTGCAACAACTCCACCCAGACCTCCTAGGCGTTTTAATAACAACCTCCTCTAAACCATTATAGGTATAATAACTGGCAGCAGCAAAATAACAGTTATCAGCAGCATAATCCGAACTCCAATTATAGACCAGCAGTTTATGACAAGTCGCACCAGGTAAAACCGGAACCGATGGAGGTTGACCGCTCAATACAGACGCGAAAGGTGAACTGCATGAACCGTTCTAGACCAGCAGAAAAAAGAGGTGCTTCGGAAATGTTTAATAGGGATAAGCAGGCACGTCTTTATCATTTATATACGAATGATGATGATACTAAGGAACTTCCACAAGATGATGTTATTAATAGTTTTGATGGCGCAGCAAGTGACCAAAATTTTATGGGGAAAGGCCATCAAGGCTACCTTACGAAGAATATGTAACGGCTAAAAATAAAGTATTTGAATTTTTGATCGATACCGGCGCGAACAAAAAATTTCTGCAGCCCCAACTTGTCCGCCGGGAGCATACCTTTGGCAAAGCCACTTGTAGTTTCTACTGCTGGTGGGAAATAGAAATTAACTAGAAAATAGTGGGGAAATTTCTTAGTTATGGTATAGCAGAACCACTTATATTTTATATCATACCCGGTTTATCTATCTTTGATGGTATCATAGGGGACGATACTCTCAAATAACTAGGAGCTGTAGTCGATCGGAAGGGAAATATTCTTTTAATTAAAGGAAGAATTAGGATACCTCTCAAAGCGAAAATTTCCAGTAATTTAAATTACATATTAAGTGAGTCATTATCAATGGAAACAATAGCAAAAATTAACAAAATCATAGGAAATTACAAAGATTTATTTGGGCCACTAGATGACAGACAAACCGCTGCGACCAGTCTGCAGGACGACTATAACGGATCCTATTTACTCCAAAAGCTATCCGTATCCAGCCGCGATGAGGGACGAAGTCGACAGACAAATTAACGAACTGTTATCCGAAGTAATAATACGCCCCTCAAAAAGTCCTTTTAACTCTCCGATATGGGTGGTGCCCAAAAAGCCAAAACCAACTGGAGAGAAACAACACCGGTTCGCCTACCTTTTAGACTAAAGAATGCTCCAGCGATCTTTCATCGTATGATCGATTACATCCTTAAGGTACATATTTATCGGGAAGATTTGTTACGTCTATATAGACGATATAATTGTGTTTGGACATAGCGAAAAATAAACCTTGTGTAACGTTGACACTGTTTTCAAAAGGCTGGAGGAAGCGAATTTAAAAGTCAATATTAAGAAAACACATTCCATGCAAAAGGAAGTAGAGTTTTTAGGGTACGTAGGGAATTCTAGTGGTATAAAGCCAGATCCTAAAAAAGTAGAGGCCATTGAAAAACTTTTACCCCCCACTAATCTGAAAGAATTGAAAGGGTTTTTAGGGATGACATCGTATTACAGGCGTTTCATTAAAGATTACGCAAAGGTGGCAAAACCACTTACAAACTTGACAAGAGGCGAAAATGCACAAGTAAAAGCTGGTCAGTCAAAGAAAGTTCAGATAAATTTGAATAATGAGGAAATATTGGCCTGTCAAAAGTTAAGAGCTCTTCTAACTACAGCAGAAATTCTTGCGTTCGCCGATTTTGATACACCATTTAACCTTACGACCGACGCTTCAAATTACGCCATCGGTGCTGTCCTTTTACAAGGAGAAATTGGTAAGGATAAACCAATCGCGTACATATCACGCTCACTAAATAAAACAGAGGAAGGGAACGCTGCGAATGAAAAGAAGATGCTAGCTATAGTGTGGGCATTAGATAACTTAAAAAAATTATCTTTATGGTGTCAAGAAGGTAAAAATCTACACTGACTACCAACCTCTTACTCACGCGTTAGGCAACAGGAACTACAATGCCAAACTCGCATATAGGAGTATAACCACGAATTGATCTATAAACCTGGTAGATCAAATTATGTTGCAGATGCGCTCTCCAGATTTAAACTAGTGTCAATCATATTAGCGATGATGCCACCGTAACATCTAGTGAGGGTGACACACAAATTACGATGACAGCGTCAGAAGCAAGGGACGACGACATACTGTCAACAATTTCAACTGTCCGCAGTGCGATTCAAGATGCCTCTGATCTTATTCCCCACATGGAAGCTCCACTTAATGTCTTCAGAAACCAAATAGTTATAAAAATTAGCAGAGATCTCGACTTATATAAGGAACCACATAAAAACTTTCATCGACATTATTTCTCATCTCCGGAATGGAATGCTGAAAACCTTCTGGGTATCCTCAAGAAAGCGTTGCATCCTAGCATAGTTAATGGGATTAAAGCTCCAGATTCCTGTTCGCCAATTTTTCAGGAAATTTATTTACAGCATTTTTCTAGATACAAAATTAGAATCGTCCAAAAATTAGTCAATGACGTCAATTCAGAGAATAGGCAGTTTGAAATAATTCAAAAAGAACATCGCAGGGCGCATAGGAAGGCAAAAGAGAACAGGAAGCAGATTTAGAAATTATATCCGTCATCGACTAATTTTCGAAGTTCGCCAAAGTTTTCCACATAAGCGACAGATCTGTTTTAAATATTAGGGAAAAGCTAGTAAAAATGTTTAATTTTGATATTAATATGTATATTGTCATTTGTTTCAAATGTTAAATTTATTTTAAATGATTTTTTTTTATCGGAAACTTTTATACAAATCGACAATTGTTGAATGTCACAAGATTATATCAAAATAACATATAAACATGTTTAGCAATTAATTCAACAAATTTTCTTATTTATTTAATATTTGAAAGAATAAACATATATAATCTATTTTTAAGCACAGATGGTGCAGAAATCGGTAGTTAGGAAGGGACAAACAAAATAAGCTTCTCTGTCTTCCTGAAGAGCCATCACAGCAGTGCTGTGGAAACGCAATTTAGTTTTAAAATCTTAAGAAATTTCACAAGTTCACTACTTTTCTGATAGCGACGAATTTCATGTAAAACTACTGTGCCAGGACGAAAACGATGCGGTATCATGCCACCGTTGGTAGCTGGAACCGCCTTGTTTGCTGAAAGTAGGGAGAATAAAAGAGATAATAAAGGTTTAGAATTAGAAACAAAAACATTACCTGAACTCATTATATATAGTCCACTACTGCTTTTTTTCCAAACCATATTCATTTGACTTCCATTGTCTCTGTGGTAGAACGCTGCTTTCACGAATTTCGTCGTATTCTACGTAACTTGTAGCCAGTGTTGGCGGCCAAACCATTATGTTATTGCGCACTTAAAAATACTGCTGGGTTGGTTTTCTAATTTCTATACAGACAGATACATAAAAACTTTTAACAAACACTATTTTGTATGAATGTTTAAAAACACAATACATCCACAAAACTATGTACCTCTGAAGGGAAAATTATGAGTGCAAATACTGCTTGCCCAGTTTTTGGCGCAGAATCAGGTTTGGGAGTTATAGGTTAAAAATATTAAGGTTAGTAAAAAAAACGTTTCTTAAAAAATTTGTTTGAAAGAGTAACAATACAGCAAAAATTTAATGATGCCAAATTGTAGCCCTTTAAAAAAAAGTAAAAAAAATTTGTTACTTTTTCTTCATATATTGTTAATATTTTTTTATTTATTTTTTTTTTTGTTGGAGTTACTATGGTTGAGGTACCTGTTTTCTTCAATTATTAATTCAAAGCAAGATTCTCTAATTTATATGTTTTTCTCGGAATTCCTCGATTTGTAAAAATATTTTTTTTTCGCAATTCTGTCGTTTGTTCATCGAAATACATTTTTTGACATATCTCTACGAGATACCATATATTAAAGTGTCTTATTAATAATCTCGATTTTTTCATCAAGATTTTTTATAAAGTTATTAAATTTTATTGTAATTGATTTCTTTCCGTTCCTAAGTAATGTTTGTTAATATCATCTTTTTCTTGTGAAAGAAACGAAATATTAATAAGCCTTTTGTTTTGCACATCGATATTGTTATTTTTATCGAAGAGTATTCAACGACTTGACGAATTTTTCTTTTTCCTTTTTCGGTTTTAATAATAGACATATTGTTTCCTGACCCTTGTAGTACCAATAATAAACTGAACCTATTAACGAACGTATATATATATATATATGAACGAGATTACACATCTTTAATTTTCCAGTGAAATATAAATATATGTATATAAAATGGAGTGATCAAATGCTTTTTCGGGATTAGCGAATATATTTTGTAAAAGAAAAAACAGAAGATAGTAGTATGTTTATGGAGTTTGTGGCTCACTTTTTTCATACAAAAAGCTGCTCAAGGAGCCAGTGTTGCCATATTGATTACTATAAACCAAAATTTGTTACTTTTTCTTCATATTTTGCTTACAATTTTTAAGTTTTGTTGTTGTGTCACAACAAATTACAACACTGACAAATTATTTTGTAATGGAGCACCTTAGTATATTGTTTTGTATTTATACACATACAAACATTCTTATAAAGCCATACATACACAAATATTCAAACGTGCATGTATAAATATATATATATATATATATATATATATATATATATGTATATATGTATGTATATACATTCTCACAGATAAAGAAAACCATATTAATTCTAGCAGTGTTTTCTATAATGTTTAATATATATATATATATATATATATATATATATATATATGTATATATATATAAGACTAGACCTTTTATTTATTGTTTGTTTGTTGTTTTATAGTTTTTATAAGATCTTATGTATGTAGCTTTAATTTTACAATATTTTCTTATTATCTAAATAGATTAAATCTAATTAAACATCTATACTTATATTAAGAAAAATATCATCATCTTCATCCAAAAATTCTTTATGTCAATTTAAATTAGATGATTGTAAATAACTTATTCTGTAATGTCCCCATAAAAAAGTGTCAATATTATCTGTACATATAAGTCTCTTATCATCTAATAACTTAATGTTAGTTTATTTACATGTTGTGTATACATTTGTTGAACCTTAGATCTAAATACATACATAGAATCATAACATATATATATATATTTCTCTAGTAAGCATTTTCTAAAACTAGTAATACTTAATCTAGCTGTCACACTATTCTTAAAACCCTTAGTTTTTTTCCTTAATAATTTTACCATTACATTCGTCCTTTATCATACCTGAAACTTTTTTTTTTATTAAGGGAAACTTAAACACATTATCTTGAGCATATGAAGATGTATCGAAATGTAATCTGAATTCATTTCGAATATTATCATATAGATCATTGGTTTTAACATCGTGTATGAAGGAGCGAGTATCCATATAATTCAAGAGTATATCATGCCTATATTTAGGTTTCACATAATCGTACTGAAAGGTGTGCATTTTCGATAATTCTAATACTTAAAACCCAGTATAAATTGGTTTGTTGTAGGACGCTTTAATTATACTGATTTCAATGGAATCATTTCTTCATGAATTTTAAGGAAACTATGGAAATTAAGTTTAGATATGGAGGCTCTAGCCCCTGACCTCTTACCACTACTCTCCCATTCAAAAACTAATTTTACATCTTTTCTTTTGTCTACATTTTCCATTGTTTTACCATATATAGCATTGTTTAGAAGCTTAAAGAAGTTTTGTTCAAATTTATTCTTAGCCATTGTTCTATGATGATTATTTAAGTCAATATAACTAACTGATTAAATTGAAGTATTCTATGTATGTTATTTAAAATTAAACCGTTTTTGAGACTATGCTGAAGATTTCTATAGTAATATAATATTTTGTTTTATGATTTAAATCTATAATTAATTATGATTGTTTCATGATATCAATTTTTTCCATTTTTCGGCACAATATGTATATTGTTATTTATTTCAAATGATAAATTTATTTTAAATGTCGCAAAATTATATCAAAATAAGATATGTACATATTAATATTTGAAAGAATAAACAAATATAATCCCTTTTTAGAAAATATTTGGTAGTCCTGAAAAAAAACCGGCGGTTTTTAAAAATGGTTATAACATCTTGTACGATGGTCAAGTTTGCTCGCTACGAATCCGTCTGGCCAACAGTATATCTTTTGACATAATAGTATCAAGTTAAGCACAGATGGTGCAGAAATCGGTAGTTAGGAAGGGACCAACAAAATAAGCTTCTCTGTCTTCCTGAAGAGCCATCACAGCAGTGCTTAGAAAACGCAATTTAGTTTTAAAATCTTAAGAAATTTCACAAGTTCACTACTTTTCTTATAGCGACGAATTTCATGTAAAACTACTGTGCCTGGACGAAAATGATGTGGTATCGTGCCATCATTGGTAGCTGGAACCGCCTTGTTTACTGAAAGTAGGGAGAATAAAAGAGATAATAAAGTTTTGCTTTCACGAACTTCGTCCTATTCTACGTAACTTGTAGCCAGTGTTGGCGGCCACACCATTATGTTATTGCGCAATTGGAAATACTGCTGGGTTGGTTTACTAATTTCCATACAGACAGATATATAAAGACTTTTAACAAACACTATTTTGTATGAATGTTTAAAAACACAATACATGCACAAAACTATGTACCTCTGAAGGGAAAATTATGAATGCAAATACTGCTTGCCGAGTTTTTGGCGCAGAGTCAGGCTTGGGAGTTATAGGTCGAAATATGAAAAATAATGTTAGTAGTAAAAAGTTTTTTTTTAACTTTGTTTGAAAGAGTAAATATACAGCAAAATTTTAATGATGCTAAATTGTAGCCCTTGTTACGCCCTTTCAGATGGTTTAATTAAATTTTTGGCAAAAAGTCAGGTTTGGGAGTTATAGGTCGAAACTTGTAAAACTATGTTAGTCGAAAAAAAGTCTCTTGAAAAAATTTTTCGATAGAGTAACAATACAGCAAAAATTTAATGATGCCGAATTGCAGCGCTTTTTATGCCCTTTCAGATGGTATAATACAATTTTTGCACAAAGTCAGGTTGGGGAGTTGTAGGAAAAAAATTTAGAAAATTAATGTTAGTAAAATAATTTTTTGAAAAATTTGTTCTAAGAAGTAAAAATATCTAATGATGCCAAATTGTGGCAATATGTCTGCCATTTAAGATGGTATAATTCAGTTTTTGGCACAGAGTAGGGCTTGGGAGTTACTGGTCAAAACTCGTAAAAATATTGTCACAAAGATTAGGAATAGATTTAAATAAAACAACAATGTGGCTATATGTACTTGGCAACACTGCCAATTAATCTCTAGTTGTCAAAATGTTACAACCCTGGTCAACACAATATAGATAATATTCAAATTGACGGAAATAGAATACTCCGAAATATACAAGATCATTCGAGGCTGTGCCAATAATAAATGTAAACAACAACAGCGGAAAACCTAGCAACATAAATGCTAAGAGATGTTATTCTTAATGACCTTGTATGCAAGTATTCGCTGCTAATAAATATAAACAGTAAACTTGTGAAGTATACACAGCCATATACACATAGCAGAAGAAGAAACAAAACCAAACAACACATAGAACACTCATCCATACAACCACTCATACTTACCATAGGCAAAACACACAGAACACTCATACATACAACCACACATAGTTACCATAAGCAAAACACGCTAAGTGTTGAGTAGTACAAATGCTCGGGTTAATAAAGTAGTAAATAAAGTGTTGCCACATTATATTTCTAAAATTAATTTGTCCGTGTTTTAATTTGATGCAATAAAAGGAATCCTTGAAGGATAAGTAATAAAACCGTTTTTACGAAAAGGTCTAGGAACGTAACAATTTGTGTCAGAAGTGGAATTGCAAAAATAATTAAAAGGACATTGCAATTTAAGAAAAAAAAGACATTAAAAAAAAATTTAAATAAATAATCATGAAATTTTATGAGCTAAAAGTTGGACAGCTGAAAAAGGAGCTCAGTAAGCTGGAATTGCCAACTGCAGGTAACAAGGCTGAACTGCAGAAGAGGCTGATAGATGAGTTTATCCAGCAGCATGGACATAAATTCAATGTTCCCTGCTATGATGATCCAAATAAAACAGAACTCTCAGCAGATGCAGGAAAAGCTTGTAGCCGAGGCATCAAGGATCAGCAGCGACAAGCTTGTAGCCGAAATAAGTAAAATAAAACAAAACTCTCAGCAGATGCAGGAGGCACCAAGGATCAGCAGTGACAAGCTTGTAGCCGAAATAACTGAAATAAAACAGAACTCTCAGCAGATGCAGGAAAAACTTGTAGCCGAAATACAGGAGTCAAAAAAAGCCACGAACGAGACCCTGGTAGAGGTATCTGAAGCCATTAACAGGAGGGTGGATTCTATTGAGAATAAATTCTCAGAGCTGGAAGAGCATACAGAGGAGTTCGAAGAGAAATTGCATGCTCTAGAGGACAAAGTGCATAACCTGGAGTGTAGTGGCGGGCCAGTACGAGCAGTTGCGGAGGTTTCTGCGCGGATAAAAGCGCCATGCTTCGACGGCAGCGTACCATTAGGCATCTTCAAATTCCTGTTCGAGACGGTTGCTAGCAGAAATAGATGGGATGCTGAAGAAAAGGCCATAGAGTTGATTTTGTCCTTAAAGGGTACAGCCGCAGAGGTACTTGAGACTGTGCCAGTAAGCAGCAGAAACAACTAGAATGAAATAATGGCAGCATTGCAGCGCAAGTATGGTGGTGAGCACAAGCGCGATTTATACAGAATGGAATTGCGATGTAGAGCTCAGAAGCCTAACGAATCTCTACAAGTTTTCGCAATGGAAATCGAGCGTTTAGTGCAGTTCACATATCCAGGCGAGAGTCACCCGTTTCTGGACCACTTTAAAACTGAGGCTTTCGTTAACGGCATTCGCGACTCTGACATTAAACCGGCGGTGTGCGCTACACAGAAATCCACTTTCGCTGACACTGTTTCATTTGCGCTGGTTCAAGAGACTCATCCTTGCAGCCAAAGATATGTAAAGTGCAGAATGTGGTGGTTTTGTCTGAGGAGGATAACAACCTAGTTGCTAGCGTTAAGAAGGCAATGCGACAACTGCTGGCAGAAAATGCTATCAAAGGAAAGCCTAGGTGCTTTAACTGCGGAAAGATCGGTCATTTTCAGCGCAGCTGCAAAGCACCAAGGAAGAGAGGTAGATCTGTTTCGCCACCAAGAAACAGCAAACGGGTTAACCAAACATCATCACAAGAGTCCAGGTTAAACTAAAACGAGCCAGCACTAAGGGGCGAGAGCTAGCTTTAACAAACGAGGGCCCTACAATCTCCATATCAGTGATGCAGCAGGAAAAGTAGCAACCTCACTGCGTCCGGACACATCAACGGGGAAAAGCACGTACTCACCATAGACACAGGGGCATCGCAGTCAATAATAAGGCCCGATATAGTAAAGGGGAAATGCAAGCGGTTAAGCAATATACGGCTACGTACAGCTACTGGAGAGCCTGCCACTGTCTATGGTAAGATTGAAGTGAAGGTGACTATAGCCAACATCAACGTGAGACATGTGTTTATTGTTGTCGATGAGGTTATTATTGGAGCCGATTTTATGATTAACCATGGCATTAATCTATAAATGGGACAACATCTGATGATTTGGCGTAATGTGGAAATACCCCTTGATGTTGGATATGACAGCAAACCGCAAGTGACAGTGTATTTGCTATTGAGAGTCAGACGTTACCGCCGCGGTCTGAAACAGTCATATGGGCGCGGATGAAGGGAGATTGTGAGGACAATCGGTTGTGGGTTGTAGAACCAGCAGATCTAAAGAGAGAGCTTATAACAGCGAAAGCTCTAGTGGAAACTAGTAAAGGAGGAATAGTCCCTATAAGAGTGCTTAACTTATCAGACCATGAAAAAGTCATCAAAGAAAATTCTGATGTTGGCCAGTATACTCCAGCAGAGGCAATAATAAACTTCGAGAAGAAGACAGAGCCTACTAATTTGTCCGCAAAAGAACGTGAGCAATTTGAGGAATACGTAGGGAAATGGGTAGCAGGTCTATCAGCGACAGATAAAGCCAAACAGTTACTAAAAAGGAATGCCAATAACTTTGCCATGGGAAGCCAAAGCCAGGGTAGAACTGCATTGGTTATAGGCGAGGGTAGGCCGATTAAACAGCCACTTAGAAGCGTATCCCTAGCAAATCGAGATAAAGTAAAAGAACTTGTATGTGAAATGGAGCGTGATGGCGTAATTGAGCCATCTTCTGGTCCTTGGAGTTCGCCTGTAGTCTTAGTTAAAAAGAAAGATGGCAGTACTAGCTTCTGCGTAGACTACAGGAAGCTCAATGACATAACCAAGAAGGACAGTTATCCGCTCCCCAGAATCGGTGACACTTTGGACACGCTAGCTGGTACCAAATGGTTCTCTACGCTGGACTTGCGAAGCGGATATTGGCAAGTGGAGATTGCAGAGAAAGACAAAGAGAAAACTGCCTTCAGTGTAACGGTAACGGATTATGGCAGTTCAAAGTCATGCCATTTGGTCTCTGCAATGCTCCGGCCACATTTGAACGCCTAATGGAGAAGGTACTGATAGGACTTCACTGGAAGGCATGCTTGGTATATCTAGATGACATAATCGTGATGGGGAAAACTGGATTGAAACTCAGCTTGAAGAAATGTGCATTGTTCCAGAAAGTAGTAAAGCATTTGGGGCATCGTGTTACAGCAGACGGAATTTCAACAGATGAAGATAAAATAAAAGCGGTAAGTGACTGACATCAACCTAAAAATCTGCATAAATTGCGCAGCTTTTTGGGCATTTGTACATACTACAGACGTTTTGTACCGATATTTGCCAGTGTAGCTGCAAGCCTGCATGAGCTCACAAAGAAGTCGAGACCATCCATTATTATGTACCATACCAATTTTTATGTACGTCACCAGTGCTAGCGTATCCCATAGCTAGAGAAAAATTTGTGTTGGATACTGATGCGAGCGGTTATGGCATAGGGGGTGTGCTATCCCAAGTAGTTAATGGCACTGAGAAGGTCGTAGGGTACTATAGCCGTGTACTCTCAAAACCTGAGAGGAACTACTGTGTGACACGACGTGAGCTTCTGGCGGTACTGGAATGCATTAAACATTACCATAAGTACCTGTATGGTCAACACTTAACATTAAGGAACGATCATTCTGCACTGAGATGGCTATTGCAGTTTAAAAATCCTGAAGGGCAACTGGCAAGGGGGATTGAGCGCCTGTAGAGCTACGACTTCAGCATTGAGCATAGAAGGGGCACAAAGCATAACAATGCGGATGCTCTTTCAAGAAGACCCTGCTTTTTAGAGTGTAAACATTGTGTTAGAACCGAGCAAAAGGAAGGCGTTGTTGATGTTCGGCTAATGCACATCGGCTCTGAGGAAGACTGGTCAGCGGCACGGAGGGACGACGGCATACTAAAGAGAATTATAGCGGCCAAAGAAGAGGACAGACGACCATCCTAGAATGAAATTTCGGCTGAAAGCCCACTCGCCAAATCTTATTGGGCTCAGTGGAACAGCCTCAAGGTAATAAAAGGGTGTTTATACCGCGTATGGGAAAGTGTAGCTGGCAAAACAACTTCAAATTTAATAGTTGTGCCATACTCCAAGATAAGTAAAGTTTTACAGGAGTTTCATAATGGACCTAGTGGCGGTTATCTTGGAGTAACAAAAACACTTGAGAAACTGAAGCAGCGTTTTTATTGGGTTGGATGCCAACAAGCCGTAGCCGACTGGACAGCAAACTGCCCACAGTGCATAGCAGCCAAAGGCCCAGTAAGAAGAAGCCGGGGACAGCTACAACAATACAAATAAGGAGCACCATTCGAGCGGATCGCAATGGATATAGCAGGTCCCTTTCCCGTCACTGAAGCCGGAAATCGTTATGTACTTGTGGTAATGGACTATTTCAGTAAATGGCCAGAGGTATATGCTATACCTAACCAGGAAGCAAAGACAATTGTAAATGCATTCGTCAACAACTGGGTATGTTATATGGGATAAAGAAAACCAGAACGACGCCGTTGCATCCACAGTCTGATGGCATGGTAGAAAGGTTCAATCGCACCTTAGAAGAGTACCTACGAAAAGTATTAAGCAACCATCTGAGAGATTGGGACGAGCACATCCCCAAATTTTTGATGGCATATAGGTTAGCTGTACACGACTCAACATCGAGAACGCCAGCTAAAATTATCTATCTTCGGGACGGAATTAAAACTACCTGGTGATTTGGAATTTGGTGTTAAGCCAACTGTAGAGGAAGGAGCTATTACGGCCCAAGAGAAGGGGGACTTAAACGAACTGCATGAGTTCGTGCGTAGAAGAATCAAGATGGTCAGTGACAAGATGAAGGCTAGGTATGACCGTGCAGCAAATTCGGAGGGATTTATGGAAGGATAATTGGTTCTACTTTATAACCCACCACGGAAGAAAGGATTGTCCCCAAAATTACAGACTCACTGGGATGGCCCGTATAAAGTGATTAAGAGAGTGAATGACGTTGTATACCGGATACAGAAGAATAATACCCCAAGGTCGACAATGAAGATAGTATATCTCGAACGATTGGCGCACTATGGAAAAGGTGATTGTATGCCTATTCGGGTCGAACAGGCTTAAGTGGGTGGCAGTGTTACAAAGATTAGAAATAGATTTAAATAAAACGACAATGTGGCTATATGTACTTGGCAGTACTGCCAATTAATCTCTAGTTGTCAAAATGTTACAACCCTGGTCAACACAATATAGATAATATTCAAATTGACGGAAATAGAATACTCCGAAATATACAAGATCATTCGAGGCTGTGCCAATAATAAATGTAAACAACAACAGCGGAAAACCTAGCAACATAAATGCTAAGAGATGTTATTCTTAATGATCTTGTATGCAAGTATTCGCTGCTAATAAATATAAACAGTAAACTTGTGAAGTATACACAGCCATATACACATAGCAGAAGAAGAAACAAAACCAAACAACACATAGAACACTCATCCATACAACCACTCATACTTACCATAGGCAAAACACACAGAACACTCATACATACAACCACACATAGTTACCATAAGCAAAACACGCTAAGTGTTGAGTAGTACAAATGCTCGGGTTAATAAAGCAGTAAATAAAGTGTTGCCGCATTATACTTCTAAAATTAATTTGTCCGTGTTTTAATTTGATGCAACGAATCCTTGAAGGATAAGTAATAAAACTGTTTTTACGAAAATGTCTAAAAACGTAAAAATATGTTAATCGAAAAAAAGTTTTTTTTGAAAAATTTGTTTGAAGGAGTAACAAAACAGCAAATATTTAATGATGCCAGATAATAGCCCCTCTTTATGCCCTTTAAGAAGGTATAATTCAATTTTCTGCACAGAGTAAGGTTTGGCAATTATTGGTCAAAAATTTTAAAAATTCATGTTAGTAAAAAAGTTTTTTGAAAAACTTGTTCTAAAGAGTAACAATACAGCCAATATCTGCTGCTCTTTAAGATGGTATAATTCAGTTTTTGGCACAGAGTCAGGATTGGGAGTTATAGGTCGAAAATTTAGAAAATGATTCTTAGTAAAAATGTTTTTTGAAAAACTTGTTCAATAGAGTAACAATACAGCAAAAATTTTATAATGCCGAATTGTAGCCCTTTTTATGCCCTTTCAGATGGTATAATTAAATTTTTGGCAAAAAGTCAGGTTTGGGAGTTATAGGTCTAAACTTGTTAGTCTAAAAAAAATTTTTGGAAAAATTTGTTTGAAGGAGGAATGTTGAGTAATTGTAGCCCTTTTTTTGCCTTTTAAGATGGTATAATTCGATTTTTGGTACAGAGTTATGTTTGTCAAAAATTTAGAAAATTAGTATTAGTAAAAAAAAGTTTCTTCAAAAATCTGTTCGAAAGAGTAACAACACAGCAAAAATTTAATGATGCCAAATTGTAGCGCTTTTTATGCCTCTGAAGATGTTTGGGAGTTATAGGTCGAAAATTGGAAAGACTATTTTAGTCGAAAAAAAGTTTGTTGATCCATTTGTTCGATAGAGTAACAATACAGCAAAAATTGAATGATGCTGAATTGTAGCCCTTTTTATGCCCTTTCAGATGGAATAATACAATTTTTGCACAAGGTCAGGTTTGGGAGCTGAACCACAAAAATTGAGAAAACTAATGTAAATAAAAAAGTTTTTTGAAAAACTTGTTCTAAGAAGTAACAATATCTAATGACACTTAATTGTAGCCCTTTTTATGCTCCTTAAGATGATATTATTTTAATTTTCGGCACAGAGTCAGGTTTTGGAGTTATAGGTCAAAATTTTTAAAATTATGTTAGTCGAAAAAAAGTTTTTTTGAAAAATTTGTTTGAAGGAGTAACAAGACAGCAAAAACTGAATGACGCTAAATTGTAGCCCTTTTTATGCCTTTTAAGATGGTATAATTCGATTTTTGGCACAGAGGCATGTTTGGGAGTTATAGGTCGAAAATTGGAAAAGTATGTTGGTCGAAAAAAAGTTTTTTGAAAAATTTGTTTGAAGAAGTAACAATACAGCAAAAACTTAATCATGCCAAATTGTAGCGCTTTTTATGTCTTTTAAGATGTTTGGGAGTTATAGGTCGAAACTTGAAAAAACTATGTAAGTCATAAAAAAGTTTTTTGAAAAATTTGAACAATACAGCAAATATTTAATGATCTCGAATTGTAGCGCTTTTTATGCCCATTCAGATGGTATAACACAATTTTTATCACAGAGTTAGGTTTGGGAGTTATAGGTCGAAAATTGGAAAAACTAGGTTACTCGAAAAAAACTTTTTTGAAAAATTTGTTCGATAGAGTAACAATATAGCAAAAATTCAATGATGCCGAATTGTAGCCCTTTTTATCCACTTTCAGATGGTATAATACAATTTTTAGGACAAAGTCGGGCTTAGGAGTTATAGTTCATATCTTGAGAAAATTTGTGTTAGTAAAATAATGGTTCTTTAAAAAAGTGTTTGAAATTGTAACAAAACAGCAAAAATTTGATGGAGTCTAATTGTAGCCCTTTTTATGCCCTTTCAGGTGGTATAATACAATTTTTGCACAAAGTCAGGTTTGGGAGTTGTAAAACAAAGATTGAGAAAATTAATGTTAGTAAAATAGTTTTTTGAAAAACTTGTTCTAATTATGCCAAATTGTGGCAATTTGTCTGCCTTTTAAGATGGTATAATTCACTTTTTGACCCAGAGTCAGGCTTGGGAGTTATAGGTCAAAGCTTGTAAAAGTATGTTAGTCGAAAAAAAGTTTTTTTTTTAATTTGTTTGAAGGAGTAACAATACAGCAAAAATTTAATGATGCCAAACTGTAGCGCTTTTTATGCCTTTTAAGATGTTTGGGAGTTATAGGTCGAAACTTGAAAAAACTATGTTAGTCGAAAAAAAGTTTTTTTTTTAAATTTGAACAATACAGCAAAAAATTAATGATGCCGAATTGTAGTCCTTTTTATGCCCTTTCAGATGGCATAATAAAATTTTGCCACAGTCAAGTTTGAGAGTTATAGGCCATAAATGTTTTTTGAAAATTTTGTTTGAAGGAGTAACAATACAGCAAAAATTTAATTATACCAAATTGTAGCCCTTTACGATGGTATAATTCAGTTTTTGGCAGACAGTCGGGTTTGGGAGTTATAGGTCATATATTGAGAAAATTACTGTTAGTAAAAAAAAGTTTCTTGAAAAATCAGTTTGAAAGAGTAACAAAACAGCAAAAATTGTGGGGTGCAAATTGTAGCACTTTTTATGCCCTTTCAGATGGCAGGATTAAATTTTTGGCACAAAGTCAGGTTTGGAAATTATAGGTCAAAAATTTTAAAAAATTAATGTTAGTAAAAATTTGGTTTTTTTTGAAAGAATAACAGTATATCAAAATTTAATGATGCCAAATTGTAGCCCTTTTTAAAAAAATAATTTAAGTAATAAGTTTTTTTTTTAATTTGTTCGAAAGGGTAACAATACAGCAAAAGTTTAATGATGCCAAATTACATTTCATGAATAAAATTACAAAGGGCTACCGCCCTTTTTATGCCCTTTGAGATGGTATAATTAAATTTTTGGCACAGAATCAGGGTTGCCAGTTATAAGTCGAAAAATGATTAATTATTGTTAGTAAAAAAAGTTTTTTGATAAATTAGTTTGAATACAACACAGCAAAAACTGATTGATCCCAAATTATAGTCTTTTTATGCCCTTTAAGATGGTGTAATTAAATTTTTGGCACACAGTCATGTTTGGGAGTTAAAGGTCGAAAATCGGAAAAACTATGTTAGTCGATAAAAAGTTTTTTAAAAATTTTATTAAAGAGTAACATACAGCAAAAATTTAATGATGCCAAATTCTAGCCCTTTTTATAAACTTTATTGCTGTTTTGTTGCTGTTACCAACACATTTTTCAAAAAACTTTTTTCTACTAACAAAATTTTTTAATTTTTCGACCTATAACTTCCAAACCTGACAAAAATTTAATTATATACAATTATATTTGCTAAGAATTGAATTATATATAACTACATTTGAGATATACATATATATATATATATATATATATATATATATATATATATTAAATTTTGAAACAGATTTTTCGAACTATAACTCTCAAACCTGGGGGCAAATTACAGCACTCTTTATCGAACGAAATTACGAAATATTTCAATAGAGTTTATATGGAAATATTTTTAAATTTCGAATCATATCGATTGCCGTAATTTGCCCCCTGACAAAAATTAAATTATATATAATTATATTTGCTAAGAATTGAATTATATATAACTATATTTGAGATATATATATATATATATATATATATATATATATATATAAATTTTTGACACAGAGTCAGGTTTGGGTGTTATAGGTCAAAAAACAAAAAATTGATATTAGAAAAAAAATGTTTTTTGAAAGATCTGTTCGAAAGAGTAACAATACAGCAAATATTTAATGATGCCCAATTGTAGCCCTTTTTCTGCCCTTGAAGATAGTATAATTAAGTTTTCGGCACAGGTAAGGTTTGGGCGTAATTTTAGTAAAAATTTTTTAAAAATATGTTCGAAAGAGGAACAATACAGCAAAATTCTCATGATGCCAAATTGTAGACCTTCTTATTCCCTTTCAGATGGTATAACTCAATTTTTGCCATAGAATTAGGTTTGGCAGTTATGGGTCGAAAAATTAAAAATTATTATTAGTAAAAGAAGTTTCTTGAAAAATCTGTTTGAAAGAGTAAGCAAAAATTTAATGACCCCAAATTGTAGCGCTTTTTATGCCCTTTAAGAAGGTATAATTCAATTTTCTGCACAGAGTAAGGCTTGGCAGTTACAGGTAAAATTTTTAAAAATTAATGTTGTAAAACTTTTTTGAAAAATTTGTTCTTAAGAGTAACAATACAGTAAATATCAAATGAGTTTTATTTATTTATTTATTTATTTATTTAATAAGTCAATAGATTTTACATCCTTACTGACTAGATAACAAATTAGTTCAAGAATTTAAATATAAAATAAGATTTCTTTTCAATACGGTATTACTCTCAGATAAGTTCATGATATGGTAACATTTGTTAAAGTTGACACATGCGCGACGAAAAGAGTCATTATTAGCATAAACATAGCGGTAATATTTTAATGCCAAGATTTCAAAATTGCGAGTAGGTCTTACAGGAACGTTGAAGTATAGTTGATTAAGTAAGAACTCCGAATCAACATCGCCTCGAACCAGTCCCATAACAAATAAAGCACTCAACGTCGATCGTCGACTTTTTAGTGTAGGCAATTTTATTAGAGCAAGTCTACTTTGATACGGCGGTAAGACATACGAATTAAATCAAAACTATTTATAAAAAGATTGTTTAATTTAGTGTTGAGACCTCTTACATTTTGGTATATAATATTAATGGGCTTATTTATAGATAGTTTAATTAGTTTTTTGATGACGATGATTTCGGTAAGTGAACAATATCAGTCGTTGGTGTAGTTCTGTATTCATACTCACGAATAAAAGCATTAGGCGGCCAAAAATCTAGATGCACAATTGTATTAAAGTAGTTTTGAGGTATGATTATTTTGAAAGATGCTTTGTTTCTTGGCTCAGAATAATTAAATTTAAAGACAGTCATTTCAATATTAAGGCCAATCTTATTTGTTTTATAATGTTTAATATCATCGGTAGTAGTAGAGGATGCAAATCGAGCAGCAAATATAGTTTTTTTTGGTGAAATAACTTTAAGAGTTGGATTGTTAGAAGAATTAAAAACAGGAACGGATGGATTTGAATTAATTGAGGTACTTGACGGTTTAAAAACAGGAACTGGCGGATTAAAATTAATCGGAACAGATGAGAGTAGTAGGGAACTGTATGTGCTGGGACCATTAAAAATATTAAATTTCAGCAATTAAATTTGAAATTTTTCAATTTTAATTGCCAAAATTCTCAAATTTCACAAAATTCTCAAATTTAATTTTGAGTCTGTTCGTGTGTGTATTTTTTCCCACGGTTTAATAGGGGCGTTCACATTGTTGTTTTTTTTTAATATAATGTTGGGGTAGGCGTGGGAATTTGTGTCTGTCCATATGTGACCTGGAGAATACATGTCCGTCGGTATGTGAGCGTGGGAATTTGTGTCTGTCCATATGTGACCTTGAGAATACATGTCCGTCTGTATGTGAGCGTGGGAATTTTTGTCTGTCCATATGTGATCTTGAGAATACATGTCCGTCGGTATGTGAGCGTGGGAATTTGTGTCTGTCCATATGTGACCTTGAGAATACATGTCCGTCGGTATGTGAGCGTGGGAATTTCTGTCTGTCCATTTATACTGTGTACGCCTGGTGAATAAAAAAATTTAGAAGCATTTTTAGGAATTACACTATTTAAAAAGTGTAGTAGTTATATATGGATACCCTTATTGTTTGTGGTTCGTTCCTTCTTGCTGGAGTGAGATTTTTTCTTTTATTTTTTTGCTTATTAAAATTTGGTGTGTTTACTTAAGATTTGTCGTCCAGCAATTCAGTGTTTTTTTTTTTTTTTACTTTTTTGCTTGCAATGCTTGAGTCTGGAGGAATAATTTGATTATTCTGATCTTGAAGACGTTGTGAAAAAAAAATTACTATTGCATAAATATTGAAACTGATGTTTTGTTTATTTTATACATGACGATCATCGATGGATTTTATTTGGGGATCTGGATGGTGGTGCGATTTCTGTATTTTGTAGAATATGAATATTTATGCTATGTTTAAGTGTGTGTGTTTCTTGTGTTTTGAGTGGCGGTTGGAATGTCTGCCTGTCAGACAGGCTGTGTGTGTGACGATTGGTGAGTCTGTATGACAGTCCGCTTTCTTGCTTTCGCGGTCAGTATAAAATGTGATAAGATGTACATATTCATGCGTACATAAATATCTACAAATTTATTTCATTTACGCATATACATACAAACTAATAATAATCGTTTATTCTTTGTGCCCAAATATTCCCTTGACCATTTGAATGAATGAATGAACCATTGTTTAAACGTATGCATTGTTTTAATTTTTATTAATATGTAATATTTATCAAATTATGTATATATTTTTATTTATACTTCAATTTAAATTTGACTCTACTACATCCGCTGCCTCTAACAACAATTGATCGTCTCCACACATCGCAAGAAAAAGAGGTATATCTATTTTTGGTAGTATTTCAACACTCAATATTTCTATTTGAGGTTTGATTGCTACCTCTCTTCGATGGTCTGTTGTGGTTGGCTGCGAAGACACCGCTAAAAAGTGATCCTCATCGCCTGTTAGCATATCATCGTATTCTGCATTCGAAGGATTTGATATTTTAGGTGCAGATGTTGGCTGCGATGACAGCTCTAAAAAAAGTTCCTCACCTCCTTCAAGATGTTTCTCGAACTCTTCCTGTCTGGCTTTTCTTAAATACTCCTTCAAATGGTGACGCTGAAGTCTCCGATATAATGGTGTGTACCAGAAGGGCTTTATTGTACAAATAAAAGCTCAACTTCAAAATTTGATAATTTTGCTTTGAAAACTTGTGAAGCTACAAAAATGTTGTAGTTTATCAGAAACCACAATGTTTTGCCGACGTAGCAGTTTCTTTTGCTACAAAGTTTTGTGACGTATCTGCATGCATAAGCATGCCTCCGTATCCTGTGTATATCACATATCATAATGTTTGTTTACATAAATTTTGTCCACGTAGCAGTTTCATTCCCGTAAACATTTTGTATCGTAGAGGCATGCATAAGCATGCCTCGGCATTCTGTGTATATCAGATACCACAATGTTTTGTCCACGTAGCAGTTTCTTTTCTAATTTTTTAATCTTAACCGTTTCTATCAGCAGATACGCTACTTTTGCAAAGTAACGCAAAGCTACTTTGTTGGAATGAAGCGTACTATACCAAAACAAAATTTTCACGGATTTATATTAATCTAAATTTTTTAGGATAAAATTCAGTACATTTTTGTATCTAAAAGTAACAAGTCGTGACTATTAAAAAATTCCTTGTGTGTTATTAATAAATCTAAGACAGAAAATAAATACATATTCTCAAAAAACATATTATTTGTATATCAACAAAATAAGAGTGTGTCATATAATTTAAGCAAAGACAGAATTTAAATATATATATAAAAATCCTTGTAATATTACTTGTTATTCAAGCAATCAATATATTTTTTAATAAAAAAGTACACTATAAACAAAATAATTTTTATAAGTGTAAATAAAAATATAAAAAAAATGAGTTCATCAATTTTCAAGTGCAATATCTGTAATAAGGTATATAAATACCAAAAATCTTATTTAGAACATTGCAAAGGTCATGTTCAACCACAACAAGTGCAACAGTCGATACAACCCCCAACATCTGCGTGCAACCCCATAGCAACATATCAAGAAATCGCACAGTCCATACAACCCTCAACATATGCATACAACTCAATGGTCCACAACAATTTGCAGTATCAGTATCCAGCGCAGTATCAGTACCCAGTGCAGTATCAGTACCCAGTGCAGTATCAGTATCCAGTGCAGGTACCAGCGTATTCTTTATATCCGTATCCAGTGTCAACCAACCAATTCACAGCACCTATGGAGATTCCATATCCCATTGAATATAGCGTACCTATACAGTTGCAGCAAAATAATATGCCTAGTTATTACCCAAGCTATTTGCCCGTAGATAATCCCTCTCAAGACATGGATATAAGTCAAGTTATTCCACATGATCAGGCAAATACAAAAAATAATGAAGTAGAAATGGATATCTCAAATTCTGCGGATGATCTACTGTCTCAAGCTCCAAATGAATGCAAATATTATATAATAAATAGTGCTTTTAAAAATAATATTACAACATTTGGAGTTCCAGTAAATAAAGATTGTATTCTATTTGAAGATGTTATTGTGGATAATAAACATATCATCAAAGAAAGACTTGAAAATAGTCTTGCCGTACACAACATTATTAAATTTAATATTACTCTTATTGGAGAGTATATTAAAATTATAAGCGATGATATGGAATTGTGTACTATTTCTCACCGGGCAAAGATGGATCTTCTGTGCATTGGAGATGATGTTGAGGAAATTATGGCAAAGCAATTTCAAGAAATCCACAACAAAATGTCTGAATTTCAAGAACGGGATTCAGGATGGACTTTAATTAGAATTGTTCGCCTCGAAATCGCTATCAATAAGTCATCTTTGGTGAGAGGATCGAACTGGATAAGTACGCCGGAGAACTTAAAAAGTAAAGAGGCATATATAAATGTTGAAAATAATGACATTTATTGTTTTAAATGGGCAATAATATCTGCACTGGATACATCTGATATTAAAAGACCACAACGTTGCTGCTCATACAACATTGCAGACATCAGCGCTGATATCATATGTTTGCAAAACGGAATTGAGATTGATTTCAAAAATTTCCGTGTGCGTTAAAAAGTATCAGGATATTTGAAGAAAGCAATCCAAATATTAGCGTCAATGTGTTCGGATACAATGATGAAAGCAATGAGATTGTTGGACCATTCTATAACACCAAGAATGAAAAAGCTAAACATATTAATTTGTTATTATTAGAAAATGCTGAAGGATATCAGCATTATATTCTTATAACAAATATATCAAAGTAGGTAATAAAATATACATTTATTTACGTAAATATATTAATATATATTCTTATAACTTTTTTCTTTCCACAGACTTTTAAAATCTCAGACTACCAAGCACTGCAAAAAACTTGTCTTCTGTAATAGCTGCCTCCAATACACCCACAATGAGAGGACGTTAGAGCGACATAAAGAAGAATGTGGGAAAATTGTTGCGGAGCTGCCGTCTGAGGAAAATGCCGTGTTGCAGTTTAAAGACCACCAACGACAAATGGATGTACCATTTGTTGTGTATGCAGACTTTGAATGCATACTGGAGGAGGTTAATATTAGAGTAAGTGACAAAAGTAGGTATCGCAAAAAGCACATTCCTTGTGCTTTTAGTTATTATATTAAATGTAAGCATAATGATAGTTTAGATAAGTTTAAATTATATACGGGGAGGGATGCAGCAGAAAAGTTTGTAGAAAATTTGATTGAAGATTGTGAAGATATTTATAATGAATATCTAGTAAATAAAAGGGAAATGGATGCTTTAACTCCTTTCGAAAATTTTAATTTTCGAAATGCGATAAATTGTCACATTTGTCATAAATATCTAGGCAATGATAGAGTGCGAGATCACTGCCACATAAGTGGTAAATTTAGAGGAGCAGCTCATAATAGATGCAATTTAAAATTTCAAATTCCAAAATTTATACCAATCTATTTCCACAATTATTCATCTTATGACGCGCATCTTTTTGTTAAAAAGTTAGGTAAAAAATCTGACAATATAAAAGTCCTTCCGCTCAACAAAGAATTATACATATCACTATCTAGATTTTCAAAAATGACCGACAACTACAACCTTGAACTTAGATTTTTAGACACAATTCGCTTTATGCCTGAAAGCTTAGAATCTTTAGCTAATAATCTTTCAGAACAAGACTTTCACATCATTAAAAGACAATTTAAAACAAAAAAAGACTTTGATCTAGTGAGAAGAAAAGGTGTCTTTCCCTATGATTTTCTTAATTCTTTTGAAAAATTTAATGTTGGTGAACTTCCAGCAAGGGAAAATTTCTTCAACCATCTCAATAATAAGGAGTGCTCGATTGAAGACTATGAGCATGCAAAAGAAGTTTGGAATGCTTTCGGCTGCAAAACCTTGCAAGATTACATGGAAGTATACTTGCAGATATATTTGAAAGTTTTAGAAAGGTTTGCAAGAACATCTACCACTTAGATCCATGTCAATATTACACTGCACCAGGACTATCGTGGGATGCTATGCTAAAGTATACAAATATAGAACTAGAGCTTTTGACGGACATAGATATGTACAATTTCTTCAAGAAAGGAATACGTGGTGGACTTGTACAATGCAGTAACCGATATTCAAAGGCTAACAACAAATATCTACCTAATTTCGATAAAGAAAAGCCCTCAGAATTTATTGTGTATTTAGATGCAAATAACCTCTACGGTTGGGCTATGTCTGAGTATTTACCTTATGGTGGATTCAGATGGCTGTCAGCTGAAGAGCTAAATCTGGATCCTAAAACCATAGGTGATAATTCAAGTGATGGATATGTCTATGAAGTTACTTTAGACTATCCTTCTCATTTGCATGACTCTCACAATGACCTACCTTTCTGTCCAGAAAATAAGAAAATTTTGCAAACAAAGCACATTAAATTAGTTGCAGATTTTTCAACAAAACAAACATATGTCATACATTATAGAGTTCTTAAACAATATTTACAGTATGGTCTAGTTCTAAAGAAAGTGCATCGAATTCTCACCTATAAGCAATCAACCTGGTTGAAATAATATATAGACTTGAATACCAAACATAGGGCTACTGCAAAAAATACTTTTGAAAAACATTTTTTCAAATTGTTAAATAATGCAGTATACGGTAAAACTATGGAGAATGTGGAAAAGAGAAAAGATGTACGAATAGTTACGAACTGGAAAAGGACAAACTGTAATCATTTAGGAGCTCAAGATTGGATATCTAAACCTAATTTTCACAGTTTGTCAATATTTTCTGAGAATATGGTAGCGATTGAAATGAATAGAGTGAAAACCTATTACAATAAGCCTATATATTTAGGATTTTGTGTATTAGAGCTTTCCAAATGAAAAATGTATGATTTCCATTATGGGTACATGCAACCCAAGTTCAAGTCAAACTTATCACTGAATTATATGGATACTGACTCTTTCATTTACACAGTAAAAACAGAAGACTTTTACGCTGACATAAAAACTGACGTCTACCATAAGTTTGATACATCAGATTACCCAAAAGACAATGTATATGGATTTCCTCTGGTAAACAAAAAGGTATTGGGTATGATGAAGGATGAGAATTGTGGAAAGGTAATGAAGGAATTTGTAGGATTGCGGTCAAAAATGTACTCTTTTAGTGTGCAACATCAAAGTGATATTAAAAAATCGAAAGGAGTAAAGAAGTGCATTCTTAATAATTATAGTATAGCTTCATATAGAAATTGTTTATTCAATAAGTCGACTGTCTATGAAGATATGCTAACATTTAAATCAAAAATTCATCAAATTTATACAAATGAAATAAATAAAGTAGTATTAAATTATGCAGACGATAAAAGAAAAATAAGAAGTGATAAGATGAGTACATATGCATGGTATCATTTTCGAATCGAGGAAACTAGTCCTGATTATGAACTTGACATGCTACTGTGGGAAATTTCAAGACTAGAAGAGGAAGAAGCAATGCTATAACTGTATCCCTATTTTAAGTAATAATTTTTATATTTATTTAAGTAGTTAAATCTATTAATAAGTAAAAAAATTGTTGTATTGTTAAGAGAAATAAACAAAAAAAATTGTACAAATATATTTAAAATGAAAAAACATTCAGAATTTGTTTTATTTTGTTTGGTGATTTATTATTTAGTTTCATCGAAATATTGCACAATATGAATTAATTAAATGATTTATCATCATTTTTCTTAAGTAAAATACGGAGCACCGGCAGGTATCTGGCCCCTCCTCACAATCTGGATGGCTCCATGGACAAGACTTAAAGTGACCATCGTCCTTGTCCTCATCTTCCATTATACCAAAATCATCATTTTCATTCAACATATCGAGGAACATTTTCACCATTTCCATGTGTTCGTATATTACACATCTCTCAAAATCAACTAAGAATTGTGCGAGCTTGTTTCTAATGTCAGTCATGATTTTATGAAATATCTTATACTATTACTAAAATCTACTTCCGATCTTTTTGACTGTTAGTTCTCTACTAATAATTGTTTTCAACGAACCAGTACTAAGGTGTATGTTATGAAATTAAAAAAAAAAAAAAAAAAAACGATGTCGGCGTTTTTAGTCCAGAAAATAATTTAAAATTCGACTCAAAAAAATGAATACGTATATATGACATCTCTCTATCCTTTTTCAACTACTTAGTTTTAAATACTTATATATATTTAATTTTTCCTCACTTCGTCTTTTGTCAAAAATAAAACAAAAAAATCATTGTATAATGATTTTCTGTTAAGCTTCTTACAGTCTAGAAAGCTAAAACCGAGATTAGTTTGCAATAAAAGTTCAAAGCTATAAGTTGTGAAAAATTTCTACCGCAATGGATCTAGTGGAAAAATTTAATTCGTACAATACAAAATCCTTAATCCATATAAAGGATCTAGATGAATTATCCAAACACACTATCGTACGTGCAAAGCGAGTAACAACAAAGTATGGGGAAACAGTTCAACTTGAGCTGGAAAACCACATAATGTTTCTACCCAACCGATACAATGCATTGACCAATGCAGAATTAGAAGATCTTTCGAATAATAAATATCGACTACAAAGAAAAGGAGAGCGAAACCTGATCTTAGAAAGCGAGATGAATGAGTTTTTAATACCAAACTCCCAGTACCCCGTTTGGCAGTAAAAAATGTGTTATATTCATATATTTTGTAATTAAAAAGAAAAAAAATGATAATAATAAAAAAGAAAATGTTTTTAAATATGTATGTATATAAATATATATGATTGTGTTTTATTTAATATCTTTGGTTATATCATAAAGAAATTTCAAACATAATTGACCACAATTATATGTATTAAAGTTTTGATATTGATTGTAGTTGTATTGAATATTTCTACCTAAATATTTGATTAATTCTAGAGGAGGTTGTAAATTTCCAAAGCTGTCGAAATACTGTTTTTCATTCTTGTTTCTATAGTATGCTACCCAATGAGTACCTGGGCCTGTTGATAAATCCAAATTGATTATTCCACACTCTACAGTCTTTGGTCGTTTTGGTAGTGAATCCAACATATAAACTCCTCTAAAGTGTGGAATATATTTGAAAATTTTCTTAGATCAAATTCTGATAATGGTCTGTTGGGTAGCATTTCTAATAGTTTTTTGAATGATCTTTACAAACAAGTCCATAACCGTTTTTATATGGTTTAAGGTACAGTCCTTCTCCCACAGCAATAGACTCCATTGCCTTATTGTGTCTGGTGGCTTCCTCAAGTTGTTTTTTTGCATTCTTTGTTGCATTTACAGCTTTAGCTATAGCGGTACCTCCAGTTGCTAGACTACCAAGTGCACCTAGAGCAGTTAGAATCGGTATTATGGGCAAAAAACCGCCAATTTTTTTAACATTTATAATACGCGGTATTATAACACGAGTTTTTTCCCCTTAAGAGATTTACTGATAGCTTTACGGGCAATCTTAATGGCTGAATTAATATCTTGTGGTTTTTCCTTCTTCAATATCTTTGTTGCTGATTTAATTGTTTTATGAAACAGATTTTTGTCGTTTATACGAATTCGTGGTGATGGTCTTTTCACTGTATTCCTTTTCTTTGCTTCAACACCCATACCAAGTTTAGTTTTTGCTTTCATTGCGTTGGAGACTATATATGCAAATGTTTTTTCTGCAAGATCACTATCTTTTGAAAGAACTCTTTCCCAAGCTTTATTTTCAAGAATTTTGTCAGCTTGATGTCTGCTGTTTAAGTCTTTATTTTTCGAGTAAGCAATATCGTGATTTTTGCAAGCAGCATCCAATAAGTTAATTCCTTTATCTCCTCTATCTAAACGCTTTTGTAAGCTTGTGCCAGGTCCACAATACTGGTATCCAGGAAGATGTAATTCAAAAGGTAGAGAATTTATTGCTTTATTTAGTAAACCTTCTCCAACGATAGTTTGTTTGTGACTAAAACTTTTGTTATAAAGTACAACCATTATAATTTAATCTACAATAAAAGATATTGTTTGCAAGTTTAGCAAGTAGTTATTAAAATGCGTTTCATAAAACAACATAAAAATATTTTAGTTCGTAATGCTGATATTTGTTCAAATGACAGTAAAAAAATAAGACATAGTTCCTTGTTACCAAATTCTATTCGAGCATTAATAGTTGGTCCTTCAAATTGTGGAAAAACTAACATAATGATTAGTTTGCTGGAAAGTCCTAATGGTCTCAAGTTTGAAAATATTTACTTGTACTCAAAATCTTTATATCAACCTAAATATGAATACCTAAAGAAATAAATTTCACCAATTAAAGGAATGGGATACTACACATTTGCAGAAAACGAGGACGTTGTTCCTCCTAGTGAAGCTAAAAGCAATTCAATTATGATTTTTGATGATGTTGCATGTGAAAAGCAAAACAATATACGTGCATATTTTTGTATGGGTCGTCATAAGAACGTAGACTCATTTTACTTGTGTCAGACTTACACGCGGATTCCAAAACATTTGATAAGAGATAATGCTAATGTAATTATTATGTTTAAACAAGGTGCGACAAATATGAAACATGTATATGATGATCACGTTGCCAGCGACATGAACTTTGAAATGTTTCAACGAATTTGTAGAGAATGTTGGAAGGAAAAATACGGATTTTTTTTTTTTTTTTTTTTTTTTTTTTTTTAATGTTTATTTAATATATATTTAGAATAAAAGTTATAACTCCAAATAAACAAAAAGTGTAATGATATTATTTATATACAAAGTCCCATTATAACGAGCTCTCAAGTATAAACGTATTTAGTAATTAATTAAATTTTTCGGTTAATTATATATAATTATATATATTATAAAAATTTGGTATCCAGCTTAGTAGTAAGCAAAAATATAATAAAAATCTTACTATTAATAATAAAGATAAAACGTAAGGTCAAGGGTTAAAATCAAAGAATTTTTATTGAGTTAGCCACCAATATTTATTAGGATTTAAATTAGACTTAATATTTTTATCACCCAAAAAAATACTTGTGTCAAAACGACAGTTTTGTGGTGTTAGTTCGTTACAATTTATAGTTTTTATATTGGATCGTCTGTAAATGTGATAAAGTATAGGAATGCCATCATCGTTTTGAACAAAACCATTTTTATCAAGATAAAGAAACGCCTCGGGAGGGATGAAACCATTTTTCATTGTTTTTAAAATATATTCCTCATTAGCGTAGTAAGGAGCCAAAATTAAATTATTCTCAATGGTATTTGAGCTGCTTACAATATGGTTTCTTATAATGTGAATAATAAAGTTATCAAATCTAGATATTTCAGCTTTTTCATAGAGAATTTTATTAGATATATATTTTTTATAGTTAGTATTTTTTGACCTGTACAGTGATGTACAACATCTGAGGCATTTCCTTTCGAATACGCGAATCTTCTCCATATACGAGGGGCATATATTAAACCAAATTTGGCAGCCATATGATAAAATTGGTCTAATCAAACTCTGATACATGATAATTTTAACCCTTGATTGTATATACTTAGAAAAGAAAAATTTTTTGTATACAAAAAAAGCATTTTTAGCTTTTATAATTTTCTGGTTTATGTGGTTATGAAAGTATAAAAATTTATCTAAGTCTATGCCTAATAGCCTAACAGTTTGTTTTACAGGAATGTTTATATTATTTGTGGACCTAATACCAAATGACTTCCAGTTTCTTCTAATATTATTGGTACATTTCCCAACTGGTGGTCTAAAAAGAATACATTCACATTTGTTTAAATTGATCTTCATTTGCCAATCGTTAGAATATTTTTCAATAATTAAAAATTTATTTTGTAAACCATCATTAACTTTGTCAACTGTATTGTCTGCATGATATATAGTTATGTCGTCTGCGAAGGCTATAACATTGTATATTTTATCTAATAAATCAAACAAGTATAAAGTAAATAGTATGGGAGAATTAACAGTGCCCTGTTGTAGTCCGTTGACAATTGTGAATTTTCCAGTACCAACTGTTTTCTTCCCATAAATTGAAAATGTTTTGTTATTTAGCATGTTATGTATAAGGATTATGAAATGAAATGGAAATTTATACTTAAATAATTTAAAAATAAGGCCAGGAATCCAAATACTGTCGAAGGCTTTTTCAAAATCAATTAAACAAGCGCCAGTATATAAAGATTTGCTCAGGTTCCACTGAATATTTGAAACAAGTAAATGAATCGCGTGTATTGTTGAATGTTTGTATTTAAAGCCAAACTGTTTTTCACCAACTAAATTATTTTTCTCGCAATGCTTGATAATAGTCATATTGATACATACTTCAAATACTTTGCTTATATTTGGAGGTAAGCTTATTGCCCGTAAATTTTTTGGATTTGACGTATCCTTATCTTTCTTGGGTAGCACTATTACTTTGGCTTGTTTCCAAGCCCGCGGAAAGTAAGCATTATTTAACATATTATTGAAAAGAATTCCGTATTTGAATATGAAACTATCAGGTAAGTTACGCAAGACAACGTTGGGAATATTATCAACTCCTGATGACAGTTTGGGTCTTAATTTTTTAAATATTAGTAAAACTTTATCTTTTTGTACGAATGTGTTATTTAATTGAGTTTCGTTTAAGTCATCTGATTTATTTGACTCAGAAAATGTTGTCAAGGTTGAAAAATTGTATTCATATTGCATTTTTTCTTCCAAAAATACATTGAAACGATTATCAACTTCCAGATGAACTGTATTATCAGGATCAATCTCCTTATAAGAGTGAACCGATTCTAAAAACGAACCAAATATGTTTAGGTTTTGCTCCTCACCGATACTCAAATAGTTGTTACCTTCTTTTTCTAGATCTAGGGGGTCAATATTAGCGTTTCTTATCAACCTTTCATCGTCTAGAGAAATTCTCATTATATCTAGTTCAAAAGGCCGTGTTGTCTTAAACTGTTTTCTAATTTCTCCAAACATATTAGATGAGTCTTTAGGACTCAATCTAGTAAGTTTATCTTGTAAATGTTTATTTACTGCAATTATAAAGTTATCATTCAAAAGTTTTCTAATTAGTTTCAACTTCCCCTTAAGAACTTTAATTTCGGATTGTGTTATAGAGGTTTCTAGTCTGTTAAAGCGTTTAATCATGGTAAGAATTTTACTCTTCTCCACTTGTAACTTTTTAATTGTCGAATTGGTGAATCTTTCAATAGAGTCATGTGTTTTATATTTTGGGATTGCCGTATCCATGGCTCTTAAAATATAATTGTTCATTTCACGCAAATAAAAATCTATTTCGTTATTCATCAGATTCCTCTCATTCGGAATTATAATATTATCATTAGTTTCTCTTAACAAAATATTTTTGAACTTGTTCCAATTTGTCTTCTTAAAGTTAAGTATTGCCTCGGGGGACTCTTTAAAGAATGAAAAAGGGTGGTCATTTTCAACTCCTAGTAGTTTAATTTTAACTGCGACATGATCACTATCATATTCCTGGGTCTCAAGACAATTTATGGAATCATTTACTCTATGAAGCTTCAGTCTCGAATCAATTATGCATAAGTCTAAATATGAATTACATCTCGGATATGATGGGGTATAAGTCGCACACAGTTTACATCTATATCTTATTTCGTAATCCTCAATCCATTCTTTCAAAGGGTTCCCTTTAGTGTTCGACACTGAGTTTTTCCAATCAGTATGTTTACAATTTAAGTCGCCAGCTAGAATATAATAATTATCTGAACTGGCAAGATTTAGCGTTTGAAAAAGACTTATAAGCTCTGATTTTAAAAAGTTGCAGTTGTTTCCCGAAGGATAGTAGGCAGCTATAATGAGAAGAGTCTTATTTGGAAAAAGTGGTATTTTTACTATAGATGTTTCTAGGTGTCTAAATAGATTAATGTTTTTATTACTATAATGACTATATTTTATTCCTTTTCTGATCAGAATAGCTGTTCCTCCCCCCATTTTAGCGTTCTTTCTGTCGTTTCGTAAAAAATTGTAGTTTTCAAAATTCAGTTTGTGTTTGGAGTTAAGTTTTGTTTCGTTAATTAAAACTAAGTCTGGATTGTTATTACTTAAGAATACATTAAGGTTATATCTTCTACTTAAGTTGATTAAGGAGTTAATATTTATGTGTATAATATTTAATTGTTTTACAATAGTTTCAGCCATTGTTGATAATTAAGCTTCTATCATAGAATAAAGAGCATCTATTCTAGATGCTTGTAATTGAAATTGTTTGTTCAAATTAATAATTTGATTAGATAAGGCTTGTACTGAGTTATTTAACTGTTCTAAGATATTATTAATAGTGTTGTTTGTGTTAACATTTTGTGTAAAATTATTTTTTAACATATTGGCATAACTTATATTTTCATTAACTATAACTGGAGAGTTTTGTGTCCTCTTTTCTGACAGCTGTTGTTTTTTAGCCCTTAACTTTTGCTGAAGCTCCTTGTACTTTGGGCAACCTTTATACGAAGCTGGATGTCCGTAATTATTGCATAAAACGCAGAAAAGCCTCTTTCTTTCAGTTTCTGGAACCTCTTGAAGCGAACATTTACCGATTTCATGGTGGTCTTTACACTTAACACATCTACGTGGTAAATAACAATTTGCAGCACTATGCAGGAAGCTTTGGCAGTTTCTACACTGTGTAATTTCAGTTTTACGTAGCCCTTCCCAATGGATGCATCGATATAGCAGCCCCTTAATTGCTTTCAGCTCGTTAACTTTACTTTCACCGCTTATTTGAACCATATAAATTGGTAAAGTATGGCCATTGGTATCAGCTCTTTTAGTTGTAAAAGGACTTACTTTAATGAATTCCAAATTGTCATTTTCAAATATTTTTAATTCGGTTAGTATTAGGTTGGGATCCATTTTGGCAGTTAAGCCCTTTAATAAAAAGGTTTTTGTTTTTAGATTTTTCGGAGTAAAGGTGAAAAATTTAGTTTTGGTTTCAAGAAGATATGCTCTTATTTTAGAGTAATCGTCTATCGAAGAGGTGAGTAATTGGATTTTACTATTATTATATTCTCTTGTCTTGAAATCATTTATATTAAGACCATTTTTAACGAATTCTATAAGAGAGTTAGGATCCACATCAAAAATGTAGAGTGGAGGTGTTTTTTTATTTTTACTTTGATTAGCACTCGGTTTTTCAACATTGCTAGTATTATTAAAAGTCTTATTATTATTTATGTTCTCGCTATTTAGAGAATTAATTGAGGTAACGTTTTTTGATGTTGTAGGTACTTCTCTATCTTGCACATGTTTTTTAAATTGTTGTATCACTTCGTTATTACAATTTTTCCCATCGGCAAGAAGTGCCCAATAATTATTTTTTAAGTGTTTAGGTGTTGATTTTAGCATTGTAACACTTTTTCTTTTGCATGCATTTATTATTTTTGGTGTATCAATAGACCTGTTTTTTTCAATGTTTTTGTCACCGTTTGTAAATGAGTAAAGAGCATTATGCTCACTCATAGTTAAGTTAATTTTTTATATATGAATAAGAGTCTATTTCTCTTGTAATTTATGACAACAATTTTATTCAAGAATATGAATATGTAAAAAAAGTCAAAAAAGAATAAACGACAAAGTAATGATCCACGTCCGTCTATCATGACAGTTCGATCGCAACTCGGAAGAAAACGGATTTTTGGTGATAAGTAAAGATAATGAACTAAACAATGGTCGTTATAGAAAGTCATTTGATTACTTCATCATAATATAATTTACTGTTCATCAAATGCACCCTGCAGTATTTAATCTGACTTCAAACTTTATACATGTGATTATTGTAACTGATCAGATAAGCAGATCTGATACCTGATAAACTGACCTGATACCTGTTAAACTGACCTGATAAGCTGATCTGATACCTGATAAACTGAGCTGATACCTGTTAAACTGACCTGATAGCTGTTAAGCTGATCTGGTACCTGATAAACTGATCTGATACCTGTTAAACTGACCTGATAAGCTGGTCTGATACCTGATAAACTGACCTGATAGCTGTTAAACTGACCTGATAAGCTGGTCTGATACCTGATAAACTGACCTGATAGCTGTTAAATTGACCTGATAAGCTGATCTGGTACCTGATAAACTGATCTGATAGCTGTTAAACTGATCGGATAAGCTGGTCTGATACCTGATAAACTGACCTGATAGCTGTTAAACTGACCTGATAACCTGATCTGCTTCCTATTGAACTGACCTGATAGCTAAAATGAATGAACAAATTCTTATAGACTTGGTGGCAACAAGAAATATCTTGAAGAAAAAGCTTCGTAGTATAAAAACTGGTGAAATAGATACACATCAGCAATTAACAGATACATTCAAGCCTATCACAGAACCTTTAAAAGAATTTATCAATAGCTCTAAATACATTGGTAGACCAGTTAAAAAAGAACCGAGTGATAAGGAAACTGGAATTGATGACAATGAAAGTTTTCATCCTCAGAACTCAACAATAAAATTGGAAACGAGTACGCCCAAGAAACTAAGTGAAGAAAAAATTTTTAAGCAATCTAATAGTAAAAGTAGCAGTAATTATGATGAAGATGACTTTTACTCACAAAATTCGAATAATGAAGAAAGTTATTCTGACTTATCACTATTGCAATCGAGAAACGAACTAGATACTAACTATGGTCCACATAAAGATAATAATAACGAATGGAGATTTGGTAATAGCACCATCGAGTTAAATCAAGATAAGATACAGGTTGGTGGACAAATATGGGCGCTCACGCCAGGACTCTTTTCTTTAATGTTTCATAAAGCACCAAAAAATTATGATAAATTCGAGCTTGAAATCTATAAAAAAAATATTACTTGCTACCAATGCCCACAGGAGAGGCTATAAGTCTGATGGTCAAATCAAAGGGAGCATAGCCCATAAGTACAAACATATTATTGGAAAACTTTTCAAAGGAGACAATCACACAGGCTCATCAGATGTAACGAAAAGTAATTATTTAGGAAGGGGTTTGATGCAGTTTAACCCTCATAATCCAAACTATATATACTGGGATGATCCAAACGAGTTGGTAGATCGAGTTAGACTACTGCTTGCATCACAGTCTGCAGGCCATACTAATCACAACAACGAAATTGTCTCAATTATTGAAGAACTACGTGAAGCTAATATAATTGTATAAACTATATACATACATAGATTTTTATATAAAACATGTCCGTTGATAAATTTGGGCATTATATTAACGATAGAAGTGAAGTAATTTCAACCAAAAATGCGCCTAAGTTGTTGGGCTTCTTTATGGATACGAACAAAAACATTGATGTCCAATACAAGAGAATCAAAAATGTTGCAAATGCTGTGGAGGAAAACGATGTTATCAGTAAATTGTTTCTGCAAACTGAACTCAAAAAACAGCAACAAGAAGTAGCTTTCCAGTTAGAAAATCTTAATGCTCATTTGCAGGATATCAATAAGAAAATGGATGGTAATAAATCACTTTTTGATATGGAAATTGAAGAGCTACGAGAAAAAATTTATAGAATAGAAAATTACATGTTCGTATCAATAGGTGCAAGTGCATCAAGTAGATCACAACACACTTAAAACAGTGACTGGAAAAATAAGATGTCTTCAAAGAGAAATGTTGTAAATGAATTGCATAAGCAGGCTCGAAAACGTTTTGTACGTCGTAGAGTTGTGATGAAAGGAATATATGATCTTTGGCAAGCTGATTTAGTTGAAATGGGAAATTATTCCTTAGACAATAGAAATTATCGATTTTTTAGAACATTAAAAGGAATGATGTGGAAGGAATTTAGCTTAAATGGTTCATATAATTGGATTGATATGTATAGAGATTTACTTGATGCATACAATAGAAAAATTCATCGCACCATTAAAATGTCACCGATTAAAGTAAATTTAACAAATGAAAAACAGCTTTTAAACACAGTATACAGTCATTTAAAGATGTATAAAATGTCAAAATTTAATGCAGGAGATCATGTACGCATAAGCAAATATAAAAACATTTTTGAAAAAGGTTATACTCCGAATTGGACAACAGAAATCTTTACAATTAAAAGAGTACAAAATACATATCCTACAACATATATATTAGAAGACTATCGCGGAAATCCTATTAAAGGTGGATTCTATGAAGAAGAACTTTCAAAAACCAGATATCCTAATTGAAAAGGTTCTCAAAACTAAAGGACATAAGGTATTTGTCAAGTGGCTGGGCTTTGGTAATGAGCACAATTCTTGGATAAGCAAAGATGAGATATTGTAAATGGAAGAATACAATAAATAAACAACAACAACAACAACAATGGCATCAATATTTAATTTAGTTTAAAATAAGTAAATAAACAATAAATACGAAACTGCTTCTTATAAATCATACTGTGTGTTTAACCTCATTTATTTACAATCAAACAGTCACAATGTCAATAACATTGACTCTGAGCTCCAATTCATCAGAGCTATCTGCTAATTATTTTCCTCCTATTAATTTAAACGGAACCTATGAATGTGCTCTAACTGATTTTCATTCATACAACAGTATCCCGAATGTGGATGCCTACAACAATATATTTCATATCGGTGAACTTGTAACTGAAATACCGATCGGATCTTATGAATTAAATGATATAATTGACTATATAGAAGAACAATACAAACGATATAGACCAGAAAACAAAATTTTGATTGAAGCTAATAACAATACTATGCAAGTCAAAGTCAGCAGCTCTAAAGAACCAATATATTTTAATAAAGAAAATACAATAGGTAGACTTTTAGGATTCAATAGCAGAATATTAACACCAAACAAAGAATATTACTCTGATCTTCCAGTGAATATCTTTAAGGTGAATCTCTTGAGGATTGAAAGCAGTATTGGGGTTAATACTTATATAAATAATTCTAAAGCTCATACAATACATGAATTTCCGATTAATGTACCGGATGGATATAAAATAGTTGAGATTCCTAAAAATCTTATTTATTTGCCAGTAAACTCCAGAGAGATAAGTTCACTAGCTCTTCGCGTGGTTGATCAAAACGGCGACTTAATTAATTTCAGAGGTGAGGAAATTACAATACGAATACATTTAAGGACAACTAAATAATGATAATATACAACACGAGTATATCGAAGAATACTACAGCAACATCTAATTCTCAAACGTTACAACCTAAGCAACAATTGAAAAGATCTGTTCATCAAAAATCGCTTACAGCAGCAAATAGGAGTTTTCTCAAGTCACTGAACTTTAAACTGAAAACAAAATGAGTTCAATAATAGACGTTTTAGATAAACCAATATCTGACGAAAATATTATCAAAAAGGATTATCACACGTACATACCATACCTTCAGTCTTTTAACAACAACGATGAAATAAGAATTTCAATACAAAACCAAGATCTATATGTGTTACCCAGTGAAAGCTATATATATGTGGAAGGACTTGTTGTAGACGAAAAAACATCGAAATCTACACCAACTTTCAGTTGAAAAATAATTTTGTTGCATATCTCTTTGATGAAATCCGCTATGAACTGAATGGTATTGAAATTGATCATACAAGATATTTGGGAGCCACCAGTACCATAAAAAATTTGGTTTCTTTATCACCTACGGAAAGCGTTGTGTTGCAAAATGCTGGATGGAATAAACTTGATAAAATAGATCTTCAAAATGGAAATTTTAATTTCTATGTACCACTCAAACTTCTTTTAGGATTCGCTGAAGACTACAATAAAGTTTTATTAAATGGTAAACATGAATTGATACTCTTGCGTAATAAGAACGATGAAGATCTTGTACACTCGAATGTTTCCACCGAGAAAGCAAAACTTACAATTTCACTAATATCATGGAGAATTCCACATGTTCAATTATCTGATCATAGTAAATTGAATATGATCAAAATACTTAATAATGGTGCTACTATACCAATGGCATTCCGTAGTTGGGATTGTCATATGAATCCACACCTTAATACGGGAACCAATCACATATGGAATGTTAAATTGGCCGCTAATAAAGAACGCCCTCGTTTTGTCTTGATTGCCTTTCAACAAGAAAACAAGTTTGTTCATTGTGATCTTACTAACTTAAAAGTACATTTAAACTCAACCTCTTACCCATATGACGATCTTAATATAAAATTCTAAAATGAGCGCTATGCGATTCTATATGATATGTATCTAAGATTCCAACAAAGCTACTACATGAAACAACCCCAACCTCTTCTAACAGGTCAAGAGTTTAAAAATAACGCTCCAATTATTGTAGTTGATGTCGGTTACCAAAACGAAACGCTCAATACCGGACCAATCGACATAAAAATTGAATTTGAAACAGCAACAAATATTCCAGCAAAAACATCAGCTTACTGCGTTCTTATTCATGACCGCGTAATAGAATACATACCAATAAAAGGTCAAGTCCGGAAGCTCTTATAAATTAAATAACATGGATGGTGATATTGTTTTTGTAGACTTGCAAGGTTTCAAAACTAATTCGCAAAAGAACTATCTGTAGTTTTCAGCAACAAGGAATGGTTCAATTTCATCATAAAACCTCCTTTTGATTTCGCATGTTTATCAGCCAAAAAACAGAGAGAAGCAGTTTGGTTAACAAAAAACTATCATCATATTAACTGGAATGATGGATCAGTCTCATTTCAAAACGTTTGCAAGTTTTTAAAATCGAATATAAGAAATTCACAAATATATGTTAAGGGGGGAGAGAAGAAAAAATGGCTGGAAAAAATTATTCATCAAACAGTTTATAACATTGAAGACATTGGCTGCATTAATTTCAAACAAATGGAAACTAAGCATTCCATATATCTCTATTGTAGCTATCACGACTATGGTGTTTGTGCCTTAAGGAATGCAATTTTACTTAAAAATTAAAGTGTTAACAAACTTTTAAATAAATGCTTATAAAAATTTAAATAAATGTCTTTTTATTTCAAACAAAAAACCTACATACATATTTATTTTTTTCAAAGAACACACAAACAAACATACACAATGGTTCATTCATTCATTCAAATGGTCAAGGGAATATTTGGGCACAAAGAATAAACGCTTATTATTTGTTTGTATGTATATGCGTAAATGAAATAAATTTGTAGATATTTATGTACGCATGAATATGTACATCTTATCACATTTTATACTGACCAGGAAAGCAAGAAAGCGGACTGTCATACAGACTCACCAATCGTCACACACACAGCCTGTCTGACAGGCAGACATTCCAACCGCCACTCAGAACACAAGAAACACACACACTTAAACATAACATAAATATTCATATTCTACAAAATACAGAAATCGCACCACCATCCATATCCCCAAATAAAATCCATCGATGATCGTCATGTATAAAATAAACAAAACATCAGTTTCAATATTTATGCAATAGTAATTTTTTTTTCACAACGTCTTCAAGATCAGAATAATCAAATTATTCCTCCAGACTCAAGCATTGCAAGCAAAAAAGTAAAAAAAAAAAACACTGAATTGCTGGACGACAAATCTTAAGTAAACACACCAAATTTTAATAAGCAAAAAAATAAAAGAAAAAATCTCACTGCAGCAAGAAGGAACGAACCACAAACAATAAGGGTATCCATATATAACTACTACACTTTTTAAATAGTGTAATTCCTAAAAATGCTTCTAAATTTTTTTATTCACAAGGCGTACACAGTATAAATGGACAGACAGAAATTCCCACCCTCACATACCGACGGACATGTATTCTCAAGGTCACATATGGACAGACACAAATTCCCACGCCTACCCCAACATTATATTAAAAAAAAAACAACAATGTGAACGCCCCTATTAAACCGTGGGAAAAAATACACACACGAACACACACAAAATGAAATTTGAGAATTTTGTGAAATTTGAGAATTTTGGCAATTAAAATTGAAAAATTTCAAATTTATTTGCTGAAATTTAATATTTTTAATGGTCCCAGCACATACAGTTCCCTACAACTGATGAGGAAGTTGAATTAGTATTTATACAGGAAGGAGAAACAGGTGCTGTGTTGTTAGGTAAATCAGGAAAATTTGGCGAGTGTTCAGAAGTAGTGACGGGATTTTTTTCTGCTATTAATGGCTGCAATTTCAGTCTTTTCATCAACAATAGTATTGATGTCAGTTGTAGGTTTCTTTCTTTTAGGAGAGCACGGACCTTTTTCAAGTAATTTTTTGTATTGATTAAATTTCAAAGAAAGGTTGTTAAGATCATTTTGAATTTCGTTAAACTTTATATGCGTGTTTTTGAAGAATGAGTAGAATTCAATGTCAAGCGCAATACATTTTTTACAGCACCAGCGCAGGCCTTTATCTTCACGCAGATTGTCGGCAGTTCGAGCAGCCAAATCAACACATTTAGCGTGATAAACAGTATCACAAAGCCAGCAAGATACCGTTGTCTCATCAGTTTTGTTGCGGCATTTAGGTTTTGAGCAGGACATATTTAACAAATATTTTATTTGTGACCTTTTTTTTTATTGTTATTTATTACTTGTTGTTAGTTGATTTTGGAAATCATTCGAATAAAGAGGATCAGGTGTAGAATGTAAAAACAGGTTTAAAGCAGAGCAGGAACAAATATTGCTAATTATTATTTTTATTTTCACTTATTGCATCACAACAGCAGCGATTGTTGTTATTGGTATTAATGAAAATTGAAATATGCAAACATTTAAATGATATTGTTGTTATTGATTGTTTGTTTTGTTGTAAGCACCAAATATGCGAAAGAATGTAACAACAATAAGAATATAGCTTTTTTAAGTTTTTTATTTTATTGCATTTTTTTTATTTTTATTAAAACAGTTTTTACCAGAAAATTAAAAAATTTAAGCAGAGTTCAACAAAAGTACGTCCGACACGGTCGACAGTCAAAACAGTTTTTGATGATGATGCCAAATTATATCCCTTTTTCTACCATTTAAGTTGATTTAATTCAGTTTTTGGCACAGAGTAGGGCTTGGGAGCTATAGGTCATATATTGAGAAAATTAAGGTTAGTAAAAAAAGTTCCTTGAAAAATCTGTTTGAAAGAAAAAAAGAAAGAAACAGAAAAAATTGTTGAGTGCAAATTGTAGCTCTTTTTATGCCCTTTCGGGTGGTATGATTCAGTTTTTGGCAGAGGGTTGGTTTCGGGAGTTATAGGTCATATATTGAGAAAATTAATGATAGCAAAAAAAATTTTCTTGAAAAATCTGTTCGATAATTTTCTCAATATTTGACCTATAACTCCCAAACATGATGCCAATTTGTAGCCCTTTTTCTGTCCTTTAAGATGGTATAATTCAATTTAAAAATTTAATTATACCATCTTATAGGGCATAAGAAGGGCTACAATTGGGCCTCATTCAATCTTTTCTGTATTGTTACTCTTTCGAACACATTTTTCAAAAAACTCTTTTACTACCATTAATTTTTTTAAATTTCGGTACAGAGTCAGGCTTGGGAGTTATAGGTCGAAAATTGGAAAAACTATGTTAGTCGAAAAAAAATTTTTTGAAAAATTTGTTCGATAGAGTAACAATACTTCAAAAATTGAATGATGCCGAATTGTAGCCCTTTTTATGCCCTTTCAGATGGTATAATTCAATTTAAAAATTTAATTATACCATCTTGTACGGCATAAGAAGGGCTACAATTGGGCCTCATTCAATCTTTGCTGAATTGTTACCCTTTCGAACACATTTTTCAAAAAACTCTTTTACTACCATTAATTTTTTTAAATTTCGACCTTTAACTCCCAAACCTGACATTGTGCCCAAAATTGAACTATACCATCTGAAAGGGCATAAAAAGGGCTACCATTCGGCATCATTCAATTTTTGATGTATTGTTACTCTATCGAACAAATTGTTACTCTTTCAAACACATTTTTCAAAAATGATTCAACAAATCATCGTCAACCTTAATAACAAAAAGTGTCCAGGCTACGATAAAATTTCTATAAAAATTATTAAATGTCTGCCAAAAAAGGATTTATTTTCTTCAATATATTATTTAATTCCATATTACGGTTAAGCTATTTTCCGTCCCAGTGGAAGTATGCAGAAATCATTATGATTAAGACACAAAATAAGCCGGAACACTTAATAACTTCATATAGACCAATAAGTTTACTGCCAGTACTGTCTAAGATATTTGGAAAATTACTGTTGTAAAGGATGCTACCAATTTTAATAGCACAAAACATAATTCCAGAGCATCAGTTTGGGCTTAGACATAAACACGGTACCCCAGAACAGTGTCATCGAATTGTGGACAGTATATCTAGAGCCATAGAACGAAAACAGTATTGCAGTGCAGTGTTCATGGATATACAACAAGCGTTTGATAGAGTATGGCATTCCGGCTTATTATTTAAAATTAAAAAACTGTTACCAGCTCCTCTTTATGGCCTACTAAAGTCTTATTTACATGAAAGAAAATTCTTCGTTAGAGTCAACAGCAAAACCTCTGAATTTGGTTTTATACAATCTGGAGTTCCACAAGGAAGCGTTTTAGGGCCAGTGTTATACACACTTTTTACGTCCGATATGCCAACAACAAATAACACAACTATAACAACATATGCCGATGACACTGCTATTATGGATTCGCAAGATTCTCATCTTGAAGCTTCTAGTAAACTTTTTACGTCCGATATGCCAACAACAAATAACACAACTATAACAACATATGCCGATGACACTGCTATTATGGATTCGCAAGATTCTCATCTTGAAGCTTCTAGTAAACTACAAATCTGTTTAAATCTAGTAGAAGATTGGCTAAATAAATGGAACATGAAGGTTAACATGGAGAAGTCTGTTCAAGTAACGTTCGCTCTTCGGAAAAATTACTGTCCACCAGTTTTCTTAAATGGATCAACTTTTCCACAATCAAATAATGTAAAGTATCCAGGTGTATTGGCTTTTAGGACCCAAATCTACCCTGACAATAGAAAACAAAATAAAGTTGTATAAAACTATAATAAAACCTGTCTGAACTTACGGTATTCAACTTTGGGGTACAGCTAGCAACTCAAACATTAAAATTCTTCAAAGATACCAGTCCAAAATATTAAGAAGAATTACTAGCGCTCCATTGTTTATAAGTAATAAAAATATTCATCGTGACCTACCGTTAAAGAGGAAATCGCCAAGTTCTGTGAGAGATATTTAAAAAGACAGGGCAATCATTCAAATCTACTTGCCATTAATCTTTTGAATGATAGCGATGAAATAAAGAGACTGAAAAGATACCACGTACTTGATCTTCCTTTTAGAAAATAAATATTATTATATCTATCATTTGATATCATAATTAGTTAAATTCATACAAGTTATTGTTTTTGTTTTTATTGGGCTCAATAACCTACTATTTGGGAGTTCAATAACCTACGTTCATTTTTTCAATTTTTGGCATAGAATCAGGTTTATCAATTATGGGTCGAAAAATGAAAAATTATTATTATTAAAAAAAAGTTTCTTGAAAAATCTGTTTGAAAGAGGAAGCAAAAATTTAATGATCCCAAATTGTAGCGCTTTTTATGCCATTTAAGAAGGTATAATTTAATTTTCTGCGCAGAGTAAAATTTTGAAAAATACATTTTGTAAAACTTTTTTGAAAAATTTGTTCTTAAGAGTAATTATACAGCAAATATCAAATAATGCCAAATTGTATCCCTTTTTCTACCATTTAAGTTGGTATAATTCAGTTTTTAGAACAGAGTCAGGCTTGGGAGCTATAGGTCATATATTGAGAAAATTAAGGTTAGTAAAAAAAGTTCCTTGAAAAATCTGTTTGAAAGAGCAACAAAACAGAAAAAATTGTAAAGTGCAAATTGTAGCTATTTTTATGCCCTTTCGGGTGGTATGATTCAGTTTTTGGCAGAGGGTTGGTTTTGGGAGTTATAGGTCATATATATAATAGGCTCATGATGCCAATTTGTAGCCCTTTTTCTGTCCTTTAAGATGGTATAATTCAATTTTTGTTACAGAGTCAGATTTGGGAGTTATAGGTCGAAAATTGGAAAAACTATGTTAGTCGAAAAAAAATGTTTTGAAAAAATTTTTCGATGGAGTAACAACACAGCAAAAATTGAATGATGCCGAATTGTAGCTCTTTTTATGCCCTTTCAGATGGTATAATACAATTTTTATCACAGTCAGGCTTGTGAGTTATTGTTCAGAAATTTAGAAAATTAATGTTAGTAAAAAAAAGTTTCTTGAAAAATATAATAAAATTTTGGGCACAGAGTCATGTTTGGGAGTTATAGGTCGAATATTGAAAAAACTATGTTAGCCGAAAAAAATTTTTTTTTAATTTGTTCGATAGAGTAACAATACATCAAAAATTGAATGATGCCGAATTGTAGTCCTTTTTATGCCCTTTCAGATGGTATTATACAATTTTTAGCACAAACTCAGGTTTGGGATTTGTAGGACGAAAATTGAAAAAATTAATGTTAGTAAAAAAGTTTTTTGAAAAACTTGTTTTAAAGAGTAACAATACAGCAAATATCTCATTATGCCAAATTGTAGCACTTTTTCTGTCCTTTAAGATAGTATAATTCAGGTTCTGGCACAGAGTCAGGCTTGGGAGTTATAGGTTGAAACTTGCAAAAATATGTTAGTCGAAAAAATATTTTTTAAAAAATTTGTTTGAAAAAGTAACAATATAGCAAAAATTGAGTGATGCCAAATTGTAGCCTTTTTATGCCTTTTAAGATGTTTGGGAGTTAAAGGTCGAAAATTTAAAAAACTATGCCAGTCGAAAAAAGTTTTTTGAAAAATTTGTTCGATGGAGTAACAACACAGCAAAAATTGAATGATGCCGAATTTTAGCCCCTTTTATGCCCTTTAAGACGCTATTGTTTAATTTTTGGCACAGAGTCTGGTTTGGGAGCTATAGGTCAAGAATTAAAAAATTTATGTTAGTGAAAAAAGTTGAAAGAATTGTAGCCCTTTTATGCCCTTTCAGATGGTATAATATAATTTTTAGCACAAAGTCAGGTTTGGGAGTTGTAGGACAAAAATTGAGAAAATTAATGTTAGTAAAAAAGTTTTTTGAAAAACTTGTTTTAAATAGTAAAAATACTTGTTTTAATAATAAAAATAGGTCGAAACTTGTAAAATATGTTAGTCGAAAAAAAAGTTCTTTGAAAAATTTGTTTGAAGGAGTAACATTACAGCAAAAATTGACTGATGCCGAATTGTAGCCCTTTTTATGCCCTTTTTATGCCCTTTTAGATGGTATAATAAAATTTTTAACACAGAATTAGGCTTGGGAATTGAAGGTCAAAAACTGAGAAAATTATTATTAGTAAAAAAAAATTTTCTTGAAAAATCAGTTTGAAAGAGTAACAAAACAGCAAAAATTTAATGATGCCAAATTGTAGCCCCTTTTATGTCCTTTACTATGGTATAATTAAATTTTTTGCACAGAATCAGGTTTGGGAGTTATAGGTCGAAAATTGAAAAAATTAATTATTATGATAGGGGTTGTTTGGGTACTTCCCGAAACATAAATTTGTATATAAATTATTTGCTAAAAGTCTCCACTAAAGAGCACTAAATTTAATGGAAATGAATATACAAGTCTATAGCAAAAAACCAATCAATAGGTGAATAATAAATAAAAAGAAATTCTTCCCGTTAACACAAGCAATAAATAATAAAATATGTATACCTTCTGCTGCTGAAATAAAACGTTTGATCTGTAAAAAAAAACACATACTTGTGGTCAATAAGCAATTGATTTTGATATTTTAGTTCTGCTTTAACCATCGTAATATACAGATAATTTTTGCTTTGCTATTATTTTGTATTTAATCATTTATACATATATATGAAAGTGAATATGTATGTATGTAAAGTAAAACTAAGTTAAGCAATTAAAACTGTATGCTTTATACAATTAAAACTAAATGAATTTTAAATAAAATTTTATAAGAAAAATAATACAGTGAAGTATTATCCTAACTTGGAAAAATCTCCTACATTAAAATGGTGCCGAAACCTGGGAACTACCTGTGCTGAACTACCCGTGCTAAACTACCTGTGCTGAACTACCTGTGCTGAAATTCTTGCTGGAATTACAACTTCCCATAAGCTAAACAATTCCTACGTTTACAACTTGTAAAACTATTGCTGTCTACACTACGACCTACGTAATTTATTATAAAACTACTACCGTAAAAAATCATTGACATTTTGCTATTACAAATTTCGTGCTAAATTTATTGCAAAATGTCGTCAATGGATGTAAGAATTGAAGACCAGAAAAAATTGTTGAACCATATAAAACGCATATCAAATTCATTCAACACCAAACCTAAAGGGGAGAAATCAAAAGGGTATGTCCAAACTATGATGGAAGATCTGGAACTCACCTTCAAAACTTTCGTGGATCGTCATGATCAAATCATTGAAGTGCTTCGCGAATCTTCCATGAATGAAGATGATGTGCCTTATTTTAGTACAGATACTTATTATATATGCCACAATGAGTATATATCTTTTAAATCTAACATTCTTGACTTACTATTTGAATTTGATTCTCCACAGGATTCTATGAGCCATACTAGTACTTTTGCAGCTACTAACACACGTAATGAAACTTTTAGTGCTTGTGCTCGTCTACCTAAAATCGATTTACCCACCTTTTCTGGCGACTATCTCGATTGGATTCCTTACCGAGACATGTTTTTGTCACTTGTACACAACAACAACTAACTTAAAAAAATCCAGAAGTATTTTTATTTAAAAGGTTCTTGCACGGGTACACCGCTTAGTATGGTAAATGAATACCCTGCAGCAGAATCTAGCTACAATTCAGCGTGGGATGCCTTGGAAAAGCGTTTCCATAATGAACGAAAACTGGTCGAACAAGTTCTGAAACGCTTATTTTCAATACCAATGTCTAATGGAACTTGTAAAGGAGTCAAAGATTTGCTAGATATTACAAGAAACTGTCTCGCTCAATTGAAAACCTTAAAAGTAGATACTTCGTCTTGGGACTGCATACTCGTGTATATGACGACACAAAAACTCGACATCCAAACTCGGAAAGAGTGGGAGCAGTCTATTAATGTCAGTACTAACATTACTCCCATGTCCACTATGCTTTCTTTTCTAGAAACCTGTTTTAGAACTTTAGAATCAATAGAAGAAGCTCCTGAATCAAGTTGGGTCGGAAATAAACCAACTTTATATGCCTCAAGTAAAGATAATCGGAAAAAACCTACGAGAACAGTTCGTGCTCATGCTACAACTATGAAACAAGATGGCAACTGCCCCTGCTGCAACAAACGCCATCCGCTGTACAAATGCTCTCGATTTAGTGCCTTGTAGTCCTCTGAAAAGAAAAATCTTATAAATCAAAAACATATATGTAGAAATTGTCTCAATATTGGTCATTTTGTGGCAACATGTAAATTAAATACTAGATGTCACATTTGCAATGAGCTTCATCACACCATAATTCACCACGAATTCAATAATGCGACTAGCCCATCAAATACCACAACAAATCAAACATTTGCTACACCGATGACTACTTCAACCTCTGAAACGGCTATTGTAAGTACAAACACGTCAACTTATGCTACTAAACAATTTTTACCAGCATTATTGCCAACCGTTAGAGTTCTTATAAAAACATATAATCGTGTTCTCAACATAAAAGCTCTCGTGGATCAAGGATCTCAAATGTCTCTCATATCAGATGATCTTACACAGCTACTTCGTTTACCTAAATATACAACTCATGTTGATATCGCTGGTATTGGAGGAAATCCAGTTTTTACAGTGAAAAAATATCTCCAACTCATGATATTCTCAAGCTATGATAAACAATTTGAATTGTCTTTTCCAGCCCTTATTGTACCTTCAGTGACGTCTTACATTCCCAGTAAATATGTCTCTCCGAATCGTCCTGATCTTTATGAATATTTTCTCGCTGATCCTAACTTTATGGTTAATGAGAAAATTTATTTGCCCTTAGGAAATGACGTCTATGGTGATTTACTTTTAAATAAAATGGTAAAATATAAAGATAGCTTTCTACTTCAAGAAACTCGCCTTGGTTGGATGGTATCAGGTCCTTCAGCATCTTCTTCAGTAGATACACCCAGACTTTTTATAAACGTTTGCTCTCTGAATGATCAACTCCGCTTATTTTGGGAACAGGAAGAGTTGCAAGAAAGTAAGTTTGAAATTAATGAAGACGCTTTATGTGAAAAGCTATTCACAGATACCCATACTCGTGATGACAGTGGACGATATATAGTCTACCTGCCCTTTAAAATATTGCTTGAAGGTAAAGACTTACCAAGATTTTCACATACGGATTATAACGCTTTAAAGAGACTTAAGCAATTGGAATCATCTTTTAAAACAAAGTCCCTTTTTGCTCTTGAATACAAGAAATTCATGGATGAATACATTTCGCTGCAACTTATGGTAAAGTTGGGTGAATATCCTCAAGCTACTCCAGAAAATTGTATTTTTTCTCTCATCATGGGGTGCTGAGAGAAAGCAGTACGACGACTAAGTTACGTGTCATTTTTGGTGGCGGAAATTGCAGACCACCTCAAACTTCTATTAATGAAGAATTATCTGCCGGTGCAGCTTTGCAGAACGATTTACCTTCTAATGGGTGATTTTATAAGAACTATCGGAAATTAAAAAAAAAGAAAACACACAAAATTCAGAAAAATGCATGAAATATTTATTTGGATTGATAGTTGGGTCGATATAATTTAATGTTTGAAGATTATTTCATGCAAATGTTGGCCGCGGCTGCGTCTCAAATGGTCCATCCGCTTAGTCCAATTTTGGCATACTCTTTCCAACATTTCGGCCGGTATCTCACGAATAATGTTGGCAATGTTGGCTTCCAGTGCGTCAATCGAAGCGGGCTTGTCGCTATAGACATTAGCCTTAACATAGCCCCACAAAAAATAGTCTAGAGGCGTTAAATCGCACGATCTGGGCGGCCAATTGACTGGTCCCAAGCGTGAAATAAACTGTTCACCGAACTCGCCTCTCAATTGGTCCATTGTTTCGCGTGCTGTGTGGCATGTGGCACCGTCTTGTTGAAACCACATGTCATGCAAGTCAAGCTCTTCCATTTTGGGCAAAAAAAAGTTTGTTATCATCGCACGGTAGCGCTCACCATTCACAGTAACGTTGTGATTCGCATCATCTTTGAAGAAATACGGCCCAATGATGCCGCCAGCCCATAATCCGCACCAAACGGTTGTTTTTTGTGGATGCATTGGTAGCTCTTGCAATGCTTCTGGCTGCTCTTCACTCCAAATACGGCAGTTTTGCTTGTTCACGTATCCATTCAACCAGAAATGAGCCTCGTCGCTGAACACAATTCTTCGATAAAAAAGTGGATCTTCATTTAACTTTTCAAGAGCCCATTCACCAAATATTTGGCGTTGTGGTAGGTCGTTTGGCTTCAATTCTTGCACCAGCTGTATCTTATAAGGCTTCACACCCAAATCCGTGTTGGCTTAATGTCCAACAATATAAATTTGGTGCGAAATTTTTTTACAATAGCCCGAATAGAAGCCTCAGTAGGTCGATTAAACTGACCATAAAATGGAAGAAGCGCGCGATGAACTTTCTTAACAGAGCACGCATTTTGGTAATAAAATTCAATAATTTGCAAGCGTTGTTCGTTTGTAAGACGATTCATGATTAAATTATAGACCAAACTGAAGATGTTTGACAGTGACATAAGATACAAAACGAGCGCGAGCTGTCAAAACTAGTGTTGCCAAAAAGATAATAGCAAAAAAATCACTCGTTATAATAACTCGATGGAGAAGACATTGTATTGGTTTTACAGCTGATCTTGAAAAAATGTTCAGGCAAATCAAAGTATCTAAAACTCATCTGAATTTCCAATGCATTCTATGGAGGGATGAGGAGACTAATAAAATATGTGTGTACAATCTTCGTACTGTGACTTACGGAACCACAGCTGCGCCTTACTTAGCCATTCGTGTACTACAACAACTTTCAAAAGATGGAGAAAATAATTATCCACAAACTTCTACGATTCTTCGTTCGGATACGTATGTAGACGATGTAATATCAGGTGCTGACTCTTTACCTGAAGCGTTACATTTACAAGACCAACTTTGCTCTTTGCTAAAAGCGGGGGGGTTTCACTTAAGGAAGTGGAATTCTAATTCGTACCAGCTTATGGAAAATGTACCTGAAGATGATCGTGAAAAAAGAGATTCGTTTCAAATACATCAGCCTAACATGTCCAAAGCACTAGGACTTTCTTGGGATACATTAAATGATTCTGTTTGTTTTTCTATAAATTTCACATTTAAAAATCCTGTAACTAAAAGTAGTTGGCTTTCAGACGCGGCAAAATTATTTGACCCCTTAGGATGGCTTGCACCAACCACTATTCTTGCTAAGATCCAGTTTCAGAGACTATGGAAAATAAAACTGGATTGGAAAGACGAATTGTCAGAAGATTTACTGCATGAATGGATTCAATTTCGTAACGGTTTAAAATTTCTCGAAGAAATACGTTTACCAAGGTGGATTGGATATACACCAATAAGTTCTGTCGATATTCACGCTTTCTGTGATGCTTCACAAACAGCTTATGCAGCTGTTGCTTATTCTCGGATTACAACCGCATCGGGTGAGATATAGGTAAACCTTCTGTAATCAAAAACGAAAGTTGCACCTATAAAACGTGAAACAATTCCCCGACTAGAATTGTGTGCAGCAACTCTACTATCAAAATTAGTTACAAAAATTAAAAATAACGTCGAATTTAATATAGGCCGCATAACATACTGGACCGACAGCACTATAGTACTAGCATGGTTAGAAAATAAATCTACGAAATTAGAAGTTTATGTGGCAAATAGAGTTGCTCAAATTCACAATAATAGTAACGTCGATGACTGGAGATATGTACCATCTGGTGATAACCCTGCAGATTGCGCATCTAGAGGATTAGCCCCCGTTGAATTAGTTAATCATTATTTATGGTGGCAAGGCATTCCATGACTAAGAACATCATCTGATTCGTGGGCTACTTTACAAACGGATATCGTCAAAAAACAATATGAACCTAAATCAGTTATTGCAGTTCAAATAGCAAGTGGAAGTGGTCCTCTTATGTCAGATATCACAACTAAAACAATGCCAACAGACTTTATTATTGCTGATATAGTTTCCAAATACTCTTCAATTTCATCTATGGTTCGCATATTGTCGTACATTTTGCGCTATATTTTTAATCTAAAAGTAAAAACACTCGAAAATGGTGAACGAGAGGTTGGATTTCTTAAAACTTACGAACTAGACAGAGCTTTAAATAAGTTAATTATCTACACTCAAACCTTATCAACAAATACCGAAATTTCATGTTTAAAGTCTGGAAAACCACTTCCAATCAAAAGCAAAATTATTCAACTAGCACCATTTTTGGACGAAATGGGAATACTTAGAGTCGGAGGGCGTTTATTAAATGCAAAAATTCCGTATCCCACCAAACACCCTATCCTATTAGCGAAACAAAATGCTCTTTCTATACTGATATATGCAGAAGCTCATATTAAAACTTTGCATGGTGGTATACAACTGATGCAATCTTACGTTTCACGATGTTATTGGATTTCATCTGGTCGCGATCTAGCTAAACTTGTTCAACGAAAATGCATCATTTGTTTTAAATATCGTGCTAAAACATGTCAGCAATTGATGGGCAATTTACCAATGGTGAGAGTACAGCCAGCTCGTGCATTCAAGCACAGTGGCGTAGGCTACGCTGGTCCTATCAGCATTAAGCAATCAACTTTACGTAATGCAAAAACAACTAAAGGTTACATCTGCCTGTTTATTTGTATGTGTACAAAGGCGATACATCTGGAAGCCGTAACCAGCCTTAACGTTGACTCCTTCTTGGCAGCATTCCGTCGGTTTACATCGCGCAGAGGTATGTGTACCGATTTGTATTCGGATTGTGGTACCAATTTTGTGGGAGCCAATAAGGAACTACAGATTATGTACCAACGCAATAAAGCTTCCCTCCCAGAACACTTGGGTGAAACCTTAGCCAACCAAGGAACTAAGTGGCATTTTATTCCCCCAGCTTCACCCCACTTTGGATGTCTATGGGAAGGTGGAGTAAAATCTACAAAGCATCACCTTCGCAGAATAATGCGGGATCGAACTTTTACTTACGAGGAACTTTCTACTCTTCTGGCTCAAATAGAGAGCTGCCTCAATTCTCGTTCACTGTGTCCATTATCAAGTGATCCGGCTGAAGAAAACGCGCTGACACCAGCTCATTTTTTAATGGGCGAACCCACAACCAGTATTCCCGATGAAGATGTCCTCGATGTTAATATTGACCGCTTAAGTCGCTGGAAACAAATACAATTCATGAAACAATACTTTTGGAATCGTTGGAGTAGCGAATATATGTGCAGGCTTCAGGCTCGACCTAAATGGACTAAGATTGAGCGTAACATAAAACAAGGCGATCTAGTACTTCTACTACAGAAGTAGTAGAAAGGTGCCCCTGGCCAGTGACCTCTTGCTAAAGTAGAAGAATTGCATCCTGGGTCTGATGGTTTGATAAGAGTTGTAACTCTTTATTGTAATGGTAAACGTATAAAAAGAACAATAAGTAAAATCTGCTTTCTGCCAAGCAATGATCCACCACCTGATCGTCAGCAACAACATTCTTCATAAATAAGAAACTGTTATCAACATTAAAACAGTTTCTTGGCTGGGGAGAATGTTTGGGTACTTCCCCAAACTTAATTTTGTATATAAATTATTTGCTAAAAGTCTCCACTAAAGAGCACTAAATTTAATGGAAATGAATATAAAAGTCTATAGCAAAAAACCAATCAATAGGTAAATAATAAATAAAAAAAATTCTTCCCGTTAACACAAGCAATAAATAATAAAATATGTATACCTGATGCTGCTGAAATAAAAGGTTTGATCTGTAAAAAAAACACATACTTGTCATCAATAAGCAATTGATTTTGATATTTTAATTCTGCTTTAACCATCGTAATATACAGATCATTTTTGCTTTGCTATTATTTTGTATTTAATCATTTATACATATGTATATATTAAAGTGAATATGTATGTATGTAAAGTAAAACTAAGTTAAGCAATTAAAACTGTATGCTTCATACAATTAAAACTAAATGAATTTTAAATAAAATTTTATAAGAAAAATAATACAGTGAAGTATTATCCTAACTTGGAATAATCTCCTACAGGAGTATATCCTACGGGCCTTGTGGTCAATAATATTTCTAATCAAATATGAATAAAAACTATATCATATTTTGCTTTACCCTACGTTTCGTTTGTTTTTTACAAATTACGTTATGGGTTTTTTTTTATTATATTTGTTGTTATATCTAGCACAAAAAATATGTATAAAAATTGTATAAAATAGTTTAATTGTCTTGGTATATCACAAATCATTAACTTTCGATTCATGTCATTGTCAAATTATTTATTCTCAATATATATCTCAACACTGAAGAAGGCGATGTGTAATAAATATATAATTAAATAAATAATTTGGTACAGCACAACAAAAATCAATGGTCTACTTAATACTACTAGCACAGATCTTTAACTAATTTAAGTTATGGCAATTGAGTACGGGAGCTTTGTGTTATCCTTGTCTTCTTTATAATTCATCGTCCTGTGTATTTTTTTCTTGTATGCATAGACTCTTTATAGTGAAATGTTTGTTTGTCATTTTTTCTTTATTTAAAATTTTAACATTGTTAAATTTAATTATATGATCTTTCTCTTTTTCGTGCTGTGCAAATGCTGTTGGTTCTCTTCCTTTCTTGATTTCCATTTCATGCTCTTTTATTATTGTACCCAATTTTCTCTTTGTTGTCCGAATATATACTCTATCCAGGGCTGCCAGAAGTTTTTCGTGAAAAATCAGCAAATTTCCAAAAAAATTTCGGCATAATCGGCACTTTCATTTCTTAAAATCGGCATTATATTATATCTTACTTTTACGTATAAAAAATTTTTTTTAAATAGAACAAAAACAATTTAATAATACGCAATTTATAAGAAACGATTAATAATATTATTCATTTAGAAAGACTTTTACTTACAAAAAATACAAGAGATCAACTTGGTTTTTATAGAATAGTATAAAATAATTAAGTTAAAATATAAAAGTATTGTCCAATAGTATTTCAGAACTTTGCTATTATATTTCAGAGTTTTCTAAAAATTATCTCTAGATTCTGAAATACGATTTCCAAAATACAATTGAGAATTTAGAATATTACCTAATATGTAACTGTAAATTCTCAAATTTTTGAACAAAATTCTTATATGTTATTAAAAAAATTCTGAAAAATGTGGTTTTTATAAATCAATTATAAATATCCAATTTGGAAATTGTTACTAAATCGTTGTTTATTTCGATGTTGAAGCGATCAGAGTTTACAATTACAAATAATCCTTAGAATGAAGAATTCCTTCTAAAGTTTTATTTTCTAAGAAATATCAAAACTTCGTTTTGTTAAGATTTACTTTACTAAATGTTAGCTCAACGTTTGCTAATGAAAGTGGAAGAATAAAATAAAGTGAATATATTTAGTAGGTATTGGTAAAGCTGCAGCTTCAGTTGCTCGTTTTATTTCTGAAATTTTCTTACAAAAATATTTCACATTTATTTCAGACTTTTGAAACACATCTTTAAAATTCAAAAATTTCAATTCTCTGTACACAGACCCCAAAATTTTTCTCTCATCTCTTGATACGAATTTCGGAAACTGGTCTACAATTTCCATATACGATCTAAATATATTTTCAATTATGAATAATAATTTTAATATAAATATTTAAAAATCAACAACAAGGCAATTGAATTGTTATTTTATAATTAAGCTCGACATTCTAAATAACTTATTTTGATATATACATGCTGTCACTTCATATCATAGATGTACATATGTATGTATGTCTATATGTATACAATTTTCAAATTTCAATTTTTGAATTATAACTCCCAAACCTGACTCTGTGCAAAAAATTTAATTATACAATCTTAAAGTTCATAAAAGGGCTACAATTTGGCATCATAAAATTGTTGCTGTATAGTTACTCCTTCAAACAAATTTTTCAAAAAACTCTTTTTCGACCTCTGTGCCAAAACTGGAATTATGTCGTTAATTTGAATCAATATTCATAGGGTAATTGTTCGAAATTAATTTAAATCTCAGAAAGACATGATGATAAATATTCCAAGGCACGCAAGAAAGTCAATATCAGTTTTATTCAACTTACACAGCAGAGCAGAACAGCTGTTTTCGAAAGTCGCAACAGTTTCATCTTCAGTGCTCATGTGTATATTATGTTTATCAACACTGTTTAGGTGGATTAGTTGAATGTGATAACAGTTCCTATTAACACAAATTTTATTGTGAAAAAGAATCCGAGAACTGTATCAACCTCATGTTAACACGTTTTTGTTTTAATACCCGTGTTACCGTTTAATTATTTCTTCTTGTCCTATTTTTCTGAATTGAACAAAGAGTTGCCCCCTTATCGCCAACAATTACTGACATTGTACTTGACTCTCTTTTAGACGACGTGCTGGAACAATTAAAATTAAAAAATGTATCGTTTAAATTTATTACTAAATATGTTGACGATCTTTTTTCGATAATTAAAATATCTGACGACAAAATAATACTAAATGCACTCAATGTATATCACAATAGGATACAATTTACAGTAGAAAAAGAGAAAAATGAAGAAATAGCCCATCTAGACGTAAAACTAATAAGAAATAAGGATAAGCTGTTAACAAAATGGTATACAAAGCCGACATCATCAGGCAGGATCATAAACTATCACTCAACACAACCACACAAAATGAAATTAAACACAGCAACTAATTTAATCACCAAGGTCCTCAAAATAAAAATGTATGCTATTGTTTGTTTTGTTCCTGTATGATTATGAAAAATCTTATTTGTTATGGTTGTCCTATTTACTTCTTAGTAAAACAGATTAGATAATAATGTAACCACACCATTATAAAAAAAAATCGTAATTTTTAGAGGGTAAGATCGGCAAATTGAAATTTTCGAGTTAAAAAGTCGGCAAAATGCCGATAAATCGGCATTTCTGGCAGCCCTGACTTTATCACATATTTAATTTTTATTTTCCTCGCATTTAATTTCATAAACAACATTATCAATTCTTAGATTTTCTAGTTTTGATTTTTTGTATATGTGTCTGAGAGTTCTGTTTGATTTGTATGCTATTGTTTGTTTTTGTTCCTTTCGCAAAGTTATTTGTAAGGTGACCATCTCTTCGTAAGGTGTATGTATATGGTACACTATAGAATTTAGTTGTTATGTTTATCTGTAGTGGTTTTCTTTATTGTGGTTTGTTAACGTTTTGTTGATGATGTTGTTTGTTATAATTGTGAGTAACTATTCTTAGTTCATATGTTTCTTATTTTGTCGATATTGTTGCTCATAAATTTTTATTTTGAGAACCTTGGTGATTAAATTAGTTGCTGTGTTTAATTTCATTTTGTGTGGTTGTGTTGAGTGATAGTTTATGATCCTGCCTGATGATGTCGGCTTTGTATACCATTTTGTTAACAGCTTATCCTTATTTCTTATTAGTTTTACGTCTAGATGGGCTATTTCTTCATTTTTCTCTTTTTCTACTGTAAATTGTATCCTATTGTGATATACATTGAGTGCATTTAGTATTATTTTGTCGTCAGATATTTTAATTATCGAAAAAAGATCGTCAACATATTTAGTAATAAATTTAAACGATACATTTTTTAATTTTAATTGTTCCAGCACGTCGTCTAAAAGAGAGTCAAGTACAATGTCAGTAATTGTTGGCGATAAGGGGGCAACTCTTTGTTCAATTCAGAAAAATAGGACAAGAAGAAATAATTAAACGGTAACACGGGTATTAAAACAAAAACGTGTTAACATGAGGTTGATACAGTTCTCGGATTCTTTTTCACAATAAAATTTGTGTTAATAGGAACTGTTATCACATTCAACTAATCCACCTAAACAGTGTTGATAAACATAATATACACATGAGCACTGAAGATGAAACTGTTGCGACTTTCGAAAACAGCTGTTCTGCTCTGCTGTGTAAGTTGAATAAAACTGATATTGACTTTCTTGCGTGCCTTGGAATATTTATCATCATGTCTTTCTGAGATTTAAATTAATTTCGAACAATTACCCTATGAATATTGATTCAAATTAACGACATAATTCCAGTTTTGGCACAGAGGTCGAAAAAGAGTTTTTTGAAAAATTTGTTTGAAGGAGTAACTATACAGCAACAATTTTATGATGCCAAATTGTAGCCCTTTTATGAACTTTAAGATTGTATAATTAAATTTTTTGCACAGAGTCAGGTTTGGGAGTTATAATCCAAAAATTGAAAAAAATTAATATTAGTAAAAAAAGTTATTTGAAAAATATGTTTGAAAGAGTAACATTACAGCATATATCTAATAATTCCAAATTGTAGCCCTTTTTAAGGCTTTTAAGATGTTTGGGAGTTAAAGGTCGAAAATTGAAAAAACTATGGCAGCCGAAAAAAAGTTTTTTCTTAATTTGTTCGATAGAGTAACAAAACAGCAAAAATTTAATGATGCCAAATTGTAGCCCTTTTATGCCCTTTAAGATGGTATAATTCAATTTTTGGCACAGAGTCAGGCTTGGGAGTTATAGGTCGAAACTTGTAAAAACATGTAAGTCGAAAAAAAGTTTTTTGAAAAATTTGTTTGAAGGAGTAACAATACAGCAGAAATTAAATGATGCTAAATTGTAGCCCTTTTTATGCCTTTTAAGATGATATAATCCGATTTTTGGCAGAGTCATGTTTAGAAGTTATAGATCAAAAATTGGAAAAACTATGTTAGTCGAAAAAAAGTTTTTTGAAAAATTTGTTAGATAGAGTAACAATAGAGCAAAAATTGAATGATGCCGAATTGTAGCCCTTTTTATGCCCTTTCATAATTAGACTTAGTAAAAAAAAGTTTCTTGAAAACTCTGTTGGAAAGAGTAACAATACAGCATATATTGAATGAGGTTTGGTAGTAATGTTAGTAAAAGAGTTTTTTGAAAAACTTGTTCTGAAGAGTAACAATACAGCAAATATCTAATGATGCCAAATTGTAGCCCTTTTTATGCCCTTTCATATGGTATAATTCAATTTTTGGCTCAAAGTCAGGCTTGGGAGTTATAGCTTGAAAAATGAAAAATTTATGTTAGTAGAAAAAAGTTTCTTGAAAAATCTGTTTGAATGTATATATTTAGTTTAATCGTTGACCTGTTGTATTATAATAATATTTTTATCATTCGGCTATAGGCCAGGTTTTTAAAAGTCAATAAACACTAAATATTTTTTGATTATTTAGTCTTTATTTAATGTTATTTTTCCCAATATTTCGAATAGCTTCGCTATTCATCTTCAGGGGAACACTGTTGGGTACAAAATAATAAATGATAAACATTAAAATTAATTTTTGATTATTTCTAATAAATTTACAATTACATACATGTAAATTAAAAATTAAATAAAATTAAATTGAATTAACATATTTTTAATATGTCGATAGCACCCAGAATATATGGGTTACCGAAAGTACACAAATTAGGAACGCCTTTAAGACCAATTTGTTCGTCACAAAATGCACCATCATATGAACTTTGCAAATATTTAGTTCATATTTTAAAAAATTTATGCAGAAACTCAGCTTACAATGTAAGAGACGCAGTGGAATTTAAATCAAAGATAAATAATAAGAGATTAGACAATAATGAAATTATGGTATCATATGACTTAGTATCGCTATTTCCGAACATACCTATAAATTTAGCACCACAAATAATAGAAAATAAGTGGGACATATTACAACAATACACAAAAATACCAAAATACCTTTTCATGGAGTTACTAAGGTTTTGCATCAAAGACAGCCGTTATTTTAAATATGAAGAACGAATTTACGGACAATGTAAGGGAATGCCGATTGGATTACCTGTATCACCAGTTGTTTCCGATATTGTTATGGAGGAGATATCAATCCCTTACAAAATTATTAATAAAACCCAGATTATATATATATATATATATATATATATATATATATACGGCAGATGAAGTTCTAAATGTTTTAAATGCGTTTAACCCACAAATACAATTTACAGTGGAAACGGAAAGAGATAGTAAATTACCATATTTAGATGCAATTGCTAGTAGACACCAAAATATGATGACAGTCAACTGGTGTCAAAAACCCACTGCATCCGGTCGTCTGATTAATTTCCATTCCAAACATCCGAGAAGAATTATAATAAACACAGCAAATAATTTCATCAGACGAGTACTCACCATTAGTGACGATAGGTATCATGAGGAAAATTTACGGAAAATAAAAGAAATCTTAGACATGAACAATTTTCCGAAAACAATTATAAACAATTTAATATATAAAAAGAATGACACAACAATAAGAATAGAGACTAATACAAAGTATTATAAAGGACTAACATATATAAAAGGTTTTTCTGAAAGGTTAAAAAACTCAGATCTATATGACATTGAGAAATATCAACTTGCATTTAAGACGAATAATACTATGCAGAGCCTATATAGTAACACAAAGACTAAATTAAAGAAAGAGGACAAATGCAACGTTATTTATAGTATTAACTGCAACGGTGCCGGCTCAGGCACATGCAATAAGAAATACGTAGGAACAACTAAAAATAAACTGAAGACCAGACTAACATCTCATAAATCAGACATAAGAATGAAAAACAAACCCATGGAGCAAAAAACTGCACTTGCGGCCCACTGTGCAAAGGAAAATCATGTGCCAAATTTTGATAATGTAAAAATATTACAACAAGAAAACCAAGAAAAGACTTAACTATAAACAAGACACAGAGAAATACGCTCAAATTTACAGAAGTGTGATAAACAAACACAAGAAACAACATAAACAAATCAGTTTTCGCAGCTAAGGACTACAGACGATCGACATATTGAAAATATGTTAATTCAATCTAATTTTATTTAATTTACATGTATGTAATTGTAAATTTATTGGAAAAAATAAAAATTAATTTTAATGAAGTATTATTTGATTTGACCCAGTTTCGGTTTATATTCGTTGTTGACAATCTGTCTTTAGCTAATTTTTCTCTAACTTTCTTTATGTCAATAAACAACTTTTTTATTACATATTTTACCCACCGTTCGTCAATTTTTTGTTGACTTTTTCAAGGGTTTGTCTATTTTAAATTAAAAACTTCAATAATTATAACATACACACCAATATACTATTATATATACCTACAATTTTCAAAAAGAATTTGTATCAAAACATAAATAAAAATTTTAATTCTAGTTTAACTAATGTTAAGCTTATTTTACAAAACTATTCTGTAACTTAGGGTGATGTTATTTGTGTCCTCTTTCAGATTCATAGCATTGTTGATATTTTGTTGTATACGAAGACTTTCGATTGTGTGTCTTTTTCTTCCTTTGCTTTCTCTGTCCAATATTTTAACATTGTTAAAATTAGGTGTGTGAACACTTTCTAGAGTGTGCTTTGCTAATGCTGTTGTTTCTTTCTTCTTTAAAATATCACTGTTATGTTCTCACAATCTTGTCTCTAAAGCTCTTTTTGATGTTCCAATGTATACTAAGTTAGAATTTTGTTTATTGTTCCCTTTACATTTAATTTCATAGACTACATGGCTTTGTTGTGTTTTGTCTACCTTGTCCTTAATTTTCGTAAATATTGTGTTCAACGTTGCGTTAGGTTTGAATGCAAATTTTGCATTTGTTGTTGTTATTTTCAATAATGTTTTTAAATTGTGATTGTCTGTTAAACCTGGTATGAATGTTACACTGTGAAAATTATTAGCTGTTATTGTATCGTCATCATTGTTATTATTTATTTTTATTGATTTTTCTTTGTATATCAATTTGTTTATAAGTTTCAGTGGAAAACTGTTGTTTGTGAGTATGTTTGTAATTTTCTTGAAGTTGTTGATGTGAAATTGTTCGTCACTAGTCCTCAGAACTACAGAGATGAAACTTCTAGCTGTGTTGTATAGCATGAAAGTTCATAAGTCTACCCGATGCAATGTCTTTAGTGTACCAATCCAATACTATTCTTTCCTTTTGTCTTATTAGTATTGTGTCCAAATAAGCAATCTTTTTATTGTTTTCTATCTCTACTGTAAATTGAATTTTTGGATGGTAATTGTTGAAAGCTTTTAGAATTTCATCTCTGTCGTCATTCTTAATAATAGCTAATATGTCGTCTACATATTTGACTATGTATTTACATATTACATAGTACGAAAATTAAGGACAAGGTAGACAAAACACAACAAAGCCATGTAGTCTATGAAATTAAATGTAAATGGAAATTAAGGACAAGGTAGACAAAACACTACAAAGCCATGTAGTCTATGAAATTAAATGTAAAGGGAACAATAAACAAAATTCTAACTTAGTATACATTGGAACAACAAAAAGAGCTTTAGAGACAAGATTGAGAGAACATAACAGTGATATTTTAAAGAAGAAAGAAACAACAGCATTAGCAAAGCACACTCTAGAAAGTGGTCACACACCTGATTTTAACAATGTTGAAATATTGGACAGAGAAAACAAAGGAAGAAAAAGATACACAATCGAAAGTCTTGGTATACAACAAAATATCAACAATGCTATGAATCTGAAAGAGGACACAGATAACATCAGCCTAACTTACAGAGTAGTTTTGTAAAATAAGCTTAACATTAGTTAAAACTAGAATTAAAATTTTTATTTATGTTTTGATACAAATTCTTTTTGAAAATTGTAGGTATATATAATAGTATATTGGTGTGTATGTTATAATTATTTAAGTTTTTAATTTAAAATAGACAAACCCTTGAAAAATTCAACAAAAAATTGACGAACGGCGGGTAAAATATATAATAAAAAAGTTGTTTATTGACATAAAGAAAGTTAGACCAAAATTAGCTAAAGACAGCTTGTCAACAACGAATATAAACCGAAACTGGGTCAAATCAAATAATACTTCATTAAAACTAGTTTTTGATTATTTCTAATAAATTTACAATTACATACATGTAAATTAAAAATTAAATAAAATTAGATTGAATTAACATATTTTCAATATGTCGATCGTCTGTAGTCCTTAGCTGCGAAAACTGATTTGTTTATGTTGTTTCTTGAGTTTGTTTATCACACTTCTGTAAATTTGAGCGTATTTCTCTGTGTCTTGTTTATAGTTAAGTCTTTTCTTGGTTTTCTTGTTGTAATATTTTTACATTATCAAAATTCGGCACATGATTTTCCTTTGCACAGTGGGCCGCAAGTGCAGTTTTTTGCTCCATGGGTTTGTTTTTCATTCTTATGTCTGATTTATGAGATGTTAGTCTGGTCTTCAGTTTATTTTTAGTTGTTCCTACGTATTTCTTATTGCATTTGCCTGAGCCGTCACCGTTGCAGTTAATACTATATATATAACGTTGCATTTGTCCTCTTTCTTTAATTTAGTCTTTGTGTTACTATATAGGCTCTGCATAGTATTATTCGTCTTAAATGCAAGTTAATATTTCTCAGTTTCAATTTTTCAAGTTACTCTTTTTATATATTAAATTGTCTATAATTGTTATCGGAAAATTGTTCATGTCTAAGATTTCTTTTATTTTCCGTAAATTTTCCTCATGATACCTATCGTCACTAATGGTGAGTACTCGTCTGATGAAATTATTTGCTGTGTTTATTATAATTCTTCTCGGATGTTTGGAATGGAAATTAATCAGACGACCGGATGCTGTGGGTTTTTGACACCAGTTGACTGTCATCATATTTTGGTGTCTACTAGCAATTGCTTCTAAATATGGTAATTTACTATCTCTTTCCGTTTCAAATGTAAATTGTATTTGTGGGCTAAACGCATTTAAAACATTTAGAACTTCATCTGCCGTATATATATATATATATATATATATATATATATTGTTACAAAGATTAGAAATAGATTTAAATAAAACGACAATGTGGCTATATGTACTTGGCAGCACATCCAATTAATGTATAGTTGTCAAAATGTTACAACCCTGGTCAACACTATGTAGATAATATTCAAATTAACGGAAATGGAATACTCCAGAATATATAAGATCATTCAAGGCTAAGCCAATAAGAGTAAACCACAACAACAACAAACATAGCAACATAAATGCTAAGAGATGTTATGCTTAATGATCTTGTATGCAAGTATTCGCTGCTAATAAAGCTAAATAGATTCACAAGTATACACAGCCATATACACGTAGAAGAACCAAAACCACACACTCATTCATACAACCACTCATAGTTACCATAGGCAAGACACACAGAACACTCATACATTCAACCACACATAGTTACCATAAGCAAACCAAACAAGTCAGCATTGTCATGTATACAAACATACACATGTCAAGTAAAATACAACCACCATACCCAGAACTTTCGCGAGGTTACCAGACGACGTCATTTTTGCTATATAAAGGCGCTGCCAGAGCTCAGAGAGAGTCAGTGTGATTTGAAATATAGACGTGTTAACATCGCTGAGGGTTGAGTAGTACAAATACTCGTGTTAAGTAATAAATAAAGTGTTGCCGCATTAAATTTCTTAAATTAATTTGTCCGTGTTTTAATTTGATGCAATAAAACGAATCCTTGAAGGATAAGTAATAAAACCGTTTTTACGAAAAGGTCTAAAAAAAAATTTTATTAAATAATCATGAAATTTGATGAGTTAAAAGTTGAACAGCTGAAAAAGGAGCTCAGCAAGCTGGAATTGCCAACTGCAGGTAACAAGGCTGAACTACAGAAGAGGCTAATAGATGAGTTAGAGAATCGCGGCATGGACATCGGGACATACGAGTTTGAGGACAAAGACGATGTGCAGGTATGCCCTCCTGTCACGACCAGCAGCATGGACATAAATTCAATGTTCGCTGCTATGATGATCGAAATGAAACAGAACTGTCAGCAGATACAGGAGGCATCAAGGATCAACAGTGACAAGCTTGTAGCCGAAACTCAGCAGATGCAGGACAAGCTTGTTGCCGAAATAACTGAAATAAAACAGAACTCTCAGCAGATGCAGGAAAAGCTTGTAGCCGAAACTCAGCAGATGCAGGAAAAGCTTGTAGCCGAAAATCAGCAGATGCAGGGAAAACTTGTAGCCGAAATACAGGAGTCAAATAAAGCCATGAACGAGACCCAGGTAGAGGTTTCTGAAGCCATGAACAGGAGGGTGGATTGTATTGAGAATAAATTCTCAGAGCTGGAACAGCATGCAAAGGAGGTCGAAGAGAAATTGCATACTCTAGAGGACAAAGTGAATAACCTGGAGTTTAGCGGCGGGCCAGTACGAGCAGTTGCGGAGGTTTCTGCGCGGATAAAAGCGCCATGCTTCGACGGCAGCGTACCATTAGGCATCTTCAAATTCCAGTTCGAGACGGTTGCTAGCAGAAATGGATGGGATGCTGAGGAAAAGGCCATAGAGTTGATATTGTCCTTAAAGGGTACAGCCGCAGAGGTATTTGAGACTGTGCCAGTAAGCTGCAGAAACAACTATAATGAAATAATGGCAGCATTGCAGCGCAAGTATGGTGGTGAGCACAAACGCGATTTATACAGAATGGAATTGCGATGTAGAGTTCAGAAGCCTAACGAATCTCTACAAGATTTCGCAATAGAAATCGAGCGTTTAGTGCAGCTCACATATCCAGGCGAGAGTCACCCGTTCTTGGACCATTTTAAAACTGAGGCTTTCGTTAACGGCATTCGCGACTCTGATGTTAAACTGGCGGTGTGCGCTACGCAGAAATCCACTTTCGCTGAAACTGTTTCATTTGCGCTGGCTCAAGAGACTGCCAGAATGGTTTTCAAGTCACAGATATGTAAAGTACGGAATGTGGATGTTTTGTCTGAGGAGGATAACAACCTAGTGGCTAGCGTTAAGGAGGCAATGAGACAACTGCTGGCAGAGAAGGCTATCAAAGAAAAGCCTAAGTGCTTTAACTGCGGAAAGATCGGTCATTTTCAGCGCACCTGCAAAGCATCAAGGAAGACAGGTAGAGTGCGGAATGTGGAGGTTTTGTCTGAGGAAGATAACAACCTAATTGCCAGCTTTAAGGAGGCAATGCGACAACTGCGGAAGGATCGGTCATTTTCAGCGCAGCTGCAAAGCATCAAAGAAGAGAGGTAGATCTGTTTTGCCACCAAGAAAGAGCATTGAGCATAGAAGAGGCACAAAGCATAACAACACGGATGCTCTTTCAAGAAGACCCGGCTGTTCAAAGCGTAAACATTGTGATACAACCGAGCTAAAGGAAGACGTTGTTGATGTTCGGCTAATTCACATCGGCCCTGATGAAGACTGGTCAGCGGCACAGAGGGACGACAGCATGCTAAGGAAAATTATAGCGGCCAAAGAAGAGGACAGACGACCATCCCGGAATGAAATTTCGGCTGAAAGCCCACTCGCCAAATCTTATTGGGAACAGCCAAGGTAATAAAAGGGTGTTTATTCCGCGTATGGGAAAGTGTAAATGGCAAAACAACTTCAAATTTAATAGTTGTGCCATACTCCAAGATAAGTAAAGTTTTACAGGAGTTTCATAATGGACCTAGTGGCGGTCATCTTGGAGTAACAAAAACACTTGAGAAACTGAAGCAGCGTTTTTATTGGGTTGGATGTCGACAAGCCGTAGCCGACTGGATAGCAAACTGTCCACAGTGCAATGCAGCCAAAGGCCCAGTAAGAGGAAGCCGGGGACAGCTACAACAGTACAACTCAGGAGCTATTACGTCCCAAGAGAAAGGCGACTTAAACGAACTGCATGAGTTCGCGCGTAATCGAATCCAGATGGGCAGTGACAAGATGAAGGCTAGGTATGAGCGCGCAGCAAACTCGGAGGGATTTATGGAAGGACAATTGGTTTTACTGTATAACCCACAACGGAAGAAAGGATTGTCCCCAAAATTACAGACTCACTGGGATGGCCCGTATAAAGTGATTAAGAGAGTGAATGACGTTGTATACCGGATACAGAAGCACAATAGCCCAAGGTCGAAAATGAAGATAGTACATCTCGAACGATTGGCGCACTATGGAAGAGGTGATTGTATGCCTATTCGGTTCGAACAGGCTTAAGTGGGCGGCAGTGTTACAAAGATTAGAAATAGATTTAAATAAAACGACAATGTGGCTATATGTACTTGGCAGCACATCCAATTAATCTATAGTTGTCAAAATGTTACAACCCTGGTCAACACTATGTAGATAATATTCAAATTAACGGAAATGGAATACTCCAGAATATACAAGATCATTCAAGGCTGTGCCAATAAGAGTAAACCACAACAACAACAAACATAAATGCTAAGAGATGTTATTCTTAATGATCTTGTATGCAAGTATTAGCTGCTAATAAAGCTAAATAGATTCACAAGTATACACAGCCATATACACGTAGAAGAACCAAAACCACACACTCATTCATACAACCACTCATAGTTACCATAGGCAAGACACACAGAACACTCATACATTCAACCACACATAGTTACCATAAGCAAACCAAACAAGTCAGCATTGTCATGTATACAAACATACACATGTCAAGTAAAATACAACCACCATACCCAGAACTTTCGCGTGGTTACCAGACGACGTCATTTTTGCTATATAAAGGCGCTGCCAGAGCTCAGAGAGAGTCAGTGTGATTTCAAATATAGACGTGTTAACATCGCTGAGTGTTGAGTAGTACAAATACTCGTGTTAAGTAATAAATAAAGTGTTGCCGCATTAAATTTCTTAAATTAATTTGTCCGTGTTTTAATTTGATGCAATAAAACGAATCCTTGAAGGATAAGTAATAAAACCGTTTTTACGAAAAGTTCTAAAAACGTAACAATATATATATATATATATATATATATATATATATATAATATAATAATCTGGGTTTTATTAATAATTTTGTAAGGGATTGATCCAGTATCTCCTCCATAACAATATCGGAAACAACTGGTGATACAGGTAATCCAATCGGCATTCCTTTACATTGTCCGTAAATTCGTTCTTCATATTTAAAATAACGGCTGTCTTTGATGCAAAACCTTAGTAACTCCATGAAAAGGTATTTTGGTATTTTTGTGTATTGTTGTAATATGTACCACTTATTTTCTATTATTTGTAGTGCTAAATTTATAAGTATGTTCGGAAATAGCGATACTACGTCATATGATACCATAATTTCATTATTGTCTAATCTCTTATTATTTATCTTTGATTTAAATTCCACTGCGTCTCTTACATTGTAAGCTGAGTTTCTGCATAAATTTTTTAAAATATGAACTAAATATTTGCAAAGTTCATATGATGGTGCATTTTGTGACGAACAAATTGGCCTTAAATGCTTTCCTAATTTGTGCACTTTCGGTAACCCATATATTCTGGGTGCTATAGACGTTTTCGCAGCTAAGGACTACAGACGATCGACATATTGAAAATATGTTAACTCAATCTAATTGTATTTAATTTTTAATTTACATGTATGTAATTGTAAATTTATTAGAAATAATCAAAAATTAATTTTAATGTTTATCATTTATTGTTTTGTACCCAACATTGTTCCCCTGAAGATGAACAGCGAAGCTATTCGAAATATTGGGAAAAATAACATTAAATAAAGATAATTAATAGGCTTGTTTAAGTTTTGAGGTTATTTTATATTAGTATATATTTCGATATTTCGCTTTTGAAAAGAAAATTTTTGACAATACAAAATAATTTCCTGAAGAAGCTAACCGAAGGCTAGCGAAACATCGAAATATATACTAATATAAAATAACCTCAAAACTTAAACAAATCTATTAATTACTAAAAGAAAAAAGTTAAAAAATTAGATGAAACAATTAAATAAAGATTAAATAATCAAAAAATATTTAGTGTTTATTGATTTTTAAAAACCTGGCCTATAGCCGAACGATAAAACAAGAATATTATGCAAATATTTAATGATGCCAATTTGTAGCCTCGTTTTATTCCCTTTAAGATGGTATAAGTAAATTTTTGGCACAGAGTCAGGTTTGGGAGTTATAGGTAAAATTTTGTAAAATTATGTTAGTCGAAAAAAAGTATTTTAAAAAATTTGATTAACAGAGTAACAATGCAGCAAAAATTTAATAATGCCAAATTGTAGCCCTTTCTATGCCCTTTAAGATGATATATTTCCAGTTTTGGCACAGAGGCAGGCTTGGGAGTTATAGGTCGAAAGAGTTTTTGAAAAATTAGTTTGAAGGAGTAACAATACAGCAAAAGTTTAATGACGCTAAAATGTATCCCTTTTTATGCATTTAAAGATGTTTTAATTCCATTTTTGGCCCAGAGTCATGTTTGGGAGTTATAGGTCGAATATTGAAAAAACTGTTAGTCGAAAAAAAAATTTTTTTTAAATTTGTTCGATAGAATAAAAATACATCAAAAATTGAATAATGCCGAAATGCAGCCCTTTTTATGCCTTTTCAGATGGTATAATAAAATTTTTAGCACAGAATCAGGATTGGGAGTTATTGGTCGTAAGTTTATAAAATTAATTTTAGTAAAAAAAAGTTCGATATAGTAACAATACAGCAAAAATTTAATGATACCAAATTGTAGCCCTTTTATGAAATTTAAGATTGTATAATTCAATTTTTGGCACAGAATCAGGTTTGGTAGTTATAGGTCAAAAGTTTAAAAAAATTAATATTAGTAAAAAAAGTGTTTGAAAAATTTGTTCGATAGAGTAACAAAACAGCAAAAATTTAATGATGCCAAATTTTAGCCCTTTTATACCCTTTAAGATGGTATAATTCAATGTTTGGCACAGAGTCATGTTTGGGAGTTATAGGTAAAAAATTGAAAAAATTTATGTTAGCAAAAAAAGTTTTTTTTTTTTTAATGTGTTTGAAAGAGTAACAATACTGCAAATATCTAATAATGCCACGTTGTAGCCCTTTTTATGCCTTTTAAGAAGTTTGGGAGTTAAAAGTCGAAAATTGAAAAAACTATGTTAGTCGAAAAAACAATTTTTCAAAAGTAACAATGCAGCAGAAATTGAGTGATGCAAAATTGTAGCCCTGTTTATGTATTTTAAGATGTTTGGGACTTAAGGGTCGAAAATTGAAAAAAATGTCAGTTTTTTTAAAAGTTTGTTTGAAAGAGTAACAATACAGCAAAAGTTTAATGATGCCCCTTTTATGCCCTTTAAGATGGTATAATTAAATTTTTTGCATAGAGTCAGGTTTGGGAGTTATAGGTCAAAAATTGAAAAAATTTATGTTAGTAAAAAAAGTTTTTTGAAAAATGTGTTTGAAAGAGTAACAATACAGCATATATTTAATAATGTCAAATTGTAGCCCTTTTTATGCCTTTCAAGATGGTATTATTGATTTTTTTTGGCACAGAATCAGGTTTGGGAGTTATAGGCAGAAAGATGAAATATTAATGTTAGTAAAAAAAAGTTTTTGAAATTTTTTTTTTTAAGTGTAAATATACAGCAAAAATTTAATGATACCGAATTGTAGCCCTTTTTATGCCCTTTCAGATAGTATAATACAATTCTTAGCACTGAGTGAGGCTTGGGAGTTAAGCTGGATTCTGCCATGGTTTCAGTACAATATTGACGTTCTACAACATTTCTAGTTTTTTGAGAGTATGCTCTGAAGCGATTCACCCACTTCGCGCATTGGTTCTGCAACATCAAGGCTACCATATGAAATAACTTTGTAAACTATGTGTGTGAGTTTTACTATTGGGCAATACAACTATTTATTTAATTTTATTTATAACAATATTCACCAGATATATATTTTTTAATACCAAACAATACAAAACAAGTGCTCCGTATTTTATTATATACACAAACAATATGAAACAAGTGTGTTGTTACACATACAAAAGTATAAAACAAGTTCTGTAATTTACTATAGATGTGTACATATAATATGCTGTGGCATCTCAGTTCTACTTCACTTAAGAAATTAAACTTTCCGGCAGCACAGTTGCAATGTTTCTAAACGTGAATTAAAATTAAACCAATTCAGGCTCCGAAACACGTTACTCTCTTTCGCTCTCTCTCACTCTCTAAAACAGAAACGTCAAACTGCATATAAAAATAACTGTTTCAGAACGTGAAATTCGTTCTGAAACCATGGGTGAATCCAGCTTTATTGGTCATAAATTGAGAAAATTAATGTTAGTAAAAAAAAGTTTCTTGAAAAATCTGTTTGAAAGAGTAACAAAACAGCAAAAATTTAATGATGCCAAATTGTAGCCTTTTTATTCCCTTTAAGATGGTATAAGTCAATTTTTGGCACAGCGTCAGGTTTGGGAGTTATAGGTCAAAAATTTAAAAAATTAATATTAGTAAAAAAAAGTTTTTTGAAAAATATTTTTGAAAGAGTAACAATACAGCAAATATCTAATAATGCCAAATTCTAGCCCTTTTTATGCCTTTAAAGAAGTTTGGGAGTTAAAGGACGAAAATTGAAAATAACTGTTAGTAAAAAAAAATTTGTTTTAAAATTTGTTTGAAGGAGTAACAATACAGCAAAAATTGAGTAATGCCAAATTGTAGCCCTGTTTATTCATTTAAAGATGTTTGGGAGTTAAAGGTCGAAAATTGAAAAAACTTTGTCAGTCGAAAACAAGTTTTTTGAAAAATTTGTTCGAAAGAGTAACAATACAGCAAAAGTTTAATGATGCCGAATTGTAGCCCCTTTTATGCCCTGTAAGATGGTATAATTCATTTTTTGGCACAGTCAGGTTTGGGAGTTATAGGTCAAAAAATTAAAAATTAATGTGTTAATTATTATAACGAACATTTGTATTGCTATATTAAATCGAATTAAGATTCATAGGCTAATTGTTCGAAATTTGTTTCAATCTCAGAAAGACATGATGATAAATATTCCAAGGCACAAAGGAAAGTCAACTTCAGTTTTTATTCAACTAACAAAGCAGAGCAGAACAGCTGTTTTCGAAAGTCGCAACACTTTCATCATCAGTGCTTATGTGTATTGTGTTTGTCACCACTTTTTAGGCGGCATAGTTGAATATGATAACTGTTCCTATTTACACAAATTTTATTATGAAAAGGAAACGTCAACACGTTTTTGTTTTAATACCCGTATTACCGTTTGATTATTTTCTTCACGTCCCATTTTTCTTAATTTTTTGTACCATCATACCTAAGTCAAACTTTTTTGGTTTGAATTTTATGCTTAAGTACATGTGAACGTTTTTCAATTTTTTCATTGGTAGCTCAAGCCTTAGCTTAAATTTGTATGTGATAATTATTTTAATGAACATTTATTTATGTTAGTAAAAAAATTTCTTTGGTTTATTCAAGTAAAAAATGTTTTGAAAATTTTTTCGAAAGAGTAACAAAACAGCAAAAATTTAATGACGCGAAAACTTTTTATGCACTTTAAAATGGTATTATTCAATTTTTGGCACAGAGTCATGTTTGGGAGTTATAGTTCTAAAATTGAGTAAATTAGTGTTAGTAAAAAAAGTTTCTTGAAAACTCTGTTGGAAAAAGTTTAGCAAAACAGCAAAAATTTAATGATGCCAAATTGTAGCCGGTTTTATGCCTATTAAGAAGGTATAATTTAGTTTTTAGCACAGAGTCAGGTTTGGGAGTTATAGGTCGAAACTTGTAAAAATATGTTAGCCGAAAGGAAGGTCTTTTTTTTAAATTTGTTTGAAGGAGTAACAATACAGCAAAAATTTAATGATGACAATTTCTAGCCCTTTTTATTCCCTTTAAGATAGTATAAGTCATTTTTTGGTACAGAGTCAGGCTAGGGAGTTACCGGTCAAAAATTGAAAAAATTAATGTTAGTAAAACAGTTTTTTTAAAAAATATATTTTTGAAAGAGTAACAAAACAGCAAATATCTAATAATGCCAAATTGTAGCCCTTTTTATGCCTTTAAAGAAGTTTGGGAGTTAAAGGACGAAAATTGAAAAAACTGATGGTAAAAAAAATTTTTTTTAAATTTGTTTGAAGGGGTAACAATACAGCAAAAATTGAGTGATGTCAAATTGTAGCCCTGTTTATGCATTTTAAGATGTTTGGGAGTTAAAGGTCGAAAATTGAAAATACTTTGTCAGTCGAAAACAAGTTTTTTGAAAAATTTGTTCGAAAGAGTAACAATACAGCAAAAGTTTAATGATGCCGAATTGTAGCCCCTTTTATGCCCTGTAAGATGATATAATTCATTTTTTGGCACAGCCAGGTTTAGGAGTTATAGGTCAAAAAATGAAAAAATTAATGTGTTAATTATTTTAACGAACATTTGTATTGCTATATTAAATCGAATTAAGATTCATAGGCTAATTGTTCGAAATTTGCTTAAATCTCAGAAAGACATGATGATAAATATTCCAAGGCACAAAGCAAAGTCAACATCAGTTTTTATTCAACTAACACAGCAGAGTAGAACAGCTGTTTTCGAAAGTCGCAACACTTTCATCATCAGTGCTTATGTGTATTGTGTTTGTCACCACTTTTTAGGCGGCATAGTAGAATGTGATAACTGTTCCTATTTACACAAATTTTATTATGAAAAGGAATCCGAGAACTGTATCAACGTGATGTTAACACGTTTTTGTTTTAATACCCGTGTTACCGTTTGATTATTTTCTTCACGTCTCATTTTTCTGAATTTGTTGTACCATCATACATAAGTCAAACATTTTTGGTTTGAATTTTATGCTTAAGCACATGTGAACGTTTTTCAATTTTTTCATTGGTAGCTCAAGCCTTAGCTTAAATTTGTATGTGGTAATTATTTTAACGAACATTTATGTTAGTAAAAAATATTTATTTGGTTTATTCAAGTAAAAAAAGTTTTGAAAATTTCTTCGAAAGGGTAACAAAACAGCAAAAATTTAATGACGCGAAAACTTTTTATGCACTTTAAGATGGTATTATTAAATTTTTGGCACAGAGTCATATTTGGGAGTTATAGTTCTAAAATTTAGAACATTAGTGTCAGTAAAAAAAAGTTTCTTGAAAACTCTGTTGGAAAAAGTTTAGCAAAACAGCAAAAATTTAATGATGCCAAATTGTAGCCCTTTTTATGCCTATTAAGAAGGTATAATTTGGTTTTTGTCACAGAATGAGGTTTGGGAGTTATTGGTCGAAAGATGAAATATTAATGTTAGTAAAAAAAGTTTTTGAAAAAATTTTTTTTAAGTGTAAATATACAGCAAAAATTTAATGATGCCGAATTGAAGTCGTTTTTATGCCCTTTCAGATGGTATTATTCAATTTTTTTAAAGCTTGAAAAATTAAAAATTTATGTTAGTAGAAAAAAGTTTCCTGAAAAATCTGTTTGAAAGAGTAAATATACAGCAAATATTTAATGATGCCAATTTGTAGCCCTTTTTATTCCTTTTAAGAATGTACAAGTCAATTTTTGGCACAGAGTCATGTTTGGGAGTTATAGGTCAAATTTTGTAAAATTGTGTTAGTCGAAAACAAGTTTTTTGAAAAATATTTTTTAAAGAGAACCAATGCTGTAAAAATTTAATTATGCTAAATTGTAGCCCTTTCTATGCCTTTTAAGATGGTATAATAAAATTTTTTGCACAGAGTCAGGCTTGGGAGTTATAGGTCGAAACTTGTAAAAATATGTTAGTCGAAAAAAAGGTTTTTTTAAAAATTTGTTTGAAGGATTAACAATACAGCAAAAATCTAATGATGTTAAATTGTAGCCCTTTTTATGCCTTTTAAGATTATATAATTCCATTTTTGGCACAGAGTCTTATTTGGGAGTTATGAGTCGAAAATTTTTTTGGAAAAATCTTTTCGATAGAGTAAAAATACAGCAAAAATTTAATGATGCCGAATTTGTAGCCCTTTTTATGCCCTTTCAGATGGTTTAAGTCAATTTTTTGCACAGAGTCAGGTTTGGGAGTTATATGTCAAATTTTGTAAAATTATGTTTCTCGAAAGAAAGGTTTTTTTAAAAATATTTTTGAAGGAGTAACAATACAGCAAAAATCTAATGATGTTAAATTGTAGCCCTTTTTATGCCTTTTAAGATTATATAATTCCATTTTTGGCACAGAGTCTTATTTGGGAGTTATGAGTCGAACATTTTTTTGGAAAAATCTTTTCGATAGAGTAAAAATACAGCAAAAATTTTATGATGCCGAATTGTAGCATTTTTTATGCCCTTTCAGATGGTATAATACAATTTTTAGCACAGAGTCAGACTTGGGAGTTATTGGTCATAAATAGGGAAAATTAATGTTAGTAAAAAAAATTTCTTGAAAAATCTGTTTGAAAGAGTAACAAAACAGCAATAATTTAATGATACCAAATTGTAGCACTTTTATGAACTTTAAGAATGTATAATTCAATTTTTGGCACAGAGTCAGTTTTGGTAGTTATAGGTCAAAAGTTGAAAAAAGTTAATGTTAGTAAGAAAAGTTGTTTGAAAGAGTAACAATACAGCAAATAGCTAATAATGCAAATTGTAGCCCTTTTTATGCCTTTTAAGATGTTTGGAAGTTATAGGTCGAAAATTGAAAAAACTATGTCAGTCGAAAAAAATTTTTTTTTTTTAATTTGTTCGAAAGAGTAACAATACAGCAAGAGTTTAATGATGCCGAATTGTAGCCCCTTTTATGCCCTTTAAAATGGTATAATTCATTTTTTGGCACAGCCAGGTTTGGGAGTTATAGGTCAAAAAATGAAAAAATTAATGTGTTAATTATTTTAACGAACATTTTTATTGCTATATTAAATCGAATTAAGATTCATAGGCTAATTGTTCGAAATTTGTTTAAATCTCAGAAAGACACGATGATAAATATTCCAAGGCACAAAGGAAAGTCAACATCAGTTTTTATTCAACTAACACAGCAGAGCAGAACAGCTGTTTTCGAAAGTCGCAACACTTTCATCATCAGTGCTTATGTGTATTGTGTTTGTCACCACTTTTTAGGCGGCACAGTTGAATATGATAACTGTTCCTATTTACACAAATTTTATTATGAAAAGGTATCAGAGAACTGTATCAACGTGATGTCAACACGTTTTTGTTTTAATACCCGTGTTACCGTTTGATTATTTTCTTCACGTCCCATTTTTCTTAATTTTTTGTACCATCATACCTAAGTCAAACTTTTTTGGTTTGAATTTGATGCTTAAGTACATGTGAACGTTTTCCAATTTTTACATTGGTAGCTCAAGCCTTAGCTTAAATTTGTATGTGGTAATTATTTCAACGAACATTTATGTTAGTAAAAAAAATTTATTTGGTTTATTCAAGTAAAAAAAAGTTTTGAAAATCTGTTCGAAAGAGTAACAAAACAGCAAAAATTTAATGACGCGAAATTGTAACACTCTTTATGCACTTTAAGATGGTATTGTTCAATTTTTTTAAAGCTTGAAAAATGGAAAACTTATGTTAGTAGAAAAAGTTTCTTGAAAAATCTGTTTGAAAGAGTAAATATACAGCAAATATTTAATGATGCCAATTTGTAGCCCTTTTTATTCCTTTTAAGAATGTACAAGTCAATTTTTGGCACAGAGTCATGTTTGGGAGTTATAGGTCAAATTTTGTAAAATTGTGTTAGTCGAAAACAAGTTTTTTGAAAAATATTTTTTAAAGAGTAACAATGCTGTAAAAATTTAATGATGCTAAATTGTAGCCCTTTCTATGCCCTTTAAGATGGTGTAATTTAATTTTTGGCACAGAGGCAGGCTTGGGAGTTATAGGTCGAAAAAGAGTTTTTTGAAAAATTTGTTCGGTAGCAACACAGCGAAAATTGAATGATGCCAAATTGTAGCCTTTTTATGCCCTTTCAGATGGTATAATACAATTTTTAGCATAGAGTCAGACTTGGGAGTTATAGGTCGAAACTTGTAAAAATATGTTAGTCGAAAAAAAGGTTTTTTTAAAAATTTGTTTGAAGGAGTAACGATACAGCATTGGTTGAATGATGCCAATTTCTAGCCCTTTTTATTCCCTTTAAGGTGGTATAAGTCGATTTTTTGCACGGAGTCAGGTTTGGGAGTTATATGTCAAATTTTTTAAAATTATGTTTGTTGAAAAATTATGTTGTTGAAAGGTTTTTTTTAAAATATTTTTGAAGGAGTAACAATATAGCAAAAATCTAATGATGCCAATTTGTAGCCCTTTTTATTCCTTTTAAGAATGTACAAGTCAATTTTTAGCACAGAGTCATGTTTGGGAGTTATAGGTCAAATTTTGTAAAATTGTGTTAGTCGAAAACAAGTTTTTTGAAAAATATTTTTTAAAGAGTAACAATGCTGTAAAAATTTAATTATGCTAAATTGTAGCCCTTTCTATGCCTTTTAAGATGGTATAATTAAATTTTTTGCACAGAGTCAGGCTTGGGAGTTATAGGTCGAAACACTTAAAAATATGTTAGTCGAAAAAAAGGTTTTTTTAAAAATTTGTTTGAAGGATTAACAATACAGCAAAAATCTAATGATGTTAAATTGTAGCCCTTTTTATGCCTTTTAAGATTATATAATTCCATTTTTGGCACAGAGTCTTATTTGGGAGTTATGAGTCGAAAATTTTTTTGGAAAAATCTTTTCGATAGAGTAAAAATACAGCAAAAATTTAATGATGCCGAATTTGTAGCCCTTTTTATGCCCTTTCAGATGGTTTAAGTCAATTTTTTGCACAGAGTCAGGTTTGGGAGTTATATGTAAAATTTTGTAAAATTATGTTTCTCGAAAGAAAGGTTTTTTAAAACTATTTTTGAAGGAGTAACAATACAGCAAAAATCTAATGATGTTAAATTGTAGCCCTTTTTATGCCTTTTAAGATTATATAATTCCATTTTTGGCACAGAGTCTTATTTGGGAGTTATGAGTCGAACATTTTTTTGGAAAAATCTTTTCGATAGAGTAAAAATACAGCAAAAATTTAATGATGCCGAATTGTAGCCCTTTTTATGCCCTTTCAGATGGTATAATACAATTTTTAGCACAGAGTCAGACTTGGGAGTTATTGGTCATAAATAGAGAAAATTAATGTTAGTAAAAAAAATTTCTTGAAAAATCTGTTTGAAAGAGTAACAAAACAGCAATAATTTAATGATACCAAATTGTAGCACTTTTATGAACTTTAAGAATGTATAATTAAATTTTTGGCACAGAGTCAGTTTTGGTAGTTATAGGTCAAAAGTTGAAAAAAGTTAATGTTAGTAAGAAAAGCTGTTTGAAAGAGTAACAATACAGCAAATAGCTAATAATGCAAATTGTAGCCCTTTTTATGCCTTTTAAGATGTTTGGAAGTTATAGGTCGAAAATTGAAAAAACTATGTCAGTCGAAAAAAATTTTTTTTTTTTAATTTGTTCGAAAGAGTAACAATACGGCTAGAGTTTAATGATACCAAATTGTAGCCCCTTTTATGCCCTTTAAGATGGTATAATTCATTTTTTGGCACAGCCGGGTTTGGGAGTTATAGGTCAAAAAATGAAAAAATTAATGTGTTAATTATTTTAACGAACATTTGTATTGCTATATTAAATCGAATTAAGATTCATAGGCTAATTGTTCGAAATTTGTTTAAATCTCAGAAAGACACGATGATAAATATTCCAAGGCACAAAGGAAAGTCAACATCAGTTTTTATTCAACTAACACAGCAGAGCAGAACAGCTGTTTTCGAAAGTCGCAACACTTTCATCATCAGTGCTTATGTGTATTGTGTTTTTCACCACTTTTTAGGCGGCACAGTTGAATATGATAACTGTTCCTATTTACACAAATTTTATTATGAAAAGGTATCCGAGAACTGTATCAATGTGATGTCAACACGTTTTTGTTTTAATACCCGTGTTACCGTTTGATTATTTTCTTCACGTCCCATTTTTCTTAATTTTTTGTACCATCATACCTAAGTCAAACTTTTTTGGTTTGAATTTGATGCTTAAGTACATGTGAACGTTTTCCAATTTTTTCATTGGTAGCTCAAGCCTTAGCTTAAATTTGTATGTGGTAATTATTTCAACGAACATTTATGTTAGTAAAAAAATTTATTTGGTTTATTCAAGTAAAAAAAAGTTTTGAAAATCTGTTCGAAAGAGTAACAAAACAGCAAAAATTTAATGACGCGAAATTGTAACACTCTTTATGCACTTTAAGATGGAATTGTTCAATTTTTTTAAAGCTTGAAAAATGGAAAATTTATGTTAGTAGAAAAAGTTTCTTGAAAAATCTGTTTGAAAGAGTAAATATACAGCAAATATTTAATGATGCCAATTTGTAGCCCTTTTTATTCCTTTTAAGAATGTACAAGTCAATTTTTGGCACAGAGTCATGTTTGGGAGTTATAGGTCAAATTTTGTAAAATTGCGTTAGTCGAAAACAAGTTTTTTGAAAAATATTTTTTAAAGAGTAACAATGCTGTAAAAATTTAATGATGCTAAATTGTAGCCCTTTCTATGCCCTTTAAGATGGTGTAATTTAATTTTTGGCACAGAGGCAGGCTTGGGAGTTATAGGTCGAAAAAGAGTTTTTTGAAAAATTTGTTCGGTAGCAACACAGCGAAAATTGAATGATGCCAAATTGTAGCCTTTTTATGCCCTTTCAGATGGTATAATACAATTTTTAGCATAGAGTCAGACTTGGGAGTTATTGGTCATAAATTGAGAAAATTAAGTTAGTAAAAAAAGTTTTTTGAAAAATGTGTTTGAAAGAGTAACAATACAGCATATATCTAATAACGCCAAATTGTAGCCCTTTTTATGCCTTTTAAGATGGTATAATTAAATTTTTTGCACAGAGTCAGGCTTGGGAGTTATAGGTCGAAACTTGTAAAAATATGTTAGTCGAAAAAAAGGTTTTTTTAAAAATTTGTTTGAAGGATTAACAATACAGCAAAAATCTAATGATGTTAAATTGTAGCCCTTTTTATGCCTTTTAAGATTATATAATTCCATTTTTGGCACAGAGTCTTATTTGGGAGTTATGAGTCGAAAATTTTTTTGGAAAAATCTTTTCGATAGAGTAAAAATACAGCAAAAATTTAATGATGCCGAATTGTAGCCCTTTTTATGCCCTTTCAGATGGTTTAAGTCAATTTTTTTCACAGAGTCAGGTTTGGGAGTTATATGTTAAATTTTGTAAAATTATGTTTCTCGAAAGAAAGGTTTTTTTAAAAATATTTTTGAAGGAGTAACAATACAGCAAAAATCTAATGATGTTAAATTGTAGCCCTTTTTATGCCTTTTAAGATTATATAATTCCATTTTTGGCACAGAGTCTTATTTGGGAGTTATGAGTCGAACATTTTTTTGGAAAAATCTTTTCGATAGAGTAAAAATACAGCAAAAATTTTATGATGCCGAATTGTAGCCCTTTTTATGCCCTTTCAGATGGTACAATACAATTTTTAGCACAGAGTCAGACTTGGGAGTTATTGGTCATAAATAGAGAAAATTAATGTTAGTAAAAAAAATTTCTTGAAAAATCTGTTTGAAAGAGTAACAAAACAGCAATAATTTAATGATACCAAATTGTAGCACTTTTATGAACTTTAAGAATTTATAATTCAATTTTTGGCACAGAGTCAGTTTTGGTAGTTATAGGTCAAAAATTGAAAAAAGTTAATGTTAGTAAGAAAAGTTGTTTGAAAGAGTAACAATACAGCAAATAGCTAAAAATGCAAATTGTAGCCCTTTTTATGCCTTTTAAGATGTTTGGAAGTTATAGGTCGAAAATTGAAAAAACTATGTCAGTCGAAAAAATTTTTTTTTTTAAATTTGTTCGAAAGAGTAACAATACAGCAAGAGTTTAATGATGCCGAATTATAGCCCCTTTTATGCCCTTTAAAATGGTATAATTCATTTTTTGGCACAGCTAGGTTTGGGAGTTATAGGTCAAAAAATGAAAAAATTAATGTGTTAATTATTTTAACGAACATTTGTATTGCTATATTAAATCGAACTAAGATTCATAGGCTAATTGTTCGAAATTTGTTTAAATCTCAGAAAGACACGATGATAAATATTCCAAGGCACAAAGGAAAGTCAACATCAGTTTTTATTCAACTAACACAGCAGAGCAGAACAGCTGTTTTCGAAAGTCGCAACACTTTCATCATCAGTGCTTATGTGTATTGTGTTTGTCACCACTTTTTATGCGGCACAGTTGAATATGATAACTGTTCCTATTTACACAAATTTTATTATGAAAAGGAATCCGAGAACTGTATCAACGTGATGTCAACACGTTTTTGTTTTAATACCCGTGTTACCGTTTGATTATTTTCTTCACGTCCCATTTTTCTTAATTTTTTGTACCATCATACCTAAGTCAAACTTTTTTGGTTTGAATTTGATGCTTAAGTACATGTGAACGTTTTCCAATTTTTTCATTGGTAGCTCAAGCCTTAGCTTAAATTTGTATGTGGTAATTATTTTAACGAACATTTATGTTAGTAAAAAAATTTATTTGGTTTATTCAAGTAAAAAAAAGTTTTGAAAATCTGTTCGAAAGGGTAACAAAACAGCAAAAATTTAATGACGCGAAATTGTAACACTCTTTATGCACTTTAAGATGGTATTGTTCAATTTTTTTAAAGCTTGAAATATGGAAAATTTATGTTAGTAGAAAAAGTTTCTTGAAAAATCTGTTTGAAAGAGTAAATATACAGCAAATATTTAATGATGCCAATTTGTAGCCCTTTTTATTCCGTTTAAGAATGTACAAGTCAGTTTTTGGCACAGAGTCATGTTTGGGAGTTATAGGTCAAATTTTGTAAAATTGTGTTAGTCGAAAACAAGTTTTTTGAAAAATATTTTTTAAAGAGTAACAATGCTGTAAAAATTTAATGATGCGTAATTGTAGCCCTTTCTATGCCCTTTAAGATGGTGTAATTTAATTTTTGGCACAGAGGCAGGCTTGGGAGTTATAGGTCGAAAAAGAGTTTTTTGAAAAATTTGTTCGGTAGCAACACAGCGAAAATTGAATGATGCCAAATTGTAGCCTTTTTATGCCCTTTCAGATGGTATAATACAATTTTTAGCATAGAGTCAGACTTGGGAGTTATTGGTCATAAATTGAGAAAATTAAGTTAGTAAAAAAAGTTTTTTGAAAAATGTGTTTGAAAGAGTAACAATACAGCATATATCTAATAACGCTAAATTGTAGCCCTTTTTATGCCTTTTAAGATGGTATAATAAAATTTTTGGCACAGAGTCAGGCTTGGGAGTTATAGGTCGAAACTTGTAAAAATATGTTAGTTGAAAAAAAGGTTTTTTTTAAAATTTGTTTGAAGGAGTAACGATACAGCATTGGTTGAATGATGCCAATTTCTAGCCCTTTTTATTCCCTTTAAGGTGGTATAAGTCGATTTTTTGCACGGAGTCAGGTTTGGGAGTTATATGTCAAATTTTGTAAAATTATGTTTGTTGAAAAATTATGTTGTTGAAAGGTTTTTTTAAAAATATTTTTGAAGGAGTAACAATATAGCAAAAATCTAATGATGCCAATTTGTAGCCCTTTTTATTCCTTTTAAGAATGTACAAGTCAATTTTTGGCACAGAGTCATGTTTGGGAGTTAAAGGTCAAATTTTGTAAAATTGTGTTAGTCGAAAACAAGTTTTTTCAAAAATATTTTTTAAAGAGTAACAATGCTGTAAAAATTTAATTATGCTAAATTGTAGCCCTTTCTATGCCTTTTAAGATGGTATAATTAAATTTTTTGCACAGAGTCAGGCTTGGGAGTTATAGGTCGAAACTTGTAAAAATATGTTAGTCGAAAAAAAGGTTTTTTTAAAAATTTGTTTGAAGGATTAACAATACAGCAAAAATCTAATGATGTTAAATTGTAGCCCTTTTTATGCCTTTTAAGATTATATAATTCCATTTTTGGCACAGAGTCTTATTTGGGAGTTATGAGTCGAAAATTTTTTTGGAAAAATCTTTTCGATAGAGTAAAAATACAGCAAAAATTTAATGATGCCGAATTGTAGCCCTTTTTATGCCCTTTCAGATGGTTTAAGTCAATTTTTTGCACAGAGTCAGGTTTGGGAGTTATATGTTAAATTTTGTAAAATTATGTTTCTCGAAAGAAAGGTTTTTTTAAAAATATTTTTGAAGGAGTAACAATACAGCAAAAATCTAATGATGTTAAATTGTAGCCCTTTTTATGCCTTTTAAGATTATATAATTCCATTTTTGGCACAGAGTCTTATTTGGGAGTTATGAGTCGAACATTTTTTTGGAAAAATCTTTTCGATAGAGTAAAAATACAGCAAAAATTTTATGATGCCGAATTGTAGCCCTTTTTATGCCCTTTCAGATGGTACAATACAATTTTTAGCACAGAGTCAGACTTGGGAGTTATTGGTCATAAATAGAGAAAATTAATGTTAGTAAAAAAAATTTCTTGAAAAATCTGTTTGAAAGAGTAAAAAAACAGCAATAATTTAATGATACCAAATTGTAGCACTTTTATGAACTTTAAGATTGTATAATTCAATTTTTGGCACAGAGTCAGTTTTGGTAGTTATAGGTCAAAAATTGAAAAAAGTTAATGTTAGTAAGAAAAGTTGTTTGAAAGAGTAACAATACAGCAAATAGCTAAAAATGCAAATTGTAGCCCTTTTTATGCCTTTTAAGATGTTTGGAAGTTATAGGTCGAAAATTGAAAAAACTATGTCAGTCGAAAAAAATTTTTTTTTTTAAATTTGTTCGAAAGAGTAACAATACAGCAAGAGTTTAATGATGCCGAATTGTAGCCCCTTTTATGCCCTTTAAAATGGTATAATTCATTTTTTGGCACAGCCAGGTTTGGGAGTTATAGGTCAAAAAATGAAAAAATTAATGTGTTAATTATTTTAACGAACATTTGTATTGCTATATTAAATCGAATTAAGATTCATAGGCTAATTGTTCGAAATTTGTTTAAATCTCAGAAAGACACGATGATAAATATTCCAAGGCACAAAGGAAAGTCAACATCAGTTTTTATTCAACTAACACAGCAGAGCAGAACAGCTGTTTCCGAAAGTCGCAACACTTTCATCATCAGTGCTTATGTGTATTGTGTTTGTCACCACTTTTTATGCGGCACAGTTGAATATGATAACTGTTCCTATTTACACAAATTTTATTATGAAAAGGAATCCGAGAACTGTATCAACGTGATGTCAACACGTTTTTGTTTTAATACCCGTGTTACCGTTTGATTATTTTCTTCACGTCCCATTTTTCTTAATTTTTTGTACCATCATACCTAAGTCAAACTTTTTTGGTTTGAATTTGATGCTTAAGTACATGTGAACGTTTTCCAATTTTTTCATTGGTAACTCAAGCCTTAGCTTAAATTTGTATGTGGTAATTATTTCAACGAACACTTATGTTAGTAAAAAAATTTATTTGGTTTATTCAAGTAAAAAAAAGTTTTGAAAATCTGTTCGAAAGAGTAACAAAACAGCAAAAATTTAATGACGCGAAATTGTAACACTCTTTATGCACTTTAAGATGGTATTGTTCAATTTTTTTAAAGCTTGAAAAATGGAAAATTTATGTTAGTAGAAAAAGTTTCTTGAAAAATCTGTTTGAAAGAGTAAATATACAGCAAATATTTAATGATGCCAATTTGTAGCCCTTTTTATTCCTTTTAAGAATGTACAAGTCAATTTTTGGCACAGAGTCATGTTTGGGAGTTATAGGTCAAATTTTGTAAAATTGTGTTAGTCGAAAACAAGTTTTTTGAAAAATATTTTTTAAAGAGTATCAATGCTGTAAAAATTTAATGATGCTAAATTGTAGCCCTTTCTATGCCCTTTAAGATGGTGTAATTTAATTTTTGGCACAGAGGCAGGCTTGGGAGTTATAGGTCGAAAAAGAGTTTTTTGAAAAATTTGTTCGGTAGCAACACAGCAAAAATTGAATGATGCCAAATTGTAGCCTTTTTATTTCCTTTAAGATGGTATAATACAATTTTTAGCATAGAGTCAGACTTGGGAGTTATTGGTCATAAATTGAGAAAATTAAGTTAGTAAAAAAAGTTTTTTGAAAAATGTGTCTTTTAAGATGGTATAATTAAATTTTTGGCACAGAGTCAGGCTTGGGAGTTATAGGTCGAAACTTTTAAAAATATGTTAGTCGAAAAAAGGTTTTTTTTAAAAATTTGTTTGAAGGAGTAACGATACAGCATTGGTTGAATGATGCCAATTTCTAGCCCGTTTTATTCCCTTGAAGGTATTATAAGTAAATTTTTTGCACAGAGTCAGGTTTGGGAGTTATATGTCAAATTTTGTAAAATTATGTTTCTCGAAAGAAAGGTTTTTTAAAAATATTTTTGAAGGAGTAACAATACAGCAAAAATCTAATGATGTTAAATTGTACCCTTTTTATGCCTTAAGATTATATAATTCCATTTTTGGCACAGAGTCTTATTTGGGAGTTATGAGTCGAAAATTGAAAAAACTATGTCAGTCGAAAATTTTTTTTTTGGAAAAATCTTTTCGATATAGTAACAATACAGCAAAAATTTAATGATGCCGAATTGTAGCCCTTTTTATGCCCTTTCAGATGGTATAATATAATTTTTAGCATAGAGTCAGACTTGGGAGTTATTGGTCATAAATTGAGAAAATTAAGTTAGTAAAAAAAGTTTTTTGAAAAATGTGTTTGAAAGAGTAACAATACAGCATATATCTATAATTAAATTTTTGGCACAGAGTCAGGCTTGGGAGTTATGGGTCCAAACTTGTAAAAATATGTTTGTCGAAAAAAAGGTTTTTTTTAAAAATTTGGTTGAAGGAGTAACGATACAGCATTGGTTGAATGATGCCAATTTCTAGCCCTTTTTATTCCCTTGAAGGTGGTATAAGTCAATTTTTTGCACAGAGTCAGGTTTGGGAGTTATATGTCAAATTTTGTAAAATCATGTTTGTCGAAAGAAAGGTTTTCTTAAAAATATTTTTGAAGGAGTAACAATTCAGCAAAAATCTAATGATGTTAAATTGTAGCCCTTTCTAAGCCCTTTAAGATGGTGTAATTAAATTTTTGGCATAGAGGCATGCTTGGGAGCTATAGGTCGAAAAACAGTTTTTTGAAAAATTTGTTCGGTAGCAACACAGCAAAAATTGAATGATGCCGAATTGTAGCAGATGGTATAATACAATTTTTAGCACAGAGTCAGGCTTGGGAGTTATTGGTCATAAATAGAGAAAATTAATGTTAGCAAAAAAAATTTCTTGAAAAATCTGTTTGAAAGAGTAACAAAACAGCAAAAATTTAATGATACCAAATTTCAGCCCTTTTATGAACTTTAAGATTATATAATTCAATTTTTGGCACAGAGTCAGTTTTGGTAGTTATAGGTCAAAAGTTGAAAAAAATTAATGTTGGTAAAAAAAGTTGTTTGAAAGAGTAACAATATAGCAAATAGCTAATATTGCCAAATTGTAGCCCTTTTTATGCCTTTTAAGATGTTTGGAAGTTATAGGTCGAAAATTGAAAAAACTAAGTCAGTCGAAAAAAAGTTTTTTTAAAAATTTTTTCGAAAGAGTAACAATACAGCAAAAGTTTAATGATGCCGAATATTAGCCCCTTTTATGCCCTTTAAGATGGTATAATTCATTTTTTGGCACAGCCAGGTTTGGGAGTTATAGGTCAAAAAATGAAAAAATTAATGTGTTAATTATTTTAACGAACATTTGTATTGCTATATTAAATCGAATTAAGATTCATAGGCTAATTGTTCGAAATTTTTTTAAATCTCAGAAAGACATGATGATAAATATTCCAAGGCACAAAGCAACGTCAACGTCAGTTTTTATTCAACTAACACAGCAGAGCAGAACAGCTGTTTTCGAAAGTCGCAACACTTTCATCATCAGTGCTTATGTGTATTGTGTTTGTCACCACTTTTTAGGCGGCATAGTTGAATATGATAACTGTTCCTATTTACACAAATTTTATTATGAAAAGGAATCCGAGAACTTTATCAACGTGATGTCAACACGTTTTTGTTTTAATACCCGTGTTACCGTTTGATTATTTTCTTCACGTCCCATTTTTCTTAATTTTTTGTACCATCATACCTAAGTCAAACTTTTTTGGTTTGAATTTGATGCTTAAGTACATGTGAACGTTTTCCAATTTTTTCATTGGTAACTCAAGCCTTAGCTTAAATTTGTATGTGGTAATTATTTCAACGAACATTTATGTTAGTAAAAAAATTTATTTGGTTTATTCAAGTAAAAAAAAGTTTTGAAAATCTGTTCGAAAGAGTAACAAAACAGCAAAAATTTTATGACGCACTTTAAGATGGTATTATTCAATTTTTTTAAAGCTTGAAAAATGAAAAATTTATGTTAGTAGAAAAAAGTTTTTTGAAAAATCTGTTTGAAAGAGTAAATATACAGCAAATATTTAATGATGCCAATTCGTAGCCCTTTTTATTCCTTTTAAGAATGTACAAGTCAATTTTTGGCACAGAGTCATGTTTGGGAGTTATAGGTCAAATTTTGTAAAATTATGTTAGTCGAAAACAAATTTTTTGAAAAATATTTTTCAAAGAGTAACAATGCTGCAAAAACTTAATGATGCTAAATTGTAGCCCTTTCTATGCCCTTTAAGATGGTGTAATTTAATTTTTGGCACAGAGGCAGGCTTGGGAGTTATAGGTCGAAACTTGTAAAAATATGTTAGTCGAAAAAAAGTATTTTTTTAAAATTTGTTTGAAGGAGTATCGATACAGCATTGGTTGAATGATGCCAATTTCTAGCCCATTTTATTCCCTTTGAGGTGGTATAAGTCAATTTTTTGCACGGAGTCAGGTTTGGGAGTTATATGTCAAATTTTGTAATATTATGTTTGTCGAAAGAAAGGTTTTTTTAAAAATATTTTTGAAGGAGTAACAATACATCAAGAATCTAATGATGTTAAATTGTAGCCCTTTTTATGCCTTTTAAGATTATATAATTCCATTTTTGCACAGAGTCTTATTTGGGAGTTATGAGTCGAAAATTGAAAAAACTATGTCAGTCGAAAAAATTTTTTTTGGAAAAATCTTTTCGATAGAGTAACAACACAGCAAAAATTTAATGATGCCGAAATGTAGCCCTTTTATGCCCTTTCAGATGGTATAATACAATTTTTAGCACAGAGTCAGGCTTGGGAGTTATTGGTCATAAATAGAAAAAAATCTTTCTGAGATTTTAATTAAGTTAGAGCAAATTAGCCTATATAAATACTAATATAGCAAAATAAAAATGTTCAATAAAAATAAAATCACAGAGAAAATTAATGTTAGTAAAAAAATTTCTTGAAAAATCTGTTTGAAAGAGTAACAAAACAGCAAAAATTTAATGATACCAAATTATAGCCCTTTTATTAACTTTAAGATTGTATAATTCAATTTTTGGCACAGAGTCAGTTTTGGTAGTTATAGGTCAAAAGTTGAAAAAAATTAATATTAGTAAAAAAAGTTGTTTAAAAGAGTAACAATACAGCAAATAGCTAATAATGCCAAATTGTAGCCCTTTTTATGCCTTTTAAGATGCTTGGAAGTTATAGGTCGAAAATTGAAAAAACTATGTCAGTCGAAAAAAAGTTTTTTTAAAAATTTGTTCGAAAGAGTAACAATACAGCAAAAGTTTAATGATGCCGAATTGTAGCCCCTTTTATGCCCTTTAAGATGGTATAATTCATTTTTTGGCACAGCCAGGTTTGGGAGTTATAGGTCAAAAAATGAAAAAATTAATGTGTTAGTTATTTTAACGAACATTTGTATTCCTATCTTAAATCGAATTAAGATTCATAGGCTAATTGTTCGAAATTTGTTTAAATCTCAGAAAGACACGATGATAAATATTCCAAGGCACAAAGGAAAGTCAACATCACTTTTTATTCCAATAACACAGCAGAGCAGAACAGCTGTTTTCGAAAGTCGCAACACTTTTATCATCAGTGCTTATGTGTATTGTGTTTGTCACCACTTTTTAGGCGGCATAGTTGAATATGATAACTGTTCCTATTTACACAAATTTTATTATGAAAAGGAATCCGAGAACTGTATCAACGTGATGTCAACACGTTTTTGTTTTAATACCCGTGTTACCGTTTGATTATTTTCTTCACGTCCCATTTTTCTTAATTTTTTGTACCATCATACCTAAGTCAAACTTTTTTGGTTTGAATTTGATGCTTAAGTACATGTGAACGATTTCCAATTTTTTCATTGGTAGCTCAAGCCTTAGCTTAAATTTGTATGTGATAATTATTTTAACGAACATTTATGTTAGTAAAAAATTTATTTGGTTTATTCAAATAAAAAAAGTTTTGAAAATCTGTTCGAAAGAGTAACAAAACAGGAAAAATATAATGACGCGAAATTGTAACAATTTTTATGCACTTTAAGATGGTATTATTCAATTTTTTTAAAGCTTGAAAAATGAAAAATTTATGTTAGTAGAAAAAAGTTGCTTGACAAATCTGTTTGAAAGAGTAAATATACAGCAAATATTTAATGATGCCAATTTTTAGACCTTTTTATTCGTTTTGAGAATGTACAAGTCAATTTTTGGCACAGAGTCATGTTTGGGAGTTATAGGTCAAATTTTTTAAAATTGTGTTAGTCGAAAGCAAGTTTTTTGAAAAATATTTTTCAGAGAGTAACAATGCTGCAAAAACTTAATGATGCTAAATTGTAGCCCTTTCTATGCCCTTTAAGATGGTGTAATTTAATTTTTGGCACAGAGGCATGCTTGGGAGTTATAGGTCGAAAAAGAGTTTTTTGAAAAATTTGTTCGGTAGCAACACAGCAAAAATTGAATGATGCCAAATTGTAGCCTTTTTATGCCCTTTCAGATGGTATAATACAATTTTTAGCATAGAGTCAGACTTGGGAGTTATTGGTCATAAATTGAGAAAATTAAGTTAGTAAAAAAAGTTTTTTGAAAAATGTGTCTTTTAAGATGGTATAATTAAATTTTTGGCACAGAGTCAGGCTTGGGAGTTATAGGTCGAAACTTTTAAAAATATGTTAGTCGAAAAAAAGGTTTTTTTAAAAATTTGTTTGAAGGAGTAACGATACAGCATTGGTTGAATGATGCCAATTTCTAGCCCGTTTTATTCCCTTGAAGGTGGTATACGTAAATTTTTTGCACAGAGTCAGGTTTGGGAGTTATATGTCAAATTTTGTAAAATTATGTTTCTCGAAAGAAAGGTTTTTTAAAAATATTTTTGAAGGAGTAACAATACAGCAAAAATCTAATGATGTTAAATTGTAGCCCTTTTTATGCCTTTTAAGATTATATAATTCCATTTTTGGCACAGAGTCTTATTTGGGAGTTATGAGTCGAAAATTGAAAAAACTATGTCAGTCGAAAAATTTTTTTTTTGGAAAAATCTTTTCGATAGAGTAACAATACAGAAAAATTTAATGATGCCGAATTGTAGCCCTTTTTATGCCCTTTCAGATGGTTTAATATAATTTTTAGCATAGAGTCAGACTTGGGAGTTATTGGTCATAAATTGAGAAAATTAAGTTAGTAAAAAAAGTTTTTTGAAAAATGTGTTTGAAAGAGTAACAATACAGCATACATCTATAATTAAATTTTTGGCACAGAGTCAGGCTTGGGAGTTATGGGTCCAAACTTGTAAAAATATGTTAGTCGAAAAAAAGGTTTTTTTTTTTAAATTTGGTTGAAGGAGTAACGATACAGCATTGGTTGAATGATGCCAATTTCTAGCCCTTTTTATTCCCTTGAAGGTGGTATAAGTCAATTTTTTGCACAGAGTCAGGTTTGGGAGTTATATGTCAAATTTTGTAAAATCATGTTTGTCGAAAGAAAGGTTTTCTTAAAAATATTTTTGAAGGAGTAACAATACAGCAAAAATCTAATGATGTTAAATTGTAGCCCTTTCTATGCCCTTTAAGATGGTGTAATTTAATTTTTGGCATAGAGGCATGCTTGGGAGCTATAGGTCGAAAAACAGCTTTTTGAAAAATTTGTTCGGTAGCAACACAGCAAAAATTGAATGATGCCGAATTGTAGCAGATGGTATAATACAATTTTTAGCACAGAGTCAGGCTTGGGAGTTTTTGGTCATAAATAGAGAAAATTAATGTTAGTAAAAAAATTTCTTGAAAAATCTGTTTGAAAGAGTAACAAAACAGCAAAAATTTAATGATACCAAATTATAGCCCTTTTATTAACTTTAAGATTGTATAATTCAATTTTTGGCACAGAGTCAGTTTTGGTAGTTATAGGTCAAAAGTTGAAAAAAATTAATGTTAGTAAAAAAAGTTGTTTAAAAGAGTAACAATACAGCAAATAGCTAATAATGCCAAATTGTAGCCCTTTTTATGCCTTTTAAGATGCTTGGAAGTTATAGGTCGAAAATTGAAAAAACTATGTCAGTCGAAAAAAAGTTTTCTTAAAAATTTGTTCGAAAGAGTAACAATACAGCAAAAGTTTAATGATGCCGAATTGTAGCCCCTTTTATGCCCTTTAAGATGGTATAATTCATTTTTTGGCACAGCCAGGTTTGGGAGTTATAGGTCAAAAAATGAAAAAATTAATGTGTTAGTTATTTTAACGAACATTTGTATTCCTATCTTAAATCGAATTAAGATTCATAGGCTAATTGTTCGAAATTTGTTTAAATCTCAGAAAGACACGATGATAAATATTCCAAGGCACAAAGGAAAGTCAACATCAGTTTTTATTCCAATAACACAGCAGAGCAGAACAGCTGTTTTCGAAAGTCGCAACACTTTTATCATCAGTGCTTATGTGTATTGTGTTTGTCACCACTTTTTAGGCGGCATAGTTGAATATGATAACTGTTCCTATTTACACAAATTTTATTATGAAAAGGAATCCGAGAACTGTATCAACGTGATGTCAACACGTTTTTGTTTTAATACCCGTGTTACCGTTTGATTATTTTCTTCACGTCCCATTTTTCTTAATTTTTTGTACCATCATACCTAAGTCAAACTTTTTTGGTTTGAATTTGATGCTTAAGTACATGTGAACGATTTCCAATTTTTTCATTGGTAGCTCAAGCCTTAGCTTAAATTTGTATGTGATAATTATTTTAACGAACCTTTATGTTAGTAAAAAATTTATTTGGTTTATTCAAATAAAAAAAGTTTTGAAAATCTGTTCGAAAGAGTAACAAAACAGGAAAAATATAATGACGCGAAATTGTAACAATTTTTATGCACTTTAAGATGGTATTATTCAATTTTTTTAAAGCTTGAAAAATGAAAAATTTATGTTAGTAGAAAAAAGTTGCTTGACAAATCTGTTTGAAAGAGTAAATATACAGCAAATATTTAATGATGCCAATTTTTAGACCTTTTTATTCGTTTTGAGAATGTACAAGTCAATTTTTGGCACAGAGTCATGTTTGGGAGTTATAGGTCAAATTTTTTAAAATTGTGTTAGTCGAAAGCAAGTTTTTTGAAAAATATTTTTCAGAGAGTAACAATGCTGCAAAAACCTAATGATGCTAAATTGTAGCCCTTTCTATGCCCTTTAAGATGGTGTAATTTAATTTTTGGCACAGAGGCATGCTTGGGAGTTATAGGTCGAAAAAGAGTTTTTTGAAAAATTTGTTCGGTAGCAACACAGCAAAAATTGAATGATGCCAAATTGTAGCCTTTTTATGCCCTTTCAGATGGTATAATACAATTTTTAGCATAGAGTCAGACTTGGGAGTTATTGGTCATAAATTGAGAAAATTAAGTTAGTAAAAAAAGTTTTTTGAAAAATGTGTCTTTTAAGATGGTATAATTAAATTTTTGGCACAGAGTCAGGCTTGGGAGTTATAGGTCGAAACTTTTAAAAATATGTTAGTCGAAAAAAAGGTTTTTTTAAAAATTTGTTTGAAGGAGTAACGATACAGCATTGGTTGAATGATGCCAATTTCTAGCCCGTTTTATTCCCTTGAAGGTGGTATAAGTAAATTTTTTGCACAGAGTCAGGCTTGGGAGTTATATGTCAAATTTTGTAAAATTATGTTTCTCGAAAGAAAGGTTTTTTAAAAATATTTTTGAAGGAGTAACAATACAGCAAAAATCTAATGATGTTAAATTGTAGCCCTTTTTATGCCTTTTAAGATTATATAATTCCATTTTTGGCACAGAGTCTTATTTGGGAGTTATGAGTCGAAAATTGAAAAAACTCTGTCAGTCGAAAATTTTTTTTTTTGGAAAAATCTTTTCGATAGAGTAACAATACAGAAAAATTTAATGATGCCGAATTGTAGCCCTTTTTATGCCCTTTCAGATGGTATAATATAATTTTTAGCATAGAGTCAGACTTGGGAGTTATTGGTCATAAATTGAGAAAATTAAGTTAGTAAAAAAAGTTTTTTGAAAAATGTGTTTGAAAGAGTAACAATACAGCATACATCTATAATTAAATTTTTGGCACAGAGTCAGGCTTGGGAGTTATGGGTCCAAACTTGTAAAAATATGTTAGTCGAAAAAAAGGTTTTTTTTTTAAATTTGGTTGAAGGAGTAACGATACAGCATTGGTTGAATGATGCCAATTTCTAGCCCTTTTTATTCCCTTGAAGGTGGTATAAGTAAATTTTTTGCACAGAGTCAGGTTTGGGAGTTATATGTCAAATTTTGTAAAATCATGTTTGTCGAAAGAAAGGTTTTCTTAAAAATATTTTTGAAGGAGTAACAATACAGCAAAAATCTAATGATGCTAAATTGTAGCCCTTTCTATGCCCTTTAAGATGGTGTAATTTAATTTTTGGCATAGAGGCATGCTTGGGAGCTATAGGTCGAAAAACAGTTTTTTGAAAAATTTGTTCGGTAGCAACACAGCAAAAATTGAATGATGCCGAATTGTAGCAGATGGTATAATACAATTTTTAGCACAGAGTCAGGCTTGGGAGTTATTGGTCATAAATAGAGAAAATTAATGTTAGTAAAAAAAATTTCTTGAAAAATCTGTTTGAAAGAGTAACAAAACAGCAAAAATTTAATGATACCAAATTGCAGCCCTTTTATGAACTTTAAGATTGTATAATTCAATTTTTGGCACAGAGTCAGTTTTGGTAGTTATAGGTCAAAAGTTGAAAAAAATTAATAGTAAAAAAAGTTGTTTGAAAGAGTAATAATACAGCAATTAGCTAATAATGCCAAATTGTAGCCCTTTTTATGCCTTTTAAGATGTTTGGAAGTTATAGGTCGAAAATTGAAAAAAGTATGTCAGTCGAAAAAAAGTTTTTTTAAAAATTTGTTCGAAAGAGTAACAATACAGCAAAAGTTTAATGATGCCGAATTGTAGCCCCTTTTATGCCCTTTAAGATGGTATAATTCATTTTTTGGCACAGCCAGGTTTGGGAGTTATAGGTAAAAAATTAAAAAATTAATTCGTTAAGTATTTTAACGAACATTTGTATTGCTATATTAAATCGAATTAAGATTCATAGGCTAATTGTTCGAAATTTGTTTAAATCTCAGAAAGACACGATGATAAATATTCCAAGGCACAAAGGAAAGTCAACATCAGTTTTTATTCAACTAACACTGCAGAGCAGAATAGCTGTTTTCGAAAGTCGCAACACTTTCATCATCAGTGCTTATGTGTATTGTGTTTGTCACCACTTTTTAGGCGGCATAGTTGAATATGATAACTGTTCCTATTTACACAAAATTTATTATGAAAAGGAATCCGAGAAATATATCAACGTGATGTCAACACGTTTATATTTTAATACCCGTGTTACTGTTTGATTATTTTCTTCACGTCCCATTTTTCTTAATTTTTTGTACCATCATACCTAAGTCAAATTTTTTTGGTTTGAATTTGATGCTTAAGTACATGTGAACGATTTCCAATTTTTTCATTGGTAGCTCAAGCCTTAGCTTAAATTTGTATGTGGTAATTATTTTAACGAACATCTGTTAGTAAAAAAATTTATTTGGTTTATTCAAGTAAAAAAAAGTTTTGAAAATCTGTTCGAAAGAGTAACAAAACAGGAAAAATTTAATGACGCGAAATTGTAACACTTTTTATGCACTTTAAGATGGTATTATTCAATTTTTTTAAAGCTTGAAAAATGAAAAATTTATGTTAGTAAATTGCTAAATTGTAGCCCTTTCTATGCCCTTTAAGATGGTGTAATTTAATTTTTGGCACAGAGGCAGGCTTGGGAGTTATAGGTCGAAACTTGTAAAAATATGTTAGTCGAAAAAAAGTATTTTTTTAAAATTTGTTTGAAGGAGTAACGATACAGCATTGGTTGAATAATGCCAATTTCTAGCCCTTTCTATGTCCTTTAAGATGGTGTTATTTAATTTTTGGCACATAGGCATGGTTGGGAGTTATAGGTCGAAAAAGAGCTTTTTGAAAAATTTGTTCGGTACCAACACAGCAAAAATTTAATGATGCCAAATTGTAGCCCTTTTATGCCCTTTCAGATGGTATAATACAATTTTTAGCACAGAGTCAGGCTTGGGAGTTTTTGGTCATAAATAGAGAAAATTAATGTTAGTAAAAAAATTTCTTGAAAAATCTGTTTGAAAGAGTAACAAAACAGCAAAAATTTAATGATACCAAATTATAGCCCTTTTATTAACTTTAAGATTGTATAATTCAATTTTTGGCACAGAGTCAGTTTTGGTAGTTATAGGTCAAAAGTTGAAAAAAATTAATGTTAGTAAAAAAAGTTGTTTAAAAGAGTAACAATACAGCAAATAGCTAATAATGCCAAATTGTAGCCCTTTTTATGCCTTTTAAGATGCTTGGAAGTTATAGGTCGAAAATTGAAAAAACTATGTCAGTCGAAAAAAAGTTTTCTTAAAAATTTGTTCGAAAGAGTAACAATACAGCAAAAGTTTAATGATGCCGAATTGTAGCCCCTTTTATGCCCTTTAAGATGGTATAATTCATTTTTTGGCACAGCCAGGTTTGGGAGTTATAGGTCAAAAAATGAAAAAATTAATGTGTTAGTTATTTTAACGAACATTTGTATTCCTATCTTAAATCGAATTAAGATTCATAGGCTAATTGTTCGAAATTTGTTTAAATCTCAGAAAGACACGATGATAAATATTCCAAGGCACAAAGGAAAGTCAACATCAGTTTTTATTCCAATAACACAGCAGAGCAGAACAGCTGTTTTCGAAAGTCGCAACACTTTTATCATCAGTGCTTATGTGTATTGTGTTTGTCACCACTTTTTAGGCGGCATAGTTGAATATGATAACTGTTCCTATTTACACAAATTTTATTATGAAAAGGAATCCGAGAACTGTATCAACGTGTTGTCAACACGTTTTTGTTTTAATACCCGTGTTACCGTTTGATTATTTTCTTCACGTCCCATTTTTCTTAATTTTTTGTACCATCATACCTAAGTCAAACTTTTTTGGTTTGAATTTGATGCTTAAGTACATGTGAACGATTTCCAATTTTTTCATTGGTAGCTCAAGCCTTAGCTTAAATTTGTATGTGATAATTATTTTAACGAACCTTTATGTTAGTAAAAAATTTATTTGGTTTATTCAAATAAAAAAAGTTTTGAAAATCTGTTCGAAAGAGTAACAAAACAGGAAAAATATAATGACGCGAAATTGTAACAATTTTTATGCACTTTAAGATGGTATTATTCAATTTTTTTAAAGCTTGAAAAAAGAAAAATTTATGTTAGTAGAAAAAAGTTGCTTGACAAATCTGTTTGAAAGAGTAAATATACAGCAAATATTTAATGATGCCAATTTTTAGACCTTTTTATTCGTTTTGAGAATGTACAAGTCAATTTTTGGCACAGAGTCATGTTTGGGAGTTATAGGTCAAATTTTTTAAAATTGTGTTAGTCGAAAGCAAGTTTTTTGAAAAATATTTTTCAGAGAGTAACAATGCTGCAAAAACCTAATGATGCTAAATTGTAGCCCTTTCTATGCCCTTTAAGATGGTGTAATTTAATTTTTGGCACAGAGGCATGCTTGGGAGTTATAGGTCGAAAAAGAGTTTTTTGAAAAATTTGTTCGGTAGCAACACAGCAAAAATTGAATGATGCCAAATTGTAGCCTTTTTATGCCCTTTCAGATGGTATAATACAATTTTTAGCATAGAGTCAGACTTGGGAGTTATTGGTCATAAATTGAGAAAATTAAGTTAGTAAAAAAAGTTTTTTGAAAAATGTGTCTTTTAAGATGGTATAATTAAATTTTTGGCACAGAGTCAGGCTTGGGAGTTATAGGTCGAAACTTTTAAAAATATGTTAGTCGAAAAAAAGGTTTTTTTAAAAATTTGTTTGAAGGAGTAACGATACAGCATTGGTTGAATGATGCCAATTTCTAGCCCGTTTTATTCCCTTGAAGGTGGTATAAGTAAATTTTTTGCACAGAGTCAGGCTTGGGAGTTATATGTCAAATTTTGTAAAATTATGTTTCTCGAAAGAAAGGTTTTTTAAAAATATTTTTGAAGGAGTAACAATACAGCAAAAATCTAATGATGTTAAATTGTAGCCCTTTTTATGCCTTTTAAGATTATATAATTCCATTTTTGGCACAGAGTCTTATTTGGGAGTTATGAGTCGAAAATTGAAAAAACTCTGTCAGTCGAAAATTTTTTTTTTTGGAAAAATCTTTTCGATAGAGTAACAATACAGAAAAATTTAATGATGCCGAATTGTAGCCCTTTTTATGCCCTTTCAGATGGTATAATATAATTTTTAGCATAGAGTCAGACTTGGGAGTTATTGGTCATAAATTGAGAAAATTAAGTTAGTAAAAAAAGTTTTTTGAAAAATGTGTTTGAAAGAGTAACAATACAGCATACATCTATAATTAAATTTTTGGCACAGAGTCAGGCTTGGGAGTTATGGGTCCAAACTTGTAAAAATATGTTAGTCGAAAAACAGGTTTTTTTTTTAAATTTGGTTGAAGGAGTAACGATACAGCATTGGTTGAATGATGCCAATTTCTAGCCCTTTTTATTCCCTTGAAGGTGGTATAAGTAAATTTTTTGCACAGAGTCAGGTTTGGGAGTTATATGTCAAATTTTGTAAAATCATGTTTGTCGAAAGAAAGGTTTTCTTAAAAATATTTTTGAAGGAGTAACAATACAGCAAAAATCTAATGATGCTAAATTGTAGCCCTTTCTATGCCCTTTAAGATGGTGTAATTTAATTTTTGGCATAGAGGCATGCTTGGGAGCTATAGGTCGAAAAACAGTTTTTTGAAAAATTTGTTCGGTAGCAACACAGCAAAAATTGAATGATGCCGAATTGTAGCAGATGGTATAATACAATTTTTAGCACAGAGTCAGGCTTGGGAGTTATTGGTCATAAATAGAGAAAATTAATGTTAGTAAAAAAAATTTCTTGAAAAATCTGTTTGAAAGAGTAACAAAACAGCAAAAATTTAATGATACCAAATTGCAGCCCTTTTATGAACTTTAAGATTGTATAATTCAATTTTTGGCACAGAGTCAGTTTTGGTAGTTATAGGTCAAAAGTTGAAAAAAATTAATAGTAAAAAAAGTTGTTTGAAAGAGTAATAATACAGCAATTAGCTAATAATGCCAAATTGTAGCCCTTTTTATGCCTTTTAAGATGTTTGGAAGTTATAGGTCGAAAATTGAAAAAAGTATGTCAGTCGAAAAAAAGTTTTTTTAAAAATTTGTTCGAAAGAGTAACAATACAGCAAAAGTTTAATGATGCCGAATTGTAGCCCCTTTTATGCCCTTTAAGATGGTATAATTCATTTTTTGGCACAGCCAGGTTTGGGAGTTATAGGTAAAAAATTAAAAAATTAATTCGTTAAGTATTTTAACGAACATTTGTATTGCTATATTAAATCGAATTAAGATTCATAGGCTAATTGTTCGAAATTTGTTTAAATCTCAGAAAGACACGATGATAAATATTCCAAGGCACAAAGGAAAGTCAACATCAGTTTTTATTCAACTAACACTGCAGAGCAGAATAGCTGTTTTCGAAAGTCGCAACACTTTCATCATCAGTGCTTATGTGTATTGTGTTTGTCACCACTTTTTAGGCGGCATAGTTGAATATGATAACTGTTCCTATTTACACAAAATTTATTATGAAAAGGAATCCGAGAAATATATCAACGTGATGTCAACACGTTTATATTTTAATACCCGTGTTACTGTTTGATTATTTTCTTCACGTCCCATTTTTCTTAATTTTTTGTACCATCATACCTAAGTCAAATTTTTTTGGTTTGAATTTGATGCTTAAGTACATGTGAACGATTTCCAATTTTTTCATTGGTAGCTCAAGCCTTAGCTTAAATTTGTATGTGGTAATTATTTTAACGAACATCTGTTAGTAAAAAAATTTATTTGGTTTATTCAAGTAAAAAAAAGTTTTGAAAATCTGTTCGAAAGAGTAACAAAACAGGAAAAATTTAATGACGCGAAATTGTAACACTTTTTATGCACTTTAAGATGGTATTATTCAATTTTTTTAAAGCTTGAAAAATGAAAAATTTATGTTAGTAAATTGCTAAATTGTAGCCCTTTCTATGCCCTTTAAGATGGTGTAATTTAATTTTTGGCACAGAGGCAGGCTTGGGAGTTATAGGTCGAAACTTGTAAAAATATGTTAGTCGAAAAAAAGTATTTTTTTAAAATTTGTTTGAAGGAGTAACGATACAGCATTGGTTGAATGATGCCAATTTCTAGCCCTTTCTATGTCCTTTAAGATGGTGTTATTTAATTTTTGGCACATAGGCATGGTTGGGAGTTATAGGTCGAAAAAGAGCTTTTTGAAAAATTTGTTCGGTACCAACACAGCAAAAATTTAATGATGCCAAATTGTAGCCCTTTTATGCCCTTTCAGATGGTATAATACAATTTTTAGCATATAGTCAGACTTGGGAGTTATTGGTCATAAATTGAGAAAATTAAGTTAGTAAAAAAAGTTTTTTGAAAAATGTGTTTGAAAGAGTAACAATACAGCATATATCTAATAATGCCAAATTGTAGCCCTTTTTATGCCTTTTAAGATGGTATAATTAAATTTTTGGCACAGAGTCAGGCTTGGGAGTTATAGGTCGAAACTTATAAAAAAAATGTTAGTCGAAAAAAAGTTTTTTTTTTAAATTTGTTTGAAGGAGTAACGATACAGCATTGGTTGAATGATGCCAATTTCTAGCCCTTTTTATTCCCTTTGAGGTGGTATAAGTCAATTTTTTGCACGGAGTCAGGTTTGGGAGTTATATGTCAAATTTTGTAAAATTATGTTTGTCGAAAGAAAGGTTTTTTTAAAAATATTTTTGAAGGAGTAACAATACAGCAAGAATCTAATGATGTTAAATTGTAGCCCTTTTTATGCCTTTTAAGATTATATAATTCCATTTTTGCACAGAGTCTTATTTGGGAGTTATGAGTCGAAAATTGAAAAAACTATGTCAGTCGAAAAAATTTTTTTTGGAAAAATCTTTTCGATAGAGTAACAATACAGCAAAAATTTAATGATGCCGAAATGTAGCCCTTTTATGCCCTTTCAGATGGTATAATACAATTTTTAGCACAGAGTCAGGCTTGGGAGTTATTGGTCATAAATAGAGAAAATCAATGTTAGTAAAAAAAATTTCTTGAAAAATCTGTTTGAAAGAGTAACAAAACAGCAAAAATTTAATGATACCAAATTGTAGCACTTTTATGAACTTTAAGATTGTATAATTCAATTTTTGGCACAGAGTCAGTTTTGGTAGTTATAGGTCAAAAGTTGAAAAAAATTAATGTTAGTAAAAAAAGTTGTTTGAAAGAGTAACAATACAGCAAATAGCTAATAATGCCAAATTGTAGCCCTTTTTATGCCTTTTAAGATGTTTGGAAGTTATAGGTCGAAAATTGAGAAAACTATATCAGTCGAAAAAAAGTTTTTTTAAAAATTTGTTCGAAAGAGTAACAATACAGCAAAAGTTTAATGATGCCGAATTGTAGCCCATTTTATGCCCTTTAAGATGGTATAATTCATTTTTTGGCACAGCAAGGTTTGGGAGTTATAGGTCAAAAAATGAAAAAAATTAATGTGTTAATTATTTTAACGAACATTTGTATTCCTATCTTAAATCGAATTAAGATTCATAGGCTAATTGTTCGAAATTTGCTTAAATCTCAGAAAGACATGATGATAAATATTCCAAGGCACAAAGGAAAGTCAACATCAGTTTTTATTCAACTAACACAGCAGAGCATAACAGCTGTTTTCGAAAGTCGCAACACTTTCATCATCAGTGCTTATGTGTATTGTGTTTGTCACCACTTTTTAGGCGGCATAGTTGAATATGATAACTGTTCCTATTTACACAAATTTTATTATGAAAAGGAATCCGAGAACTGTATCAACTTGATGTCAACAGGTTTTTGTTTTAATACCCGTGTTACCGTTTGATTATTTTCTTCACGTCCCATTTTTCTAAATTTTTTGTACCATCATACCTAAGTCAAACTTTTTTGGTTTGAATTTGATGCTTAAGTACATGTGAACGTTTTCCAATTCTTTCATTGGTAACTCAAGCCTTAGCTTAAATTTGTATGTGGTAATTATTTTAACGAACATTTATGTTAGTAAAAAAATTTATTTGGTTTATTCAAGTAAAAAAAAGTTTTGAAAATCTGTTAGAAAGAGTAACAAAACAGCAAAAATTGTAACACTTTTTATGCACTTTATGATGGTATTATTCAATTTTTTCAAAGCTTGAAAAATGAAAAATTTATGTTAGTAGAAAAAAGTTTCTTGAAAAATCTGTTTGAAAGAGTAAATATACAGCAAATATTTAATGATGCCAATTTGTAGCCCTTTTTATTCGTTTTGAGAATGTACAAGTAAATTTTTGGCACAGAGTCATGTTTGGGAGTTATAGGTCAAATTTTTTAAAATTGTGTTAGTCGAAAACAAGTTTTTTGAAAAATATTTTTCAAAGAGTAACAATGCTGCAAAAACTTAATGATGCTAAATTGTAGCCCTTTCTATGCCTTTTAAGATGGTGTAATTAAATTTTTGGCACAGAGGCAGGCTTAGGAGTTATAGGTCGAAAAAGAGTTTTTTGAAAAATTTGTTCGGTAGCAACACAGCAAAAATTGAATGATGCCAAATTGTAGCCCTTTTTATGCCTTTTAAGATGGTATAATTAAATTTTTGGCACAGAGTCAGGCTTGGGAGTTATATGTCAAATTTTGTAAAATTATGTTTGTCGAAAGAAAGGTTTTTTTAAAAATATTTTTGAAGAAGTAACAATATAGCAAAAATCTAATGATGTTAAATTGTAGCCTTTTTTATGCTTTTTAAGATTATATAATTCCATTTTTGGCACAGAGTCTTATTTGGGAGTTATAAGTCGAAAATTTAAAAAACTATGTCAGTCGAAAAAATTTTTTTTCTTAAAATCTTTTCGATAGAGTAACAATACAGCAAAAATTTAATGATGCCGAATTGTAGCCCTTTTATGCCCTTTCAGATGGTATAATACAATTTTTAGCACAGAGTCAGGCTTGGGAGTTATTGGTCATAAATAGAAAAAAATCTTTCTGAGATTTTAATTAAGTTAGAACAAATTAGCTTATATAAATACTAATAATGAAAAATGAAAAATTTATGTTAGTAGAAAAAAGTTTCTTGAAAAATCTGTTTGAAAGAGTAAATATACAGCAAATATTTAATGATGCCAATTTGTAGCCCTTTTTATTCCTTTTAAGAATGTACAAGTAAATTTTTGGCACAGAGTCATGTTTGGGAGTTATAGGTAAAATTTTGTAAAATTATGTTAGTCGAAAACAAGTTTTTTGAAAAATATTTTTCAAAGAGTAACAATGCTGCAAAAACTTAATGATGCCAAATTGTAGCCCTTTCTATGCCCTTTAAGATGGTGTAATTTAATTTTTGGCACAGAGGCAGGCTTGGGAGTTATAGGTCGAAACTTGTAAAAATATGTTAGTCGAAAAAAAATATTTTTTTTAAATTTGTTTGAAGGAGTAACGATACAGCATTGGTTGAATGATGCCAATTTCTAGCCCTTTCTATGTCCTTTAAGATGGTGTTATTTAATTTTTGGCACATAGGCATGGTTGGGAGTTATAGGTCGAAAAAGATCTTTTTGAAAAATTTGTTCGGTACCAACACAGCAAAAATTTAATGATGCCAAATTGTAGCCCTTTTTATGCCCTTTCAGATGGTATAATACAATTTTTAGCATATAGTCAGACTTGGGAGTTATTGGTCATAAATTGAGAAAATTAGGTTAGTAAAAAAAGTTTTTTGAAAAATGTGTTTGAAAGAGTAACAATACAGCATATATCTAATAATTCCAAATTGTAGCCCTTTTTATGCCTTTTAAGATGGTATAATTAAATTTTTGGCACAGAGTCAGGCTTGGGAGTTATAGGTCGAAACTTATAAAAAAATGTTAGTCGAAAAAAAGTTTTTTTTTTAATTTGTTTGAAGGAGTAACGATACAGCATTGGTTGAATGATGCCAATTTCTAGCCCATTTTATTCCCTTTGAGGTGGTATAAGTAAATTTTTCGCACGGAGTCAGGTTTGGGAGTTATATGTCAAATTTTGTAAAATTATGTTTGTCGAAAGAAAGGTTTTTTTAAAAATATTTTTGAAGGAGTAACAATACAGCAAGAATCTAATGATGTTAAATTCTAGCCCTTTTTATGCTTTTTAAGATTATATAATTCCATTTTTGCACAGAGTCTTATTTGGGAGTTATGAGTCGAAAATTGAAAAAACTATGTCAGTCGAAAAAATTTTTTTTGGAAACATCTTTTCGATAGAGTAACAATACAGCAAAAATTTAATGATGCCGAAATGTAGCCCTTTTATGCCCTTTCAGATGGTATAATACAATTTTTAGCACAGAGTCAGGCTTGGGAGTTATTGGTCATAAATAGAAAAAAATCTTTCTGAGATTTTAATTAAGTTAGAGCAAATTAGCCTATATAAATACTAATATAGCAAAATAAAAATGTTCAATAAAAATAAAATCACAGAGAAAATTAATGTTAGTAAAAAAATTTCTTGAAAAATCTGTTTCAAAGAGTAACAAAACAGCAAAAATTTAATGATACCAAATTATAGCCCTTTTATTAACTTTAAGATTGTATAATTCAATTTTTGGCACAGAGTCAGTTTTGGTAGTTATAGGTCAAAAGTTGAAAAAAATTAATGTTAGTAAAAAAAGTTGTTTGAAAGAGTAACAATACAGCAAATAGCTAATAATGCCAAATTGTAGCCCTTTTTATGCCTTTTAAGATGCTTGGAAGTTATAGGTCGAAAATTTAAAAAACTATATCAGTCGAAAAAAAGTTTTTTTCAAAATTTGTTCGAAAGAGTAACAATACAGCAAAAGTTTAATGATGCCGAATTGTGGCCCCTTTTATGCCCTTTAAGATGGTATAATTCATTTTTTGGCACAGCCAGGTTTGGGAGTTATAGGTCAAAAAATGAAAAAATTAATGTGTTAGTTATTTTAACGAACATCTGTATTCTTATCTTAAATCGAATTAAGATTCATAGGCTAATTGTTCGAAATTTGTTTAAATCTCAGAAAGACACGATGATAAATATTCCAAGGCACAAAGGAAAGTCAACATCAGTTTTTATTCCAATAACACAGCAGAGCAGAACAGCTGTTTTCGAAAGTCGCAACACCTTTATCATCAGTGCTTATGTGTATTGTGTTTGTCACCACTTTTTAGGCGGCATAGTTGAATATGATAACTGTTCCTATTTACACAAATTTTATTATGAAAAGGAATCCGAGAACTGTATCAACGTGATGTCAACACGTTTTTGTTTTAATACCCGTGTTACCGTTTGATTATTTTCTTCACGTCCCATTTTTCTTAACTTTTTGTACCATCATACCTAAGTCAAACTTTTTTGGTTTGAATTTGATGCTTAAGTACATGTGAACGATTTCCAATTTTTTCATTGGTAGCTCAAGCCTTAGCTTAAATTTGTATGTGATAATTATTTTAACGAACATTTATGTTAGTAAAAAATTTATTTGGTTTATTCAAATAAAAAAAGTTTTGAAAATCTGTTCGAAAGAGTAACAAAACAGCAAAAATTTAATGACGCGAAATTGTAACAATTTTTATGCACTTTAAGATGGTATTATTCAATTTTTTTAAAGCTTGAAAAATGAAAAATTTATGTTAGTAGAAAAAAGTTTCTTGAAAAATCTGTTTGAAAGAGTAAATATACAGCAAATATTTAATGATGCCAATTTGTAGACCTTTTTATTCGTTTTGAGAATGTACAAGTCAATTTTTGGCACAGAGTCATGTTTGGGAGTTATAGGTCAAATTTTTTAAAATTGTGTTAGTCGAAAGCAAGTTTTTTGAAAAATATTTTTCAAAGAGTAACAATGCTGCAAAAACTTAATGATGCTAAATTGTAGCCCTTTCTATGCCCTTTAAGATGGTGTAATTTAATTTTTGGCACAGAGGCATGCTTGGGAATTATAGGTCGAAAAAGAGTTTTTTGAAAAATTTGTTCGGTAGCAACACAGCAAAAATTGAATGATGCCAAATTGTAGCCCTTTTATGCCCTTTCAGATGGTATAACACAATTTTTAGCATAGAGTCAGACTTGGGAGTTATTGGTCATAAATTGAGAAAATTAAGTTAGTAAAAAATGTTTTTTGAAAAATGTATTTGAAAGAGTAACAATACAGCATATATCTAATAATGCCAAATTGTAGCCCTTTTTATGCCTTTTAAGATGGTATAATTAAATTTTTGGCACAGAGTCAGGCTTGGGAGTTATAGGTCGAAACTTGTAAAAATATGTTAGTCGAAAAAAAGTTTTTTTTTTTTAATTTGTTAGAAGGAGTAACGATATAGCATTGGTTGAATGATGCCAATTTCTAACCCTTTTTATTCCCTTTAAGGTGTTATGAGTCAATTTTTTTCACAGAGTCAGGTTTGGGAGTTATATGTCAAATTTTGTAAAATTATGTTTGTCGAAAGAAATTATGCCTTTTAAGATTATATAATTCCATTTTTGGCACAGAGTCTTATTTGGGAGTTATGAGTCGAAAATTTAAAAAACTATGTCAATAGAAAAAAATTTTTTGGAAAAATATTTTCGATAGAGTAAAAATACAGCAAAAAGTTAATGATGCCGAATTGTAGCCCTTTTTATGCCCTTTCAGATGGTATAATACAATTTTTAGCACAGAGAGTTATTGGTCATAAATAGAGAAAATCAATGTTAGTAAAAAAAATTTCTTGAAAAATCTGTTTGAAAGAGTAACAAAACAGCAAAAATTTAATGATACCAAATTGTAGCACTTTTATGAACTTTAAGATTGTATAATTCAATTTTTGGCACAGAGTCAGTTTTGGTAGTTATAGGTCAAAAGTTTAAAAAAATTAATGTTAGTAAAAAAAGTTGTTTGAAAGAGCAACAATACAGCAAATAGCTAATAATGCCAAATTGTAGCCCTTTTTATGCCTTTTAAGATGTTTGGAAGTTATAGGTCGAAAATTGAGAAAACTATATCAGTCGAAAAAAAGTTTTTTTTTTTAAATTTGTTCGAAAGAGTAACAATACAGCAAAAGTTTAATGATGCCGAATTGTAGCCCATTTTATGCCCTTTAAGATGGTATAATTCATTTTTTGGCACAGCAAGGTTTGGGAGTTATAGGTCAAAAAATGAAAAAAATTAATGTGTTAATTATTTTAACGAACATTTGTATTCCTATCTTAAATCGAATTAAGATTCATAGGCTAATTGTTCGAAATTTGTTTAAATCTCAGAAAGACATGATGATAAATATTCCAAGGCACAAAGGAAAGTCAACATCAGTTTTTATTCAACTAACACAGCAGAGCATAAAAGCTGTTTTCGAAAGTCGCAACACTTTCATCATCAGTGCTTATGTGTATTGTGTTTGTCACCACTTTTTAGGCGGCATAGTTGAATATGATAACTGTTCCTATTTACACAAATTTTATTATGAAAAGGAATCCGAGAACTGTATCAACTTGATGTCAACAGGTTTTTGTTTTAATACCCGTGTTACCGTTTGATTATTTTCTTCACGTCCCATTTTTCTTAATTTTTTGTACCATCATACCTAAGTCAAACTTTTTTGGTTTGAATTTGATGCTTAAGTACATGTGAACGTTTTCCAATTTTTTCATTGGTAACTCAAGCCTTAGCTTAAATTTGTATGTGGTAATTATTTTAACGAACATTTATGTTAGTAAAAAAATTTATTTGGTTTATTCAAGTAAAAAAAAGTTTTGAAAATCTGTTCGAAAGAGTAACAAAACAGCAAAAATTTAATGACGCGAAATTGTAACACTTTTTATGCACTTTAAGATGGTATTATTCAATTTTTTTAAAGCTTGAAAAATGAAAAATTTATGTTAGTAGAAAAAAGTTTCTTGAAAAATCTGTTTGAAAGAGTAAATATACAGCAAATATTTAATGATTCCAATTTGTAGCCCTTTTTATTCCTTTTAAGAATGTACAAGTCAATTTTTTGCACAGAGTCAGGCTTGGGAGTTATAGGTCGAAACTTGTAAAAATATGTTAGTCGAAAAAAAGTATTTTCTTAAAATTTGTTTGAAGGAGTAACGATACAGCATTGGTTGAATGATGCCAATTTCTAGCCCTTTCTATGTCCTTTAAGATGGTGTTATTTAATTTTTGGCACATAGGCATGGTTGGGAGTTATAGGTCGAAAAAGAGCTTTTTGAAAAATTTGTTCGGTACCAACACAGCAAAAATTTAATGATGCCAAATTGTAGCCCTTTTTATGCCCTTTCAGATGGTATAATACAATTTTTAGCATATAGTCAGACTTGGGAGTTATTGGTCATAAATTGAGAAAATTAAGTTAGTAAAAAAAGTTTTTTGAAAAATGTGTTTGAAAGAGTAACAATACAGCATATATCTAATAATGCCAAATTGTAGCCCTTTTTATGCCTTTTAAGATGGTATAATTAAATTTTTGGCACAGAGTCAGGCTTGGGAGTTATAGGTCGAAACTTATAAAAAAATGTTAGTCGAAAAAAAGTTTTTTTTTAAATTTGTTTGAAGGAGTAACGATACAGCATTGGTTGAATGATGCCAATTTCTAGCCCATTTTATTCCCTTTGAGGTGGTATAAGTCAATTTTTTGCACGGAGTCAGGTTTGGGAGTTATATGTCAAATTTTATAAAATTATGTTTGTCGAAAGAAAGGTTTTTTTAAAAATATTTTTGAAGGAGTAACAATACAGCAAGAATCTAATGATGTTAAATTCTAGCCCTTTTTATGCCTTTTAAGATTATATAATTCCATTTTTGCACAGAGTCTTATTTGGGAGTTATGAGTCGAAAATTGAAAAAACTATGTCAGTCGAAAAAATTTTTTTTGGAAAAATCTTTTCGATAGAGTAACAATACAGCAAAAATTTAATGATGCCGAAATGTAGCCCTTTTATGCCCTTTCAGATGGTATAATACAATTTTTAGCACAGAGTCAGGCTTGGGAGTTATTGGTCATAAATAGAAAAAAATCTTTCTGAGATTTTAATTAAGTTAGAGCAAATTAGCCTATATAAATACTAATATAGCAAAATAAAAATGTTCAATAAAAATAAAATCACAGAGAAAATTAATGTTAGTAAAAAAATTTCTTGAAAAATCTGTTTCAAAGAGTAACAAAACAGCAAAAATTTAATGATACCAAATTATAGCCCTTTTATTAACTTTAAGATTGTATAATTCAATTTTTGGCACAGAGCCAGTTTTGGTAGTTATAGGTCAAAAGTTGAAAAAAATTAATGTTAGTAAAAAAAGTTGTTTGAAAGAGTAACAATACAGCAAATAGCTAATAATGCCAAATTGTAGCCCTTTTTATGCCTTTTAAGATGCTTGGAAGTTATAGGTCGAAAATTGAAAAAACTATGTCAGTCGAAAAAAATTTTTTTAAAAATTTGTTCGAAAGAGTAACAATACAGCAAAAGTTTAATGATGCCGAATTGTGGCCCCTTTTATGCCCTTTAAGATGGTATAATTCATTTTTTGGCACAGCCAGGTTTGGGAGTTATAGGTCAAAAAATGAAAAAATTAATGTGTTAGTTATTTTAACGAACATTTGTATTCTTATCTTAAATCGAATTAAGATTCATAGGCTAATTGTTCGAAATTTGTTTAAATCTCAGAAAGACACGATGATAAATATTCCAAGGCACAAAGGAAAGTCAACATCAGTTTTTATTCCAATAACACAGCAGAGCAGAACAGCTGTTTTCGAAAGTCGCAACACCTTTATCATCAGTGCTTATGTGTATTGTGTTTGTCACCACTTTTTAGGCGGCATAGTTGAATATGATAACTGTTCCTATTTACACAAATTTTATTATGAAAAGGAATCCGAGAACTGTATCAACGTGATGTCAACACGTTTTTGTTTTAATACCCGTGTTACCGTTTGATTATTTTCTTCACGTCCCATTTTTCTTAATTTTTTGTACCATCATACCTAAGTCAAACTTTTTTGGTTTGAATTTGATGCTTAAGTACATGTGAACGATTTCCAATTTTTTCATTGGTAGCTCAAGCCTTAGCTTAAATTTGTATGTGATAATTATTTTAACGAACATTTATGTTAGTATAAAATTTATTTGGTTTATTCAAATAAAAAAAGTTTTGAAAATCTGTTCGAAAGAGTAACAAAACAGCAAAAATTTAATGACGCGAAATTGTAACAATTTTTATGCACTTTAAGATGGTATTATTCAATTTTTTTAAAGCTTGAAAAATGAAAAATTTATGTTAGTAGAAAAAAGTTTCTTGAAAATTCTGTTTGAAAGAGTAAATATACAGCAAATATTTAATGATGCCAATTTGTAGCCCTTTTTATTCCTTTTAAGAATGTACAAGTCAATTTTTGGCACAGAGTCAGGCTTGGGAGTTATAGGTCGAAACTTGTAAAAATATGTTAGTCGAAAAAAAGTATTTTCTTAAAATTTGTTTGAAGGAGTAACGATACAGCATTGGTTGAATGATGCCAATTTCTAGCCCTTTCTATGTCCTTTAAGATGGTGTTATTTAATTTTTGGCACATAGGCATGGTTGGGAGTTATAGGTCGAAACTTGTAAAAATATGTTAGTCGAAAAAAAGTTTTTTTTTAAATTTGTTAGAAGGAGTAACAATATAGCATTGGTTGAATGATGCCAATTTCTAGCCCTTTTTATTCCCTTTAAGGTGTTATGAGTCAATTTTTTGCACAGAGTCAGGTTTGGGGGTTATATGTCAAATTTTGTAAAATTATGTTTGTCGAAAGAAAGGTTTTTTTAAAAATATCTTTGAAGGAGTAACAATACATCAAAAATCTAATGATGTTAAATTGTAGCCCTTTTTATGCCTTTTAAGATTATATAATTCCATTTTTGGCACAGAGTCTTATTTGGGAGTTATGAGTCGAAAATTTAAAAAACTGTCATTCGAAAAAAATTTTTTGGAAAAATCTTTTCGATAGAGTAAAAGTACAGCAAAAATTTAATGATGCCGAATTGTAGCCCTTTTTATGCCCTTTCAGATGGTATAATACAATTTTTAGCACAGAGTCAGGCTTGGGAGTTATTGGTCATAAATAGAGAAAATCAATGTTAGCAAAAAATATTTCTTGAAAAATCTGTTTGAAAGAGTAACAAAACAGCAAAAATTTAATGATACCAAATTGAAGCACTTTTATGAACTTTAAGATTGTATAATTCAATTTTTGGCACAGAGTCAGTTTTGGTAGTTATAGGTCAAAAGTTGAAAAAAATTAATGTTAGTAAAAAAAGTTGTTTGAAAGAGTAACAATACAGCAAATAGCTAATAATGCCAAATTGTAGCCCTTTTTATGCCTTTTAAGATGTTTGGAAGTTATAGGTCGAAAATTGAGAAAACTATATCAGTCGAAAAAAAGTTTTTTTTAAAATTGTTCGAAAGAGTAACAATACAGCAAAAGTTTAATGATGCCGAATTGTAGCCCATTTTATGCCCTTTAAGATGGTATAATTCATTTTTTGGCACAGCAAGGTTTGGGAGTTATAGGTCAAAAAATGAAAAAAATTAATGTGTTAATTATTTTAACGAACATTTGTATTCCTATCTTAAATCGAATTAAGATTCATAGGCTAATTGTTCGAAATTTGTTTAAATCTCAGAAAGACATGATGATAAATATTCCAAGGCACAAAGGAAAGTCAACATCAGTTTTTATTCAACTAACACAGCAGAGCATAAAAGCTGTTTTCGAAAGTCGCAACACTTTCATCATCAGTGCTTATGTGTATTGTGTTTGTCACCACTTTTTAGGCGGCATAGTTGAATATGATAACTGTTCCTATTTACACAAATTTTATTATGAAAAGGAATCCGAGAACTGTATCAACTTGATGTCGACAGGTTTTTGTTTTAATACCCGTGTTACCGTTTGATTATTTTCTTCACGTCCCATTTTTCTTAATTTTTTGTACCATCATACCTAAGTCAAACTTTTTTGGTTTGAATTTGATGCTTAAGTACATGTGAACGTTTTCCAATTCTTTCATTGGTAACTCAAGCCTTAGCTTAAATTTGTATGTGGTAATTATTTTAACGAACATTTATGTTAGTAAAAAAAATTCTTCTAGTTTTTTGACCTCTTTTTGATTAATAATGTTGTCTAATATATATTAAGCATATAATAAAACAAAAATATTATTCTTTAAACATTTCATAATTTTACACATGTATATATACATACCTATTCATACATACATATGTTTATTTTAAACATATAAAATTAACATGTATATACACATATGTATATATCAATATATACACATATTATTCAACAAATTTTAGAAAATTTTAAACAATTTTAATTGAACAATAACAAAATATTTAAACCCATACATATGTACATTTAAATTTAAAACTCTATCTTTTATTAACTAAGTGTCTATAATTTTGAGCTACATTTGCTGTATCTGCCTTAAAATTAATCCTATTTGTGATTGGTGTATTAATTATGTGTAACATTTCTAACATAAATCTACGTTTATAATTGTTTTCTGTGATTAATATTGAAACATTTTCAAAGTTTGGATAATGATTAAATCTAGCACAATGTGAAGATAATGCTGTTTTCTGCGAATTTATATCTCTATATCCCTGATCAGTCTTATGTCCTGCTATCCTAGTTTTTAACTTATTCTTAGTTGTACCTATATACACCTTATTACAATCCTCATTGTCATTTCCATTACAAGGTATTTTATAAACTAAATTTGATTTATCTAATTTATCTATTTTATCCTTTGTCTTACTAAAAAATCTGTTTAATGTATTATGTGTTCTATAAGCTACTGTATATTTTTCAGAATCACATATTCCTGATTTACCAATGCGTTCTGATAATCCAGATACATAAGTTACGGATTTGTATATTTTTGGTTCATTTATATTTCTATTAATGTTACTACTTCTTAATCCATATTGATATATTAATTTATTTATTAACCAAATTGGAAAATCATTATTCCTTAATATGTATTTAATTCTATTCTTATTTTTCCTATGAAATCTACTATCACTAATTGTTAGAACCTTATCCACAAAATTCCTAGCTGTGTTTATAATAACTTTTTTATTATGTTTAGAATAGTAATTAATAATTCTTCCTGAAGATGTTGGTTTCTGGTACCAATCTATTAATAAATTTCTATTCTTCCTAATTATTAATGTATCTAAGTATGGAATCATGCAGTTCATTTCCTTTTCCATAGTAAATTGAATACTATTATTAAACTCATTTAGTGTCCTCAACATATTATCTATTCCACTTTCTCAAATTATGCAAAATAAATCATCTACATATTTAGTCATTATTCTTGGTCTAATGTTCACTCGTTCAATACAATTGTCAAGCAATCTCTCCATAACAATATCAGCCACTATAGGAGAAGCTGGAGATCCCATTGGCAGACCTTGTTTTTGTAAATATATATTTCCATCATATTGAAAATATCTATTATCTTCATAGGTGATAGGATGGTGAATTTACATAACAACAAATTGGTCTCAATGGGAACTGATCTTTATGAATTTTAGGTAAACCATATATTCTAGGTGCTACAGCAATATTATTTTTAAGTTTATTCTTTTCTATATCTGTAATAATCCTATTTCTGTGAAGTTCGTCAACAATATTATTGTTAATTTTCATTAATTTGCTAGTTGGGTCTTTATTTAGCAAAGGATATTTTGAAGTATCTAATATGATGTTATTAATACGTATATTATAATCTTGTTTGTCAATAGCTACTGTTGCATTACCTTTATCAGCTTTTAAAATCAATATGTTCCTATTTTTCTTTAAAAATATTTCTGTTTCCCTTACTTTGTCTAACATATATTTATCTCTATTTGATAATTTCATTTTATTGATATGATTATCAATAAATGATGTTAATCTATTTCTAGATATTTCCTGCTCTTCACTACCAATTTTAGTTTGAACTATATCTTCTCCATCTGCTAACATTTTTAACATTGGAAATTCTTCTCTCTTAGTAGGTAATGCATGTTTTGGTCCTAATGAAAGAGTCCACTGTACGTCTATTGGTATATCATAACTACTTTTATTTATAAACCATTTGTTATTAAATTTTATTCTTAATTCCTCTCTTTGTAAATTCTTTAAACAATCGAATTTCTTCTTATGAATTCTTTTTATCTTCTCATTTAATGCTATGGTTAATCTATCTTCATATTGTAAGAAATTTTCTAATTCTATTCTATTAAGATGTCTACTCAAATTTATTTTAACTACATTTATCTCACTTTGAAATTGTTTCAATAGTTCATGTTTTTGTTTTAGTGCATATTTTAAAATTTTGGTGTGTATGTCATTTGTATACCTATAAATTATCCTCTGTATTGCCGGAACTCCCTCCAAATTGAAAATACCTGATATATTCTTTGTTGTTCTTGAAATAAATTTTGGTATGATGCCCGCATTTCTGCAACGTATCAAAAATGTTATTGTTGATTTGGTCCTGATAATCTTATCCCTCATGGTCTTGAATCTATTAATAAGGCCTCTGACTTGATAATTCTTTTTAAATCTGCTGTAGCTCATATTTTTCTCCTCTTATTGTCTTGTTTATTGGGTGCTCTTGAAATTTTAAATTCTTCTAGTTTTTTGACCTCTTTTTGATTAATAATGTTGTCTAATATATATTAAGCTTAAGGTCTCTTTATTTTTATTATCTTATAAAATTTGTTTTTCAATATTTCGTCACTCCTTTGTGTGACTTCTTCAGGAAATTTATTTTTTAATTTAATGTGAAAAAATAATTTTTGTTTATAAAACAACAATATGAAAATTATTTGTCAACAAAATACAAAAAGATTCAAACAAAATTTTTATAAATTTAAAAAATATGGGAACAATAATATACAATTTAAATCTATACATGTATATATTAAAAAATTTTGAACATTTCTAAAATGAACTTCCAATCCTACTTATATATACATAGATATCTTAAAACCAAATTCAAGAAGTTTATAAACAAATTTATATAAATTTAAAAGACATATTATAACAAAAAATTTTTAACATGTATATATAAAACAAAAATATTATTCTTTAAACATTTCATAATTTTACACATGTATATATACATACCTATTCATACATACATATGTTTATTATAAACATATAAAATTAACATGTATGTACACATATGTATATATCAATATATACACATATTATTCAACAAATTTTAGAAAATTTTAAACAATTTTAATTGAACAATAACAAAATATTTAAACCCATACATATGTACATTTAAATTTAAAACTCTATCTTTTATTAACTAAGTGTCTATAATTTTGAGCTACATTTGCTGTATCTGCCTTAAAATTAATCCTATTTGTGATTGGTGTATTAATTATGTGTAACATTTCTAACATAAATCTACGTTTATAATTGTTTTCTGTGATTAATATTGAAACATTTTCAAAGTTTGGATAATGATTAAATCTAGCACAATGTGAAGATAATGCTGTTTTCTGCGAATTTATATCTCTATATCTCTGATCAGTCTTATGTCCTGCTATCCTAGTTTTTAACTTATTCTTAGTTGTACCTATATACACCTTATTACAATCCTCATTGTCATTTCCATTACAAGGTATTTTATAAACTAAATTTGATTTATCTAATTTATCTATTTTATCCTTTGTCTTACTAAAAAATCTGTTTAATGTATTATGTGTTCTATAAGCTACTGTATATTTTTCAGAATCACATATTCCTGATTTACCAATGCGTTCTGATAATCCAGATACATAAGTTAAGGATTTGTATATTTTTGGTTCATTTATATTTCTATTAATGTTACTACTTCTTAATCCATATTGATATATTAATTTATTGATTAACCAAATTGGAAAATCATTATTCCTTAATATGTATTTAATTCTATTCTTATTTTTCCTATGAAATCTACTATCACTAATTGTTAGAACCTTATCCACAAAATTCCTAGCTGTGTTTATAATAACTTTTTTATTATGTTTAGAATAGTAATTAATAATTCTTCCTGAAGATGTTGGTTTCTGGTACCAATCTATTAATAAATTTCTATTCTTCCTAATTATTAATGTATCTAAGTATGGAATCATGCAGTTCATTTCCCTTTCCATAGTAAATTGAATACTATTATTAAACTCATTTAGTGTCCTCAACATATTATCTATTCCACTTTCTGAAATTATGCAAAATAAATCATCTACATATTTAGTCATTATTCTTGGTCTAATGTTCACTCGTTCAATACAATTGTCAAGCAATCTCTCCATAACAATATCAGCCACTATAGGAGAAGCTGGAGATCCCATTGGCAGACCTTGTTTTTGTAAATATATATTTCCATCATATTGAAAATATCTATTATCTTCTATACAAAATCTCAATATTCTTAAAAATAACCTTTTATCTATCTCTGTATATCTCTCTATTATATCCCATTTTTCCTCAATAGTATTTATTGCCAAATCAACTGGTATACTGGGAAATAAAGATACTACATCAAATGAAACTAATCTTTCATCATTACCTATTTCTAGGTTCAATAATCTGTTTTTAAATTCTAACCCATCCTTAACATTATATACTGAATTTTCAGTAATCTTTTTCAAAATATTTATAATATATTTACATAGGTGATAGGATGCTGAATTTACATAACAACAAATTGGTCTCAATGGGAACTGATCTTTATGAATTTTAGGTAAACCATATATTCTAGGTGCTACAGCAATATTATTTTTAAGTTTATTCTTTTCTATATCTGTAATAATCCTATTTCTGTGAAGTTCGTCAACAATATTATTGTTAATTTTCATTAATTTGCTAGTTGGGTCTTTATTTAGCAAAGAATATTTTGAAGTATCTAATATGATGTTATTAATACGTATATTATAATCTTGTTTGTCAATAGCTACTGTTGCATTACCTTTATCAGCTTTTAAAATCAATATGTTCCTATTTTTCTTTAAAAATATTTCTGTTTCCCTTACTTTGTCTAACATATATTTATCTCTATTTGATAATTTCATTTTATTGATATGATTATCAATAAATGATGTTAATCTATTTCTAGATATTTCCTGCTCTTCACTACCAATTTTAGTTTGAACTATATCTTCTCCATCTGCTAACATTTTTAACATTGGAAATTCTTCTCTCTTAGTAGGTAATGCATGTTTTGGTCCTAATGAAAGAGTCCACTGTACGTCTATTGGTATATCATAACTACTTTTATTTATAAACCATTTGTTATTAAATTTTATTCTTAATTCCTCTCTTTGTAAATTCTTTAAACAATCGAATTTCTTCTTATGAATTCTTTTTATCTTCTCATTTAATGCTATGGTTAATCTATCTTCATATTGTAAGAAATTTTCTAATTCTATTCTATTAAGATGTCTACTCAAATTTATTTTAACTACATTTATCTCACTTTGAAATTGTTTCAATAGTTCATGTTTTTGTTTTAGTGCATATTTTAAAATTTTGGTGTGTATGTCATTTGTATACCTATAAATTATCCTCTGTATTGCCGGAACTCCCTCCAAATTGAAAATACCTGATATATTCTTTGTTGTTCTTGAAATAAATTTTGGTATGATGCCCGCATTTCTGCAACGTATCAAAAATGTTATTGTTGATTTGGTCCTGATAATCTTATCCCTCATGGTCTTGAATCTATTAATAAGGCCTCTGACTTGATAATTCTTTTTAAATCTGCTGTAGCTCATATTTTTCTCCTCTTATTGTCTTGTTTATTGGGTGCTCTTGAAATTTTAAATTCTTCTAGTTTTTTGACCTCTTTTTGATTAATAATGTTGTCTAATATATATTAAGCTTAAGGTCTCTTTATTTTTATTATCTTATAAAATTTGTTTTTCAATATTTCGTCACTCCTTTGTGTGACTTCTTCAGGAAATTTATTTTTTAATTTGATGTGAAAAAATAATTTTTGTTTATAAAACAACAATATGAAAATTATTTGTCAACAAAATACAAAAAGATTCAAACAAAATTTTTATAAATTTAAAAAATATGGGAACAATAATATACAATTTAAATCTATACATGTATATATTAAAAAATTTTGAACATTTCTAAAATGAACTTCCAATCCTACTTATATATACATAGATATCTTAAAACCAAATTCAAGAAGTTTATAAACAAATTTATATAAATTTATAAGACATATTATAACCAAAAATTTTTAACATGTATATATAAAACAAAAATATTATTCTTTAAACATTTCATAATTTTACACATGTATATATACATACCTATTCATACATACATATGTTTATTTTAAACATATAAAATTAACATGTATATACACATATGTATATATCAATATATACACATATTATTCAACAAATTTTAGAAAATTTTAAACAATTTTAATTGAACAATAACAAAATATTTAAACCCATACATATGTACATTTAAATTTAAAACTCTATCTTTTATTAACTAAGTGTCTATAATTTTGAGCTACATTTGCTGTATCTGCCTTAAAATTAATCCTATTTGTGATTGGTGTATTAATTATGTGTAACATTTCTAACATAAATCTACGTTTATAATTGTTTTCTGTGATTAATATTGAAACATTTTCAAAGTTTGGATAATGATTAAATCTAGCACAATGTGAAGATAATGCTGTTTTCTGCGAATTTATATCTCTATATCTCTGATCAGTCTTATGTCCTGCTATCCTAGTTTTTAACTTATTCTTAGTTGTACCTATATACACCTTATTACAATCCTCATTGTCATTTCCATTACAAGGTATTTTATAAACTAAATTTGATTTATCTAATTTATCTATTTTATCCTTTGTCTTACTAAAAAATCTGTTTAATGTATTATGTGTTCTATAAGCTACTGTATATTTTTCAGAATCACATATTCCTGATTTACCAATGCGTTCTGATAATCCAGATACATAAGTTAAGGATTTGTATATTTTTGGTTCATTTATATTTCTATTAATGTTACTACTTCTTAATCCATATTGATATATTAATTTATTGATTAACCAAATTGGAAAATCATTATTCCTTAATATGTATTTAATTCTATTCTTATTTTTCCTATGAAATCTACTATCACTAATTGTTAGAACCTTATCCACAAAATTCCTAGCTGTGTTTATAATAACTTTTTTATTATGTTTAGAATAGTAATTAATAATTCTTCCTGAAGATGTTGGTTTCTGGTACCAATCTATTAATAAATTTCTATTCTTCCTAATTATTAATGTATCTAAGTATGGAATCATGCAGTTCATTTCCCTTTCCATAGTAAATTGAATACTATTATTAAACTCATTTAGTGTCCTCAACATATTATCTATTCCACTTTCTGAAATTATGCAAAATAAATCATCTACATATTTAGTCATTATTCTTGGTCTAATGTTCACTCGTTCAATACAATTGTCAAGCAATCTCTCCATAACAATATCAGCCACTATAGGAGAAGCTGGAGATCCCATTGGCAGACCTTGTTTTTGTAAATATATATTTCCATCATATTGAAAATATCTATTATCTTCTATACAAAATCTCAATATTCTTAAAAATAACCTTTTATCTATCTCTGTATATCTCTCTATTATATCCCATTTTTCCTCAATAGTATTTATTGCCAAATCAACTGGTATACTGGGAAATAAAGATACTACATCAAATGAAACTAATCTTTCATCATTACCTATTTCTAGGTTCAATAATCTGTTTTTAAATTCTAACCCATCCTTAACATTATATACTGAATTTTCAGTAATCTTATTCAAAATATTTATAATATATTTACATAGGTGATAGGATGCTGAATTTACATAACAACAAATTGGTCTCAATGGGAACTGATCTTTATGAATTTTAGGTAAACCATATATTCTAGGTGCTACAGCAATATTATTTTTAAGTTTATTCTTTTCTATATCTGTAATAATCCTATTTCTGTGAAGTTCGTCAACAATATTATTGTTAATTTTCATTAATTTGCTAGTTGGGTCTTTATTTAGCAAATAATATTTTGAAGTATCTAATATGATGTTATTAATACGTATGTTATAATCTTGTTTGTCAATAGCTACTGTTGCATTACCTTTATCAGCTTTTAAAATCAATATGTTCCTATTTTTCTTTAAAAATATTTCTGTTTCCCTTACTTTGTCTAACATATATTTATCTCTATTTGATAATTTCATTTTATTGATATGATTATCAATAAATGATGTTAATCTATTTCTAGATATTTCCTGCTCTTCACTACCAATTTTAGTTTGAACTATATCTTCTCCATCTGCTAACATTTTTAACATTGGAAATTCTTCTCTCTTAGTAGGTAATGCATGTTTTGGTCCTAATGAAAGAGTCCACTGTACGTCTATTGGTATATCATAACTACTTTTATTTATAAACCATTTGTTATTAAATTTTATTCTTAATTCCTCTCTTTGTAAATTCTTTAAACAATCGAATTTCTTCTTATGAATTCTTTTTATCTTCTCATTTAATGCTATGGTTAATCTATCTTCATATTGTAAGAAATTTTCTAATTCTATTCTATTAAGATGTCTACTCAAATTTATTTTAACTACATTTATCTCACTTTGAAATTGTTTCAATAGTTCATGTTTTTGTTTTAGTGCATATTTTAAAATTTTGGTGTGTATGTCATTTGTATACCTATAAATTATCCTCTGTATTGCCGGAACTCCCTCCAAATTGAAAATACCTGATATATTCTTTGTTGTTCTTGAAATAAATTTTGGTATGATGCCCGCATTTCTGCAACGTATCAAAAATGTTATTGTTGATTTGGTCCTGATAATCTTATCCCTCATGGTCTTGAATCTATTAATAAGGCCTCTGACTTGATAATTCTTTTTAAATCTGCTGTAGCTCATATTTTTCTCCTCTTATTGTCTTGTTTATTGGGTGCTCTTGAAATTTTAAATTCTTCTAGTTTTTTTACCTCTTTTTGATTAATAATGTTGTCTAATATATATTAAGCTTAAGGTCTCTTTATTTTTATTATCTTATAAAATTTGTTTTTCAATATTTCGTCACTCCTTTGTGTGACTTCTTCAGGAAATTTATTTTTTAATTTGATGTGAAAAAATAATTTTTGTTTATAAAACAACAATATGAAAATTATTTGTCAACAAAATACAAAAAGATTCAAACAAAATTTTTATAAATTTAAAAAATATGGGAACAATAATATACAATTTAAATCTATACATGTATATATTAAAAAATTTTGAACATTTCTAAAATGAACTTCCAATCCTACTTATATATACATAGATATCTTAAAACCAAATTCAAGAAGTTTATAAACAAATTTATATAAATTTATAAGACATATTATAACAAAAAATTTTTAACATGTATATATAAAACAAAAATATTATTCTTTAAACATTTCATAATTTTACACATGTATATATACATACCTATTCATACATACATATGTTTATTTTAAACATATAAAATTAACATGTATATACACATATGTATATATCAATATATACACATATTATTCAACAAATTTTAGAAAATTTTAAACAATTTTAATTGAACAATAACAAAATATTTAAACCCATACATATGTACATTTAAATTTAAAACTCTATCTTTTATTAACTAAGTGTCTATAATTTTGAGCTACATTTGCTGTATCTGCCTTAAAATTAATCCTATTTGTGATTGGTGTATTAATTATGTGTAACATTTCTAACATAAATCTACGTTTATAATTGTTTTCTGTGATTAATATTGAAACATTTTCAAAGTTTGGATAATGATTAAATCTAGCACAATGTGAAGATAATGCTGTTTTCTGCGAATTTATATCTCTATATCTCTGATCAGTCTTATGTCCTGCTATCCTAGTTTTTAACTTATTCTTAGTTGTACCTATATACACCTTATTACAATCCTCATTGTCATTTCCATTACAAGGTATTTTATAAACTAAATTTGATTTATCTAATTTATCTATTTTATCCTTTGTCTTACTAAAAAATCTGTTTAATGTATTATGTGTTCTATAAGCTACTGTATATTTTTCAGAATCACATATTCCTGATTTACCAATGCGTTCTGATAATCCAGATACATAAGTTAAGGATTTGTATATTTTTGGTTCATTTATATTTCTATTAATGTTACTACTTCTTAATCCATATTGATATATTAATTTATTGATTAACCAAATTGGAAAATCATTATTCCTTAATATGTATTTAATTCTATTCTTATTTTTCCTATGAAATCTACTATCACTAATTGTTAGAACCTTATCCACAAAATTCCTAGCTGTGTTTATAATAACTTTTTTATTATGTTTAGAATAGTAATTAATAATTCTTCCTGAAGATGTTGGTTTCTGGTACCAATCTATTAATAAATTTCTATTCTTCCTAATTATTAATGTATCTAAGTATGGAATCATGCAGTTCATTTCCCTTTCCATAGTAAATTGAATACTATTATTAAACTCATTTAGTGTCCTCAACATATTATCTATTCCACTTTCTGAAATTATGCAAAATAAATCATCTACATATTTAGTCATTATTCTTGGTCTAATGTTCACTCGTTCAATACAATTGTCAAGCAATCTCTCCATAACAATATCAGCCACTATAGGAGAAGCTGGAGATCCCATTGGCAGACCTTGTTTTTGTAAATATATATTTCCATCATATTGAAAATATCTATTATCTTCTATACAAAATCTCAATATTCTTAAAAATAACCTTTTATCTATCTCTGTATATCTCTCTATTATATCCCATTTTTCCTCAATAGTATTTATTGCCAAATCAACTGGTATACTGGGAAATAAAGATACTACATCAAATGAAACTAATCTTTCATCATTACCTATTTCTAGGTTCAATAATCTGTTTTTAAATTCTAACCCATCCTTAACATTATATACTGAATTTTCAGTAATCTTATTCAAAATATTTATAATATATTTACATAGGTGATAGGATGCTGAATTTACATAACAACAAATTGGTCTCAATGGGAACTGATCTTTATGAATTTTAGGTAAACCATATATTCTAGGTGCTACAGCAATATTATTTTTAAGTTTATTCTTTTCTATATCTGTAATAATCCTATTTCTGTGAAGTTCGTCAACAATATTATTGTTAATTTTCATTAATTTGCTAGTTGGGTCTTTATTTAGCAAAGAATATTTTGAAGTATCTAATATGATGTTATTAATACGTATGTTATAATCTTGTTTGTCAATAGCTACTGTTGCATTACCTTTATCAGCTTTTAAAATCAATATGTTCCTATTTTTCTTTAAAAATATTTCTGTTTCCCTTACTTTGTCTAACATATATTTATCTCTATTTGATAATTTCATTTTATTGATATGATTATCAATAAATGATGTTAATCTATTTCTAGATATTTCCTGCTCTTCACTACCAATTTTAGTTTGAACTATATCTTCTCCATCTGCTAACATTTTTAACATTGGAAATTCTTCTCTCTTAGTAGGTAATGCATGTTTTGGTCCTAATGAAAGAGTCCACTGTACGTCTATTGGTATATCATAACTACTTTTATTTATAAACCATTTGTTATTAAATTTTATTCTTAATTCCTCTCTTTGTAAATTCTTTAAACAATCGAATTTCTTATGAATTCTTTTTATCTTCTCATTTAATGCTATGGTTAATCTATCTTCATATTGTAAGAAATTTTCTAATTCTATTCTATTAAGATGTCTACTCAAATTTATTTTAACTACATTTATCTCACTTTGAAATTGTTTCAATAGTTCATGTTTTTGTTTTAGTGCATATTTTAAAATTTTGGTGTGTATGTCATTTGTATACCTATAAATTATCCTCTGTATTGCCGGAACTCCCTCCAAATTGAAAATACCTGATATATTCTTTGTTGTTCTTGAAATAAATTTTGGTATGATGCCCGCATTTCTGCAACGTATCAAAAATGTTATTGTTGATTTGGTCCTGATAATCTTATCCCTCATGGTCTTGAATCTATTAATAAGGCCTCTGACTTGATAATTCTTTTTAAATCTGCTGTAGCTCATATTTTTCTCCTCTTATTGTCTTGTTTATTGGGTGCTCTTGAAATTTTAAATTCTTCTAGTTTTTTGACCTCTTTTTGATTAATAATGTTGTCTAATATATATTAAGCTTAAGGTCTCTTTATTTTTATTATCTTATAAAATTTGTTTTTCAATATTTCGTCACTCCTTTGTGTGACTTCTTCAGGAAATTTATTTTTTAATTTGATGTGAAAAAATAATTTTTGTTTATAAAACAACAATATGAAAATTATTTGTCAACAAAATACAAAAAGATTCAAACAAAATTTTTATAAATTTAAAAAATATGGGAACAATAATATACAATTTAAATCTATACATGTATATATTAAAAAATTTTGAACATTTCTAAAATGAACTTCCAATCCTACTTATATATACATAGATATCTTAAAACCAAATTCAAGAAGTTTATAAACAAATTTATATAAATTTATAAGACATATTATAACAAAAAATTTTTAACATGTATATATAAAACAAAAATATTATTCTTTAAACATTTCATAATTTTACACATGTATATATACATACCTATTCATACATACATATGTTTATTTTAAACATATAAAATTAACATGTATATACACATATGTATATATCAATATATACACATATTATTCAACAAATTTTAGAAAATTTTAAACAATTTTAATTGAACAATAACAAAATATTTAAACCCATACATATGTACATTTAAATTTAAAACTCTATCTTTTATTAACTAAGTGTCTATAATTTTGAGCTACATTTGCTGTATCTGCCTTAAAATTAATCCTATTTGTGATTGGTGTATTAATTATGTGTAACATTTCTAACATAAATCTACGTTTATAATTGTTTTCTGTGATTAATATTGAAACATTTTCAAAGTTTGGATAATGATTAAATCTAGCACAATGTGAAGATAATGCTGTTTTCTGCGAATTTATATCTCTATATCTCTGATCAGTCTTATGTCCTGCTATCCTAGTTTTTAACTTATTCTTAGTTGTACCTATATACACTTTATTACAATCCTCATTGTCATTTCCATTACAAGGTATTTTATAAACTAAATTTGATTTATCTAATTTATCTATTTTATCCTTTGTCTTACTAAAAAATCTGTTTAATGTATTATGTGTTCTATAAGCTACTGTATATTTTTCAGAATCACATATTCCTGATTTACCAATGCGTTCTGATAATCCAGATACATAAGTTAAGGATTTGTATATTTTTGGTTCATTTATATTTCTATTAATGTTACTACTTCTTAATCCATATTGATATATTAATTTATTTATTAACCAAATTGGAAAATCATTATTCCTTAATATGTATTTAATTCTATTCTTATTTTTCCTATGAAATCTACTATCACTAATTGTTAGAACCTTATCCACAAAATTCCTAGCTGTGTTTATAATAACTTTTTTATTATGTTTAGAATAGTAATTAATAATTCTTCCTGAAGATGTTGGTTTCTGGTACCAATCTATTAATAAATTTCTATTCTTCCTAATTATTAATGTATCTAAGTATGGAATCATGCAGTTCATTTCCCTTTCCATAGTAAATTGAATACTATTATTAAACTCATTTAGTGTCCTCAACATATTATCTATTCCACTTTCTGAAATTATGCAAAATAAATCATCTACATATTTAGTCATTATTCTTGGTCTAATGTTCACTCGTTCAATACAATTGTCAAGCAATCTCTCCATAACAATATCAGCCACTATAGGAGAAGCTGGAGATCCCATTGGCAGACCTTGTTTTTGTAAATATATATTTCCATCATATTGAAAATATCTATTATCTTCTATACAAAATCTCAATATTCTTAAAAATAACCTTTTATCTATCTCTGTATATCTCTCTATTATATCCCATTTTTCCTCAATAGTATTTATTGCCAAATCAACTGGTATACTGGGAAATAAAGATACTACATCAAATGAAACTAATCTTTCATCATTACCTATTTCTAGGTTCAATAATCTGTTTTTAAATTCTAACCCATCCTTAACATTATATACTGAATTTTCAGTAATCTTTTTCAAAATATTTATAATATATTTATATAGGTGATAGGATGCTGAATTTACATAACAACAAATTGGTCTCAATGGGAACTGATCTTTATGAATTTTAGGTAAACCATATATTCTAGGTGCTACAGCAATATTATTTTTAAGTTTATTCTTTTCTATATCTGTAATAATCCTATTTCTGTGAAGTTCGTCAACAATATTATTGTTAATTTTCATTAATTTGCTAGTTGAGTCTTTATTTAGCAAAGAATATTTTGAAGTATCTAATATGATGTTATTAATACGTATATTATAATCTTGTTTGTCAATAGCTACTGTTGCATTACCTTTATCAGCTTTTAAAATCAATATGTTCCTATTTTTCTTTAAAAATATTTCTGTTTCCCTTACTTTGTCTAACATATATTTATCTCTATTTGATAATTTCATTTTATTGATATGATTATCAATAAATGATGTTAATCTATTTCTAGATATTTCCTGCTCTTCACTACCAATTTTAGTTTGAACTATATCTTCTCCATCTGCTAACATTTTTAACATTGGAAATTCGTCTCTCTTAGTAGGTAATGCATGTTTTGGTCCTAATGAAAGAGTCCACTGTACGTCTATTGGTATATCATAACTACTTTTATTTATAAACCATTTGTTATTAAATTTTATTCTTAATTCCTCTCTTTGTAAATTCTTTAAACAATCGAATTTCTTCTTATGAATTCTTTTTATCTTCTCATTTAATGCTATGGTTAATCTATCTTCATATTGTAAGAAATTTTCTAATTCTATTCTATTAAGATGTCTACTCAAATTTATTTTAACTACATTTATCTCACTTTGAAATTGTTTCAATAGTTCATGTTTTTGTTTTAGTGCATATTTTAAAATTTTGGTGTGTATGTCATTTGTATACCTATAAATTATCCTCTGTATTGCCGGAACTCCCTCCAAATTGAAAATACCTGATATATTCTTTGTTGTTCTTGAAATAAATTTTGGTATGATGCCCGCATTTCTGCAACGTATCAAAAATGTTATTGTTGATTTGGTCCTGATAATCTTATCCCTCATGGTCTTGAATCTATTAATAAGGCCTCTGACTTGATAATTCTTTTTAAATCTGCTGTAGCTCATATTTTTCTCCTCTTATTGTCTTGTTTATTGGGTGCTCTTGAAATTTTAAATTCTTCTAGTTTTTTGACCTCTTTTTGATTAATAATGTTGTCTAATATATATTAAGCTTAAGGTCTCTTTATTTTTATTATCTTATAAAATTTGTTTTTCAATATTTCGTCACTCCTTTGTGTGACTTCTTCAGGAAATTTATTTTTTAATTTGATGTGAAAAAATAATTTTTGTTTATAAAACAACAATATGAAAATTATTTGTCAACAAAATACAAAAAGATTCAAACAAAATTTTTATAAATCTAAAAAATATGGGAACAATAATATACAATTTAAATCTATACATGTATATATTAAAAAATTTTGAACATTTCTAAAATGAACTTCCAATCCTACTTATATATACATAGATATCTTAAAACCAAATTCAAGAAGTTTATAAACAAATTTATATAAATTTATAAGACATATTATAACAAAAAATTTTTAACATGTATATATAAAACAAAAATATTATTCTTTAAACATTTAATAATTTTACACATGTATATATACATACCTATTCATACATACATATGTTTATTTTAAACATATAAAATTAACATGTATATACACATATGTATATATCAATATATACACATATTATTCAACAAATTTTAGAAAATTTTAAACAATTTTAATTGAACAATAACAAAATATTTAAACCCATACATATGTACATTTAAATTTAAAACTCTATCTTTTATTAACTAAGTGTCTATAATTTTGAGCTACATTTGCTGTATCTGCCTTAAAATTAATCCTATTTGTGATTGGTGTATTAATTATGTGTAACATTTCTAACATAAATCTACGTTTATAATTGTTTTCTGTGATTAATATTGAAACATTTTCAAAGTTTGGATAATGATTAAATCTAGCACAATGTGAAGATAATGCTGTTTTCTGCGAATTTATATCTCTATATCTCTGATCAGTCTTATGTCCTGCTATCCTAGTTTTTAACTTATTCTTAGTTGTACCTATATACACTTTATTACAATCCTCATTGTCATTTCCATTACAAGGTATTTTATAAACTAAATTTGATTTATCTAATTTATCTATTTTATCCTTTGTCTTACTAAAAAATCTGTTTAATGTATTATGTGTTCTATAAGCTACTGTATATTTTTCAGAATCACATATTCCTGATTTACCAATGCGTTCTGATAATCCAGATACATAAGTTAAGGATTTGTATATTTTTGGTTCATTTATATTTCTATTAATGTTACTACTTCTTAATCCATATTGATATATTAATTTATTTATTAACCAAATTGGAAAATCATTATTCCTTAATATGTATTTAATTCTATTCTTATTTTTCCTATGAAATCTACTATCACTAATTGTTAGAACCTTATCCACAAAATTCCTAGCTGTGTTTATAATAACTTTTTTATTATGTTTAGAATAGTAATTAATAATTCTTCCTGAAGATGTTGGTTTCTGGTACCAATCTATTAATAAATTTCTATTCTTCCTAATTATTAATGTATCTAAGTATGGAATCATGCAGTTCATTTCCCTTTCCATAGTAAATTGAATACTATTATTAAACTCATTTAGTGTCCTCAACATATTATCTATTCCACTTTCTGAAATTATGCAAAATAAATCATCTACATATTTAGTCATTATTCTTGGTCTAATGTTCACTCGTTCAATACAATTGTCAAGCAATCTCTCCATAACAATATCAGCCACTATAGGAGAAGCTGGAGATCCCATTGGCAGACCTTGTTTTTGTAAATATATATTTCCATCATATTGAAAATATCTATTATCTTCTATACAAAATCTCAATATTCTTAAAAATAACCTTTTATCTATCTCTGTATATCTCTCTATTATATCCCATTTTTCCTCAATAGTATTTATTGCCAAATCAACTGGTATACTGGGAAATAAAGATACTACATCAAATGAAACTAATCTTTCATCATTACCTATTTCTAGGTTCAATAATCTGTTTTTAAATTCTAACCCATCCTTAACATTATATACTGAATTTTCAGTAATCTTTTTCAAAATATTTATAATATATTTATATAGGTGATAGGATGCTGAATTTACATAACAACAAATTGGTCTCAATGGGAACTGATCTTTATGAATTTTAGGTAAACCATATATTCTAGGTGCTACAGCAATATTATTTTTAAGTTTATTCTTTTCTATATCTGTAATAATCCTATTTCTGTGAAGTTCGTCAACAATATTATTGTTAATTTTCATTAATTTGCTAGTTGAGTCTTTATTTAGCAAAGAATATTTTGAAGTATCTAATATGATGTTATTAATACGTATATTATAATCTTGTTTGTCAATAGCTACTGTTGCATTACCTTTATCAGCTTTTAAAATCAATATGTTCCTATTTTTCTTTAAAAATATTTCTGTTTCCCTTACTTTGTCTAACATATATTTATCTCTATTTGATAATTTCATTTTATTGATATGATTATCAATAAATGATGTTAATCTATTTCTAGATATTTCCTGCTCTTCACTACCAATTTTAGTTTGAACTATATCTTCTCCATCTGCTAACATTTTTAACATTGGAAATTCGTCTCTCTTAGTAGGTAATGCATGTTTTGGTCCTAATGAAAGAGTCCACTGTACGTCTATTGGTATATCATAACTACTTTTATTTATAAACCATTTGTTATTAAATTTTATTCTTAATTCCTCTCTTTGTAAATTCTTTAAACAATCGAATTTCTTCTTATGAATTCTTTTTATCTTCTCATTTAATGCTATGGTTAATCTATCTTCATATTGTAAGAAATTTTCTAATTCTATTCTATTAAGATGTCTACTCAAATTTATTTTAACTACATTTATCTCACTTTGAAATTGTTTCAATAGTTCATGTTTTTGTTTTAGTGCATATTTTAAAATTTTGGTGTGTATGTCATTTGTATACCTATAAATTATCCTCTGTATTGCCGGAACTCCCTCCAAATTGAAAATACCTGATATATTCTTTGTTGTTCTTGAAATAAATTTTGGTATGATGCCCGCATTTCTGCAACGTATCAAAAATGTTATTGTTGATTTGGTCCTGATAATCTTATCCCTCATGGTCTTGAATCTATTAATAAGGCCTCTGACTTGATAATTCTTTTTAAATCTGCTGTAGCTCATATTTTTCTCCTCTTATTGTCTTGTTTATTGGGTGCTCTTGAAATTTTAAATTCTTCTAGTTTTTTGACCTCTTTTTGATTAATAATGTTGTCTAATATATATTAAGCTTAAGGTCTCTTTATTTTTATTATCTTATAAAATTTGTTTTTCAATATTTCGTCACTCCTTTGTGTGACTTCTTCAGGAAATTTATTTTTTAATTTGATGTGAAAAAATAATTTTTGTTTATAAAACAACAATATGAAAATTATTTGTCAACAAAATACAAAAAGATTCAAACAAAATTTTTATAAATCTAAAAAATATGGGAACAATAATATACAATTTAAATCTATACATGTATATATTAAAAAATTTTGAACATTTCTAAAATGAACTTCCAATCCTACTTATATATACATAGATATCTTAAAACCAAATTCAAGAAGTTTATAAACAAATTTATATAAATTTATAAGACATATTATAACAAAAAATTTTTAACATGTATATATAAAACAAAAATATTATTCTTTAAACATTTAATAATTTTACACATGTATATATACATACCTATTCATACATACATATGTTTATTTTAAACATATAAAATTAACATGTATATACACATATGTATATATCAATATATACACATATTATTCAACAAATTTTAGAAAATTTTAAACAATTTTAATTGAACAATAACAAAATATTTAAACCCATACATATGTACATTTAAATTTAAAACTCTATCTTTTATTAACTAAGTGTCTATAATTTTGAGCTACATTTGCTGTATCTGCCTTAAAATTAATCCTATTTGTGATTGGTGTATTAATTATGTGTAACATTTCTAACATAAATCTACGTTTATAATTGTTTTCTGTGATTAATATTGAAACATTTTCAAAGTTTGGATAATGATTAAATCTAGCACAATGTGAAGATAATGCTGTTTTCTGCGAATTTATATCTCTATATCTCTGATCAGTCTTATGTCCTGCTATCCTAGTTTTTAACTTATTCTTAGTTGTACCTATATACACTTTATTACAATCCTCATTGTCATTTCCATTACAAGGTATTTTATAAACTAAATTTGATTTATCTAATTTATCTATTTTATCCTTTGTCTTACTAAAAAATCTGTTTAATGTATTATGTGTTCTATAAGCTACTGTATATTTTTCAGAATCACATATTCCTGATTTACCAATGCGTTCTGATAATCCAGATACATAAGTTAAGGATTTGTATATTTTTGGTTCATTTATATTTCTATTAATGTTACTACTTCTTAATCCATATTGATATATTAATTTATTTATTAACCAAATTGGAAAATCATTATTCCTTAATATGTATTTAATTCTATTCTTATTTTTCCTATGAAATCTACTATCACTAATTGTTAGAACCTTATCCACAAAATTCCTAGCTGTGTTTATAATAACTTTTTTATTATGTTTAGAATAGTAATTAATAATTCTTCCTGAAGATGTTGGTTTCTGGTACCAATCTATTAATAAATTTCTATTCTTCCTAATTATTAATGTATCTAAGTATGGAATCATGCAGTTCATTTCCCTTTCCATAGTAAATTGAATACTATTATTAAACTCATTTAGTGTCCTCAACATATTATCTATTCCACTTTCTGAAATTATGCAAAATAAATCATCTACATATTTAGTCATTATTCTTGGTCTAATGTTCACTCGTTCAATACAATTGTCAAGCAATCTCTCCATAACAATATCAGCCACTATAGGAGAAGCTGGAGATCCCATTGGCAGACCTTGTTTTTGTAAATATATATTTCCATCATATTGAAAATATCTATTATCTTCTATACAAAATCTCAATATTCTTAAAAATAACCTTTTATCTATCTCTGTATATCTCTCTATTATATCCCATTTTTCCTCAATAGTATTTATTGCCAAATCAACTGGTATACTGGGAAATAAAGATACTACATCAAATGAAACTAATCTTTCATCATTACCTATTTCTAGGTTCAATAATCTGTTTTTAAATTCTAACCCATCCTTAACATTATATACTGAATTTTCAGTAATCTTTTTCAAAATATTTATAATATATTTACATAGGTGATAGGATGCTGAATTTACATAACAACAAATTGGTCTCAATGGGAACTGATCTTTATGAATTTTAGGTAAACCATATATTCTAGGTGCTACAGCAATATTATTTTTAAGTTTATTCTTTTCTATATCTGTAATAATCCTATTTCTGTGAAGTTCGTCAACAATATTATTGTTAATTTTCATTAATTTGCTAGTTGGGTCTTTATTTAGCAAAGAATATTTTGAAGTATCTAATATGATGTTATTAATACGTATATTATAATCTTGTTTGTCAATAGCTACTGTTGCATTACCTTTATCAGCTTTTAAAATCAATATGTTCCTATTTTTCTTTAAAAATATTTCTGTTTCCCTTACTTTGTCTAACATATATTTATCTCTATTTGATAATTTCATTTTATTGATATGATTATCAATAAATGATGTTAATCTATTTCTAGATATTTCCTGCTCTTCACTACCAATTTTAGTTTGAACTATATCTTCTCCATCTGCTAACATTTTTAACATTGGAAATTCTTCTCTCTTAGTAGGTAATGCATGTTTTGGTCCTAATGAAAGAGTCCACTGTACGTCTATTGGTATATCATAACTACTTTTATTTATAAACCATTTGTTATTAAATTTTATTCTTAATTCCTCTCTTTGTAAATTCTTTAAACAATCGAATTTCTTCTTATGAATTCTTTTTATCTTCTCATTTAATGCTATGGTTAATCTATCTTCATATTGTAAGAAATTTTCTAATTCTATTCTATTAAGATGTCTACTCAAATTTATTTTAACTACATTTATCTCACTTTGAAATTGTTTCAATAGTTCATGTTTTTGTTTTAGTGCATATTTTAAAATTTTGGTGTGTATGTCATTTGTATACCTATAAATTATCCTCTGTATTGCCGGAACTCCCTCCAAATTGAAAATACCTGATATATTCTTTGTTGTTCTTGAAATAAATTTTGGTATGATGCCCGCATTTCTGCAACGTATCAAAAATGTTATTGTTGATTTGGTCCTGATAATCTTATCCCTCATGGTCTTGAATCTATTAATAAGGCCTCTGACTTGATAATTCTTTTTAAATCTGCTGTAGCTCATATTTTTCTCCTCTTATTGTCTTGTTTATTGGGTGCTCTTGAAATTTTAAATTCTTCTAGTTTTTTGACCTCTTTTTGATTAATAATGTTGTCTAATATATATTAAGCTTAAGGTCTCTTTATTTTTATTATCTTATAAAATTTGTTTTTCAATATTTCGTCACTCCTTTGTGTGACTTCTTCAGGAAATTTATTTTTTAATTTGATGTGAAAAAATAATTTTTGTTTATAAAACAACAATATGAAAATTATTTGTCAACAAAATACAAAAAGATTCAAACAAAATTTTTATAAATTTAAAAAATATGGGAACAATAATATACAATTTAAATCTATACATGTATATATTAAAAAATTTTGAACATTTCTAAAATGAACTTCCAATCCTACTTATATATACATAGATATCTTAAAACCAAATTCAAGAAGTTTATAAACAAATTTATATAAATTTATAAGACATATTATATCAAAAAATTTTTAACATGTATATATAAAACAAAAATATTATTCTTTAAACATTTCATAATTTTACACATGTATATATACATACCTATTCATACATACATATGTTTATTTTAAACATATAAAATTAACATGTATATACACATATGTATATATCAATATATACACATATTATTCAACAAATTTTAGAAAATTTTAAACAATTTTAATTGAACAATAACAAAATATTTAAACCCATACATATGTACATTTAAATTTAAAACTCTATCTTTTATTAACTAAGTGTCTATAATTTTGAGCTACATTTGCTGTATCTGCCTTAAAATTAATCCTATTTGTGATTGGTGTATTAATTATGTGTAACATTTCTAACATAAATCTACGTTTATAATTGTTTTCTGTGATTAATATTGAAACATTTTCAAAGTTTGGATAATGATTAAATCTAGCACAATGTGAAGATAATGCTGTTTTCTGCGAATTTATATCTCTATATCTCTGATCAGTCTTATGTCCTGCTATCCTAGTTTTTAACTTATTCTTAGTTGTACCTATATACACTTTATTACAATCCTCATTGTCATTTCCATTACAAGGTATTTTATAAACTAAATTTGATTTATCTAATTTATCTATTTTATCCTTTGTCTTACTAAAAAATCTGTTTAATGTATTATGTGTTCTATAAGCTACTGTATATTTTTCAGAATCACATATTCCTGATTTACCAATGCGTTCTGATAATCCAGATACATAAGTTAAGGATTTGTATATTTTTGGTTCATTTATATTTCTATTAATGTTACTACTTCTTAATCCATATTGATATATTAATTTATTTATTAACCAAATTGGAAAATCATTATTCCTTAATATGTATTTAATTCTATTCTTATTTTTCCTATGAAATCTACTATCACTAATTGTTAGAACCTTATCCACAAAATTCCTAGCTGTGTTTATAATAACTTTTTTATTATGTTTAGAATAGTAATTAATAATTCTTCCTGAAGATGTTGGTTTCTGGTACCAATCTATTAATAAATTTCTATTCTTCCTAATTATTAATGTATCTAAGTATGGAATCATGCAGTTCATTTCCCTTTCCATAGTAAATTGAATACTATTATTAAACTCATTTAGTGTCCTCAACATATTATCTATTCCACTTTCTGAAATTATGCAAAATAAATCATCTACATATTTAGTCATTATTCTTGGTCTAATGTTCACTCGTTCAATACAATTGTCAAGCAATCTCTCCATAACAATATCAGCCACTATAGGAGAAGCTGGAGATCCCATTGGCAGACCTTGTTTTTGTAAATATATATTTCCATCATATTGAAAATATCTATTATCTTCTATACAAAATCTCAATATTCTTAAAAATAACCTTTTATCTATCTCTGTATATCTCTCTATTATATCCCATTTTTCCTCAATAGTATTTATTGCCAAATCAACTGGTATACTGGGAAATAAAGATACTACATCAAATGAAATTAATCTTTCATCATTACCTATTTCTAGGTTCAATAATCTGTTTTTAAATTCTAACCCATCCTTAATATTATATACTGAATTTTCAGTAATCTTTTTCAAAATATTTATAATATATTTACATAGGTGATAGGATGGTGAATTTACATAACAACAAATTGGTCTCAATGGGAACTGATCTTTATGAATTTTAGGTAAACCATATATTCTAGGTGCTACAGCAATATTATTTTTAAGTTTATTCTTTTCTATATCTGTAATAATCCTATTTCAGTGAAGTTCGTCAACAATATTATTGTTAATTTTCATTAATTTGCTAGTTGGGTCTTTATTTAGCAAAGAATATTTTGAAGTATCTAATATGATGTTATTAATACGTATATTATAATCTTGTTTGTCAATAGCTACTGTTGCATTACCTTTATCAGCTTTTAAAATCAATATGTTCCTATTTTTCTTTAAAAATATTTGTTTCCCTTACTTTGTCTAACATATATTTATCTCTATTTGATAATTTCATTTTATTGATATGATTATCAATAAATGATGTTAATCTATTTCTAGATATTTCCTGCTCTTCACTACCAATTTTAGTTTGAACTATATCTTCTCCATCTGCTAACATTTTTAACATTGGAAATTCTTCTCTCTTAGTAGGTAATGCATGTTTTGGTCCTAATGAAAGAGTCCACTGTACGTCTATTGGTATATCATAACTACTTTTATTTATAAACCATTTGTTATTAAATTTTATTCTTAATTCCTCTCTTTGTAAATTCTTTAAACAATCGAATTTCTTCTTATGAATTCTTTTTATCTTCTCATTTAATGCTATGGTTAATCTATCTTCATATTGTAAGAAATTTTCTAATTCTATTCTATTAAGATGTCTACTCAAATTTATTTTAACTACATTTATCTCACTTTGAAATTGTTTCAATAGTTCATGTTTTTGTTTTAGTGCATATTTTAAAATTTTGGTGTGTATGTCATTTGTATACCTATAAATTATCCTCTGTATTGCCGGAACTCCCTCCAAATTGAAAATACCTGATATATTCTTTGTTGTTCTTGAAATAAATTTTGGTATGATGCCCGCATTTCTGCAACGTATCAAAAATGTTATTGTTGATTTGGTCCTGATAATCTTATCCCTCATGGTCTTGAATCTATTAATAAGGCCTCTGACTTGATAATTCTTTTTAAATCTGCTGTAGCTCATATTTTTCTCCTCTTATTGTCTTGTTTATTGGGTGCTCTTGAAATTTTAAATTCTTCTAGTTTTTTTACCTCTTTTTGATTAATAATGTTGTCTAATATATATTAAGCTTAAGGTCTCTTTATTTTTATTATCTTATAAAATTTGTTTTTCAATATTTCGTCACTCCTTTGTGTGACTTCTTCAGGAAATTTATTTTTTAATTTGATGTGAAAAAATAATTTTTGTTTATAAAACAACAATATGAAAATTATTTGTCAACAAAATACAAAAAGATTCAAACAAAATTTTTATAAATTTAAAAAATATGGGAACAATAATATACAATTTAAATCTATACATGTATATATTAAAAAATTTTGAACATTTCTAAAATGAACTTCCAATCCTACTTATATATACATAGATATCTTAAAACCAAATTCAAGAAGTTTATAAACAAATTTATATAAATTTAAAAGACATATTATAACAAAAAATTTTTAACATGTATATATAAAACAAAAATATTATTCTTTAAACATTTCATAATTTTACACATGTATATATACATACCTATTCATACATACATATGTTTATTATAAACATATAAAATTAACATGTATGTACACATATGTATATATCAATATATACACATATTATTCAACAAATTTTAGAAAATTTTAAACAATTTTAATTGAACAATAACAAAATATTTAAACCCATACATATGTACATTTAAATTTAAAACTCTATCTTTTATTAACTAAGTGTCTATAATTTTGAGCTACATTTGCTGTATCTGCCTTAAAATTAATCCTATTTGTGATTGGTGTATTAATTATGTGTAACATTTCTAACATAAATCTACGTTTATAATTGTTTTCTGTGATTAATATTGAAACATTTTCAAAGTTTGGATAATGATTAAATCTAGCACAATGTGAAGATAATGCTGTTTTCTGCGAATTTATATCTCTATATCTCTGATCAGTCTTATGTCCTGCTATCCTAGTTTTTAACTTATTCTTAGTTGTACCTATATACACCTTATTACAATCCTCATTGTCATTTCCATTACAAGGTATTTTATAAACTAAATTTGATTTATCTAATTTATCTATTTTATCCTTTGTCTTACTAAAAAATCTGTTTAATGTATTATGTGTTCTATAAGCTACTGTATATTTTTCAGAATCACATATTCCTGATTTACCAATGCGTTCTGATAATCCAGATACATAAGTTACGGATTTGTATATTTTTGGTTCATTTATATTTCTATTAATGTTACTACTTCTTAATCCATATTGATATATTAATTTATTTATTAACCAAATTGGAAAATCATTATTCCTTAATATGTATTTAATTCTATTCTTATTTTTCCTATGAAATCTACTATCACTAATTGTTAGAACCTTATCCACAAAATTCCTAGCTGTGTTTATAATAACTTTTTTATTATGTTTAGAATAGTAATTAATAATTCTTCCTGAAGATGTTGGTTTCTGGTACCAATCTATTAATAAATTTCTATTCTTCCTAATTATTAATGTATCTAAGTATGGAATCATGCAGTTCATTTCCTTTTCCATAGTAAATTGAATACTATTATTAAACTCATTTAGTGTCCTCAACATATTATCTATTCCACTTTCTCAAATTATGCAAAATAAATCATCTACATATTTAGTCATTATTCTTGGTCTAATGTTCACTCGTTCAATACAATTGTCAAGCAATCTCTCCATAACAATATCAGCCACTATAGGAGAAGCTGGAGATCCCATTGGCAGACCTTGTTTTTGTAAATATATATTTCCATCATATTGAAAATATCTATTATCTTCATAGGTGATAGGATGGTGAATTTACATAACAACAAATTGGTCTCAATGGGAACTGATCTTTATGAATTTTAGGTAAACCATATATTCTAGGTGCTACAGCAATATTATTTTTAAGTTTATTCTTTTCTATATCTGTAATAATCCTATTTCTGTGAAGTTCGTCAACAATATTATTGTTAATTTTCATTAATTTGCTAGTTGGGTCTTTATTTAGCAAAGGATATTTTGAAGTATCTAATATGATGTTATTAATACGTATATTATAATCTTGTTTGTCAATAGCTACTGTTGCATTACCTTTATCAGCTTTTAAAATCAATATGTTCCTATTTTTCTTTAAAAATATTTCTGTTTCCCTTACTTTGTCTAACATATATTTATCTCTATTTGATAATTTCATTTTATTGATATGATTATCAATAAATGATGTTAATCTATTTCTAGATATTTCCTGCTCTTCACTACCAATTTTAGTTTGAACTATATCTTCTCCATCTGCTAACATTTTTAACATTGGAAATTCTTCTCTCTTAGTAGGTAATGCATGTTTTGGTCCTAATGAAAGAGTCCACTGTACGTCTATTGGTATATCATAACTACTTTTATTTATAAACCATTTGTTATTAAATTTTATTCTTAATTCCTCTCTTTGTAAATTCTTTAAACAATCGAATTTCTTCTTATGAATTCTTTTTATCTTCTCATTTAATGCTATGGTTAATCTATCTTCATATTGTAAGAAATTTTCTAATTCTATTCTATTAAGATGTCTACTCAAATTTATTTTAACTACATTTATCTCACTTTGAAATTGTTTCAATAGTTCATGTTTTTGTTTTAGTGCATATTTTAAAATTTTGGTGTGTATGTCATTTGTATACCTATAAATTATCCTCTGTATTGCCGGAACTCCCTCCAAATTGAAAATACCTGATATATTCTTTGTTGTTCTTGAAATAAATTTTGGTATGATGCCCGCATTTCTGCAACGTATCAAAAATGTTATTGTTGATTTGGTCCTGATAATCTTATCCCTCATGGTCTTGAATCTATTAATAAGGCCTCTGACTTGATAATTCTTTTTAAATCTGCTGTAGCTCATATTTTTCTCCTCTTATTGTCTTGTTTATTGGGTGCTCTTGAAATTTTAAATTCTTCTAGTTTTTTGACCTCTTTTTGATTAATAATGTTGTCTAATATATATTAAGCTTAAGGTCTCTTTATTTTTATTATCTTATAAAATTTGTTTTTCAATATTTCGTCACTCCTTTGTGTGACTTCTTCAGGAAATTTATTTTTTAATTTAATGTGAAAAAATAATTTTTGTTTATAAAACAACAATATGAAAATTATTTGTCAACAAAATACAAAAAGATTCAAACAAAATTTTTATAAATTTAAAAAATATGGGAACAATAATATACAATTTAAATCTATACATGTATATATTAAAAAATTTTGAACATTTCTAAAATGAACTTCCAATCCTACTTATATATACATAGATATCTTAAAACCAAATTCAAGAAGTTTATAAACAAATTTATATAAATTTAAAAGACATATTATAACAAAAAATTTTTAACATGTATATATAAAACAAAAATATTATTCTTTAAACATTTCATAATTTTACACATGTATATATACATACCTATTCATACATACATATGTTTATTATAAACATATACAATTAACATGTATATACACATATGTATATATCAATATATACACATATTATTCAACAAATTTTAGAAAATTTTAAACAATTTTAATTGAACAATAACAAAATATTTAAACCCATACATATGTACATTTAAATTTAAAACTCTATCTTTTATTAACTAAGTGTCTATAATTTTGAGCTACATTTGCTGTATCTGCCTTAAAATTAATCCTATTTGTGATTGGTGTATTAATTATGTGTAACATTTCTAACATAAATCTACGTTTATAATTGTTTTCTGTGATTAATATTGAAACATTTTCAAAGTTTGGATAATGATTAAATCTAGCACAATGTGAAGATAATGCTGTTTTCTGCGAATTTATATCTCTATATCCCTGATCAGTCTTATGTCCTGCTATCCTAGTTTTTAACTTATTCTTAGTTGTACCTATATACACCTTATTACAATCCTCATTGTCATTTCCATTACAAGGTATTTTATAAACTAAATTTGATTTATCTAATTTATCTATTTTATCCTTTGTCTTACTAAAAAATCTGTTTAATGTATTATGTGTTCTATAAGCTACTGTATATTTTTCAGAATCACATATTCCTGATTTACCAATGCGTTCTGATAATCCAGATACATAAGTTACGGATTTGTATATTTTTGGTTCATTTATATTTCTATTAATGTTACTACTTCTTAATCCATATTGATATATTAATTTATTTATTAACCAAATTGGAAAATCATTATTCCTTAATATGTATTTAATTCTATTCTTATTTTTCCTATGAAATCTACTATCACTAATTGTTAGAACCTTATCCACAAAATTCCTAGCTGTGTTTATAATAACTTTTTTATTATGTTTAGAATAGTAATTAATAATTCTTCCTGAAGATGTTGGTTTCTGGTACCAATCTATTAATAAATTTCTATTCTTCCTAATTATTAATGTATCTAAGTATGGAATCATGCAGTTCATTTCCTTTTCCATAGTAAATTGAATACTATTATTAAACTCATTTAGTGTCCTCAACATATTATCTATTCCACTTTCTCAAATTATGCAAAATAAATCATCTACATATTTAGTCATTATTCTTGGTCTAATGTTCACTCGTTCAATACAATTGTCAAGCAATCTCTCCATAACAATATCAGCCACTATAGGAGAAGCTGGAGATCCCATTGGCAGACCTTGTTTTTGTAAATATATATTTCCATCATATTGAAAATATCTATTATCTTCATAGGTGATAGGATGGTGAATTTACATAACAACAAATTGGTCTCAATGGGAACTGATCTTTATGAATTTTAGGTAAACCATATATTCTAGGTGCTACAGCAATATTATTTTTAAGTTTATTCTTTTCTATATCTGTAATAATCCTATTTCTGTGAAGTTCGTCAACAATATTATTGTTAATTTTCATTAATTTGCTAGTTGGGTCTTTATTTAGCAAAGGATATTTTGAAGTATCTAATATGATGTTATTAATACGTATATTATAATCTTGTTTGTCAATAGCTACTGTTGCATTACCTTTATCAGCTTTTAAAATCAATATGTTCCTATTTTTCTTTAAAAATATTTCTGTTTCCCTTACTTTGTCTAACATATATTTATCTCTATTTGATAATTTCATTTTATTGATATGATTATCAATAAATGATGTTAATCTATTTCTAGATATTTCCTGCTCTTCACTACCAATTTTAGTTTGAACTATATCTTCTCCATCTGCTAACATTTTTAACATTGGAAATTCTTCTCTCTTAGTAGGTAATGCATGTTTTGGTCCTAATGAAAGAGTCCACTGTACGTCTATTGGTATATCATAACTACTTTTATTTATAAACCATTTGTTATTAAATTTTATTCTTAATTCCTCTCTTTGTAAATTCTTTAAACAATCGAATTTCTTCTTATGAATTCTTTTTATCTTCTCATTTAATGCTATGGTTAATCTATCTTCATATTGTAAGAAATTTTCTAATTCTATTCTATTAAGATGTCTACTCAAATTTATTTTAACTACATTTATCTCACTTTGAAATTGTTTCAATAGTTCATGTTTTTGTTTTAGTGCATATTTTAAAATTTTGGTGTGTATGTCATTTGTATACCTATAAATTATCCTCTGTATTGCCGGAACTCCCTCCAAATTGAAAATACCTGATATATTCTTTGTTGTTCTTGAAATAAATTTTGGTATGATGCCCGCATTTCTGCAACGTATCAAAAATGTTATTGTTGATTTGGTCCTGATAATCTTATCCCTCATGGTCTTGAATCTATTAATAAGGCCTCTGACTTGATAATTCTTTTTAAATCTGCTGTAGCTCCTATTTTTCTCCTCTTATTGTCTTGTTTATTGGGTGCTCTTGAAATTTTAAATTCTTCTAGTTTTTTGACCTCTTTTTGATTAATAATGTTGTCTAATATATATTAAGCTTAAGGTCTCTTTATTTTTATTATCTTATAAAATTTGTTTTTCAATATTTCGTCACTCCTTTGTGTGACTTCTTCAGGAAATTTATTTTTTAATTTAATGTGAAAAAATAATTTTTGTTTATAAAACAACAATATGAAAATTATTTGTCAACAAAATACAAAAAGATTCAAACAAAATTTTTATAAATTTAAAAAATATGGGAACAATAATATACAATTTAAATCTATACATGTATATATTAAAAAATTTTGAACATTTCTAAAATGAACTTCCAATCCTACTTATATATACATAGATATCTTAAAACCAAATTCAAGAAGTTTATAAACAAATTTATATAAATTTAAAAGACATATTATAACAAAAAATTTTTAACATGTATATATAAAACAAAAATATTATTCTTTAAACATTTCATAATTTTACACATGTATATATACATACCTATTCATACATACATATGTTTATTATAAACATATACAATTAACATGTATATACACATATGTATATATCAATATATACACATATTATTCAACAAATTTTAGAAAATTTTAAACAATTTTAATTGAACAATAACAAAATATTTAAACCCATACATATGTACATTTAAATTTAAAACTCTATCTTTTATTAACTAAGTGTCTATAATTTTGAGCTACATTTGCTGTATCTGCCTTAAAATTAATCCTATTTGTGATTGGTGTATTAATTATGTGTAACATTTCTAACATAAATCTACGTTTATAATTGTTTTCTGTGATTAATATTGAAACATTTTCAAAGTTTGGATAATGATTAAATCTAGCACAATGTGAAGATAATGCTGTTTTCTGCGAATTTATATCTCTATATCTCTGATCAGTCTTATGTCCTGCTATCCTAGTTTTTAACTTATTCTTAGTTGTACCTATATACACCTTATTACAATCCTCATTGTCATTTCCAATACAAGGTATTTTATAAACTAAATTTGATTTATCTAATTTATCTATTTTATCCTTTGTCTTACTAAAAAATCTGTTTAATGTATTATGTGTTCTATAAGCTACTGTATATTTTTCAGAATCACATATTCCTGATTTACCAATGCGTTCTGATAATCCAGATACATAAGTTACGGATTTGTATATTTTTGGTTCATTTATATTTCTATTAATGTTACTACTTCTTAATCCATATTGATATATTAATTTATTTATTAACCAAATTGGAAAATCATTATTCCTTAATATGTATTTAATTCTATTCTTATTTTTCCTATGAAATCTACTATCACTAATTGTTAGAACCTTATCCACAAAATTCCTAGCTGTGTTTATAATAACTTTTTTATTATGTTTAGAATAGTAATTAATAATTCTTCCTGAAGATGTTGGTTTCTGGTACCAATCTATTAATAAATTTCTATTCTTCCTAATTATTAATGTATCTAAGTATGGAATCATGCAGTTCATTTCCCTTTCCATAGTAAATTGAATACTATTATTAAACTCATTTAGTGTCCTCAACATATTATCTATTCCACTTTCTGAAATTATGCAAAATAAATCATCTACATATTTAGTCATTATTCTTGGTCTAATGTTCACTCGTTCAATACAATTGTCAAGCAATCTCTCCATAACAATATCAGCCACTATAGGAGAAGCTGGAGATCCCATTGGCAGACCTTGTTTTTGTAAATATATATTTCCATCATATTGAAAATATCTATTATCTTCTATACAAAATCTCAATATTCTTAAAAATAACCTTTTATCTATCTCTGTATATCTCTCTATTATATCCCATTTTTCCTCAACAGTATTTATTGCCAAATCAAAATTTTGTTTGAATCTTTTTGTATTTTGTTGACAAATAATTTTCATATTGTTGTTTTATAAACAAAAATTATTTTTTCACATCAAATTAAAAAATAAATTTCCTGAAGAAGTCACACAAAGGAGTGACGAAATATTGAAAAACAAATTTTATAAGATAATAAAAATAAAGAGACCTTAAGCTTAATATATATTAGACAACATTGTTAGTAAAAAAATTTATTTGGTTTATTCAAGTAAAAAAAAGTTTTGAAAATCTGTTAGAAAGAGTAACAAAACAGCAAAAATTTTAACACTTTTTATGCACTTTATGATGGTATTATTCAATTTTTTCAAAGCTTGAAAAATGAAAAATTTATGTTAGTAGAAAAAAGTTTCTTGAAAAATCTGTTTGAAAGAGTAAATATACACCAAATATTTAATGATGCCAATTTGTAGCCCTTTTTATTCGTTTTGAGAATGTACAAGTAAATTTTTGGCACAGAGTCATGTTTGGGAGTTATAGGTCAAATTTTTTAAAATTGTGTTAGTCGAAAACAAGTTTTTTGAAAATATTTTTCAAAGAGTAACAATGCTGCAAAAACTTAATGATGCTAAATTGTAGCCCTTTCTATGCCTTTTAAGATGGTGTAATTTAATTTTTGGCACAGAGGCAGGCTTGGGAGTTATAGGTCGAAAAAGAGTTTTTTGAAAAATTTGTTCGGTAGCAACACAGCAAAAATTGAATGATGCCAAATTGTAGCCCTTTTTATGGCTTTTAAGATAGTATAATTAAATTTTTGGCACAGAGTCAGGCTTGGGAGTTATATGTCAAATTTTGTAAAATTATGTTTGTCGAAAGAAAGGTTTTTTTAAAAATATTTTTGAAGAAGTAACAATATAGCAAAAATCTAATGATGTTAAATTGTAGCCTTTTTTATGCCTTTTAAGATTATATAGTTCCATTTTTGGCACAGAGTCTTATTTGGGAGTTATGAGTCGAAAATTGAAAAAACTATGTCAGTCGAAAAAAATTTTTTGGAAAAATCTTTTCGATAGAGTAACAATACAGCAAAAATTTAATGATGCCGAATTGTAGCCCTTTTTATGCCCTTTCAGATGGTATAATACAATTTTTAGCACAGAGTCAGACTTGGGAGTTATTGGTCATAAATAGAGAAAATTAATGTTAGTAAAAAAAATTTCTTGAAAAATCTGTTTGAAAGAGTAACAAAACAGCAATAATTTAATGATACCAAATTGTAGCACTTTTATGAACTTTAAGAATGTATAATTAAATTTTTGGCACAGAGTCAGTTTTGGTAGTTATAGGTCAAAAGTTGAAAAAAGTTAATGTTAGTAAGAAAAGTTGTTTGAAAGAGTAACAATACAGCAAATAGCTAATAATGCAAATTGTAGCCCTTTTTATGCCTTTTAAGATGTTTGGAAGTTATAGGTCGAAAATTGAAAAAACTATGTCAGTCGAAAAAAATTTTTTTTTTTAATTTGTTCGAAAGAGTAACAATACGGCTAGAGTTTAATGATACCAAATTGTAGCCCCTTTTATGCCCTTTAAAATGGTATAATTCATTTTTTGGCACAGCCAGGTTTGGGAGTTATAGGTCAAAAAATGAAAAAATTAATGTGTTAATTATTTTAACGAACATTTGTATTGCTATATTAAATCGAATTAAGATTCATAGGCTAATTGTTCGAAATTTGTTTAAATCTCAGAAAGACACGATGATAAATATTCCAAGGCACAAAGGAAAGTCAACATCAGTTTTTATTCAACTAACACAGCAGAGCAGAACAGCTGTTTTCGAAAGTCGCAACACTTTCATCATCAGTGCTTATGTGTATTGTGTTTGTCACTACTTTTTAGGCGGCACAGTTGAATATGATAACTGTTCCTATTTACACAAATTTTATTATGAAAAGGTATCCGAGAACTGTATCAATGTGATGTCAACACGTTTTTGTTTTAATACCCGTGTTACCGTTTGATTATTTTCTTCACGTCCCATTTTTCTTAATTTTTTGTACAATCATACCTAAGTCAAACTTTTTTGGTTTGAATTTGATGCTTAAGTACATGTGAACGTTTTCCAATTTTTTCATTGGTAGCTCAAGCCTTAGCTTAAATTTGTATGTGGTAATTATTTCAACGAACATTTATGTTAGTAAAAAAATTTATTTGGTTTATTCAAGTAAAAAAAAGTTTTGAAAATCTGTTCGAAAGAGTAACAAAACAGCAAAAATTTAATGACGCGAAATTGTAACACTCTTTATGCACTTTAAGATGGTATTGTTCAATTTTTTTAAAGCTTGAAAAATGGAAAATTTATGTTAGTAGAAAAAGTTTCTTGAAAAATCTGTTTGAAAGAGTAAATATACAGCAAATATTTAATGATGCCAATTTGTAGCCCTTTTTATTCCTTTTAAGAATGTACAAGTCAATTTTTGGCACAGAGTCATGTTTGGGAGTTATAGGTCAAATTTTGTAAAATTGTGTTAGTCGAAAACAAGTTTTTTGAAAAATATTTTTCAAAGAGTAACAATGCTGCAAAACCTTAATGATGCTAAATTGTAGCTCTTTCTATGCCCTTTAAGATGGTGTAATTTAATTTTTGGCACAGAGGCAGGCTTAGGAGTTATAGGTCGAAAAAGAGTTTTTTGAAAAATTTGTTCGGTAGCAACACAGCAGAAATTGAATGATGCCAAATTGTAGCACTTTTTATGCCCTTTCAGATGGTATAATACAATTTTTAGCACAGTCAGGCTTGGGAGTTATTGGTCATAAATAGAGAAAATTAATGTTAGTAAAAAAAGTTGTTTGAAAGAGTAACAATACAGCAAATAGCTAATAATGCCAATTGTAGCCCTTTTTATGCCTTTTAAGATGTTTGGAAGTTATAGGTCGAAAATTGAAAAAACTATGTCAGTCGAAGAAAAGTTTTTTTTAGAAATTTGTTCGAAAGAGTAACAATACAGCAAAAGTTTAATGATGCCGAATTGTAGCCCATATTATGCCCTTTAAGATGGTATAATTAATTTTTTGGCACAGCCAGGTTTGGGAGTTATAGGTCAAAAAATAAAAAAATTAATGTGTTAATCATTTTAACGAACATTTGTATTGCTATATTAAATCGAATTAAGATTCATAGGCTAATTGTTCGAAATTTGTTTAAATCTCAGAAAGACATGATGATAAATATTCCAAGGCACAAAGGAAAGTCAACATCGGTATTTATTCAACTAACACAGCAGAGCAGAACAGCTGTTTTCGAAAGTCGCAACACTTTCATCATCAGTGCTTACGTGTATTGTGTTTGTCACCACTTTTTAGGCGGCATAGTTGAATATGATAACTGTTCCTATTTACACAAATTTTATTATGAATAGGAATCCGAGAACTGTATCAACGTGATGTCAACACGGTTTTGTTTTAATACCCGTGTTACTGTTTGATTATTTTCTTCACGTCCCATTTTTCTTAATTTTTTGTACCATCATACCTAAGTCAAACTTTTTTGGTTTGGATTTGATGCTTAAGTACATGTGAACGTTTTCAAATTTTTTCATTGGTAGCTCAAGCCTTTGCTTAAATTTTTATGTGGTAATTATTTTAACGAACATTTATGTTAGTAAAAAAATTTATTTGGTTTATTCAAGTAAAAAAAAGTTTTGAAAATCTGTTCGAAAGAGTAACAAAACAGCAAAAATTTAATGACGCGAAATTGTAACACTTTTTATGCACTTTAAGATGGTATTATTCAATTTTTTTAAAGCTTGAAAAATGAAATATTTATGATAGTAGAAAAAAGTTTCTTGAAAAATCTGTTTGAAAGAGTAAATATACAGCAAATATTTAATGATGCCAATTTGTAGCCCTTTTTATCCCTTTTAAGAATGTACAAGTCAATTTTTGGCACAGAGTCATGTTTGGGAGTTATAGGTCAAATTATGTAAAATTTTGTTAGTCGAAAACAAGTTTTTTGAAAAATATTTTTCAAAGAGTAACAATGCAGCAAAAATTTAATGATGCTAAATTGTAGCCCTTTCTATGCCCTTAAAGATGGTGTAATTTAATTTTTGGCACAGAGGCAGGCTTGGGAGTTATAGGTCGAAAAAGATTTTTTTTTTTAATTTGTTCGAAAGAGTAACAATGCAGCAAAAGTTTAATAATGCCGAATTGTAGCCCCTTTTATGCCCTTTAAGTTGGTATAATTCATTTTTTGGCACAGCCAGGTTTGGGAGTTATAGGTATAAAAATGAAAAAATTAATGTGTTAATTATTTTAACGAACATTTGTATTCCTATCTTAAATCGAATTAAGATTCATAGGCTAATTGTTCGAAATTTGTTTAAATCTCAGAAAGACATGATGATAAATATTCCAAGGCACAAAGGAAAGTCAACATCGGTATTTATTCAACTAACACAGCAGAGCAGAACAGCTGTTTTCGAAAGTCGCAACACTTTCACATCAGTGCTTACGTGTATTGTGTTTGTCACCACTTTTTAGGCGGCATAGTTGAATATGATAACTGTTCCTATTTACACAAATTTTATTATGAATAGGAATCCGAGAACTGTATCAACGTGATGTCAACACGGTTTTGTTTTAATACCCGTGTTACTGTTTGATTATTTTCTTCACGTCCCATTTTTCTTAATTTTTTGTACCATCATACCTAAGTCAAACTTTTTTGGTTTGAATTTGATGCTTAAGTACATGTGAACGTTTTCAAATTTTTTCATTGGTAGCTCAAGCCTTAGCTTAAATTTGTATGTGGTAATTATTTTAACGAACATTTATGTTAGTAAAAAAATTTATTTGGTTTATTCAAGTAAAAAGAAGTTTTGAAAATCTGTTCGAAAGAGTAACAAAACAGCAAAAATTTAATGACGCGAAATTGTAACACTTTTTATGCACTTTAAGATGGTATTATTCAATTTTTTTAAAGCTTGAAAAATGAAAAATTTATGATAGTAGAAAAAAGTTTCTTGAAAAATCTGTTTGAAAGAGTAAATATACAGCAAATATTTAATGATGCCAATTTGTAGCCCTTTTTATCCCTTTTAAGAATGTACAAGTCAATTTTTGGCACAGAGTCATGTTTGGGAGTTATAGGTCAAATTATGTAAAATTTTGTTAGTCGAAAACAAGTTTTTTGAAAAATATTTTTCAAAGAGTAACAATGCAGCAAAAATTTAATGATGCTAAATTGTAGCCCTTTCTATGCCCTTAAAGATGGTGTAATTTAATTTTTGGCACAGAGGCAGGCTTGGGAGTTATAGGTCGAAAAAGATTTTTTTTTAAATTTGTTCGAAAGAGTAACAATGCAGCAAAAGTTTAATAATGCCGAATTGTAGCCCCTTTTATGCCCTTTAAGTTGGTATAATTCATTTTTTGGCACAGCCACGTTTGGGAGTTATAGGTCAAAAAATTAAAAAATTAATGTGTTAATTATTTTAACGAACATTTTTATTGCTATATTAAATCGAATTAAGATTCATAGGCTAATTGTTCGAAATTTGTTTAAATTTTAGAAAGACATGATGATAAATATTCCAAGGCACACAGGAAAGTCAACATCAGTTTTTATTAAACTAACACAGCAGAGCAGAACAGCTGTTTTCGAAAGTCGCAACACTTTCACATCAGTGCTTATGTGTATTGTGTTTGTCACTACTTTTTAGGCGGCATAGTTGAATATGATAACTGTTCCTATTTACACAAATTTTATTATGAAAAGGAATCCGAGAACTGTATCAACGTGATGTCAACACGTTTTTGTTTTAATACCCGTGTTACCGTTTGATTATTTTCTTCACGTCCCATTTTTCTTAATTTTTTGTACCATCATACCTAAGTCACACTTTTTTGGTTTGAATTTGATGCTTAAGTACATGTGAACGTTTTCCAATTTTTTCATTGGTAACTCAAGCCTTAGCTTAAATTTGTATGTGGTAATTATTTTAACGAACATTTATGTTAGTAAAAAAATTTATTTGGTTTATTCAAGTAAAAAAAAGTTTTGAAAATCTGTTCGAAAGAGTAACAAAACAGCAAAAATTTAATGACGCGAAATTGTAACACTTTTTATGCACTTTAAGATGGTATTATTCAATTTTTTTAAAGCTTGAAAAATGAAAAATTTATGATAGTAGAAAAAAGTTTCTTGAAAAATCTGTTTGAAAGAGTAAATATACAGCAAATATTTAATGATGCCAATTTGTAGCCCTTTTTATCCCTTTTAAGAATGTACAAGTCAATTTTTGGCACAGAGTCATGTTTGGGAGTTATAGGTCAAATTATGTAAAATTTTGTTAGTCGAAAACAAGTTTTTGAAAAATATTTTTCAAAGAGTAACAATGCAGCAAAAATTTAATGATGCTAAATTGTAGCCCTTTCTATGCCCTTAAAGATGGTGTAATTTAATTTTTGGCACAGAGGCAGGCTTGGGAGTTATAGGTCGAAAAAGATTTGTTTTTTAATTTGTTCGAAAGAGTAACAATGCAGCAAAAGTTTAATAATGCCGAATTGTAGCCCCTTTTATGCCCTTTAAGTTGGTATAATTCATTTTTTGGCACAGCCAGGTTTGGGAGTTATAGGTCAAAAAATTAAAAAATTAATGTGTTAATTATTTTAACGAACATTTTTATTGCTATATTAAATCGAATTAAGATTCATAGGCTAATTGTTCGAAATTTGTTTAAATTTTAGAAAGACATGATGATAAATATTCCAAGGCACACAGGAAAGTCAACATCAGTTTTTATTAAACTAACACAGCAGAGCTGAACAGCTGTTTTCGAAAGTCGCAACACTTGCATCATCAGTGCTTATGTGTATTGTGTTTGTCACTACTTTTTAGGCGGCATAGTTGAATATGATAACTGTTCCTATTTACACAAATTTTATTATGAAAAGGAATCCGAGAACTGTATCAACGTGATGTCAACACGTTTTTGTTTTAATACCCGTGTTACCGTTTGATTATTTTCTTCACGTCCCATTTTTCTTAATTTTTTGTACCATCATACCTAAGTCACACTTTTTTGGTTTGAATTTGATGCTTAAGTACATGTGAACGTTTTCCAATTTTTTCATTGGTAACTCAAGCCTTAGCTTAAATTTGTATGTGGTAATTATTTTAACGAACATTTATGTTAGTAAAAAAATTTATTTGGTTTATTCAAGTAAAAAAAAGTTTTGAAAATCTGTTCGAAAGAGTAACAAAACAGCAAAAATTTAATGACGCGAAATTGTAACCCTCTTTATGCACTTTAAGATGGTATTATTCAATTTTTTTAAAGCTTGAAAAATGAAAAATTTATGTTAGTAAAAAAAAGTTTCTTGAAAAATCTGTTTGAAAGAGTAAATATACAGCAAATATTTAATGAAGCCAATTTGTAGCCCTTTTTATTCCTTTTAAGAATGCACAAGTCAATTTTTGGCACAGAGTCATGTTTGGGAGTTATAGGTCAAATTTTGTAAAATTGTGTTAGTCGAAAACAAGTTTTTTGAAAAATATTTTTCAAAGAGTAACAATGCTGCAAAAATTTAATGATGCTAAATTGTAGCCCTTTCTATGCCCTTTAAGATGGTGTTATTTAATTTTTGGCACAGAGGCATGGTTGGGAGTTATAGGTCGAAAAAGAGTTTTTTGAAAAATTTGTTCGGTAGCAACACAGCAGAAATTGAATGATGCCAAATTGTAGCCCTTTTTATGCCCTTTCAGATGGTATAATACAATTTTTAGCATAGAGTCAGACTTGGGAGTTATTGGTCATAAATTGAGAAAATTAAGTTAGTAAAAAAAGTTTTTTGAAAATTGTGTTTGAAAGAGTAACAATACAGCATATATCTAATAATGCCAAATTGTAGCCCTTTTTATGATTTTTAAGATGGTACAATTAAATTTTTTGCACAGAGTTAGGCTTGGGAGTTATGGGTCGAAACTTGTAAAAATATGTTAGTCGAAATAAAGGTTTCTTTAAAAACTTGTTTGAAGGAGTAACGATACAGCATTGGTTGAATGATGCCAATTTCTAGCCCTTTTTATTCCCTTTAAGGTGGTATAAGTCAATTTTTTGCACAGAGTGAGGTTTGGGAGTTATATGTCAAATTTTGTAAAATTATGTTTGTCGAAAGAAAGGTTTTTTTAAAAATATTTTTGAAGGAGTAACAATACAGCAAGAATCTAATGATGCTAAATTGTAGCCCTTTTTATGCCTTTTAAGATTATATAATTCCATTTTTGGCACAGAGTCTTATTTGGGAGTTATGAGTCGAAAATTGAAAAAACTATGTCAGTCGAAAAAAATTTTTTGGAAAAATCTTTTCGATAGAGTAACAATACAGCAAAAATTTAATGATGCCGAATTGTAGCCCTTTTTATGCTTTTTCAGATGGTATAATACAATTTTTAGCACAGAGTCAGGCTTGGGAGTTATTGGTCATATATAGAGAAAATTAATGTTAGTAAAAAAAATTTCTTGAAAAATCTGTTTGAAAGAGTAACAAAACAGCAAAAATTTAATGAAACCAAACTGCAGCCCTTTTTATTCCTTTTAAGAAAGTATAAGTCAATTTTTGGCACAGAGTCATGTTTGGGAGTTATAGGTCAAATTTTGTAAAATTGTGTTAGCCGAAAACAAGTTTTTTGCGAAATATTTTTCAAAGAGTAACAATGCTGCAAAAATTTTATGATGCTAAATTGTTGCCCTTTCTATGCCCTTTAAGATGGTGTAATTTAATTTTTGGCACAGACGCAGGCTTGGGAGTTGTAGGTCGAAAAAGAGTTTTTTGAAAAATTTGTTCGGTAGCAACATAGCAAAAATTGAATGATGCCAAATTGTAGCCCTTTTTATGCCCTTTCAGATGATATAATACAATTTTTAGCATATAGTCAGACTTGGGAGTTATTGGTCATAAATTGAGAAAATTAAGTTAGTAAAAAAAGTTTTTTGAAAAATGTTTTTGAAAGAGTAACAATACAGCATATATCTAATAATGCCAAATTGTAGCCCATTTATGCCTTTTAAGATGGTATAATTAAATTTTTATATAATTAATTTATATAATTAATGATGCCGAATTGTAGCCCCTTTTATGCCCTTTAAGTTGGTATAATTTATTTTTTGGCACAGCCAGGTTTGGGAGTTATAGGTCAAAAAATGAAAAAAATTAATGTGTTAATTATTTTAACGAACATTTGTATTCCTATCTTAAATCGAATTAAGATGCATAGGCTAATTGTTCGAAATTTGTTTAAATCTCAGAAAGACATGATGATAAATATTCCAAGGAACAAAGGAAAGTCAACATCAGTTTTTATTCAACTAACACAGCAGAGCATAACAGCTGTTTTCGAAAGTCGCAACACTTTCATCATCAGTGCTTATGTGTATTGTGTTTGTCACCACTTTTTAGGCGGCATAGTTGAATATGATAACTGTTCCTATTTACACAAATTTTATTATGAAAAGGAATCCGAGAACTGTACCAACTTGATGTCAACACGTTTTTGTTTTAATACCCGTGTTACCGTTTGATTATTTTCTTCACGTCCCATTTTTCTTAATTTTTTGTACCATCATACCTAAGTCAAACTTTTTTGGTTTGAATTTGATGCTTAAGTACATGTGAACGTTTTCCAATTCTTTCATTGGTAACTCAAGCCTTAGCTTAAATTTGTATGTGGTAATTATTTTAACGAACATTTATGTTAGTAAAAAAATTTATTTGGTTTATTCAAGTAAAAAAAAGTTTTGAAAATCTGTTAGAAAGAGTAACAAAACAGCAAAAATTGTAACACTTTTTATGCACTTTATGATGGTATATTTCAATTTTTTCAAAGCTTGAAAAATGAAAAATTTATGTTAGTAAAAAAAATTTTTTTGAAAAATCTGTTTGAAAGAGTAACAAAACAGCAAAAATGTAATGATACCAAATTGCAACCCTTTTATGAACTTTAAGATTGTATAATTCAATTTTTGGCACAGAGTCAGTTTTGGTAGTTATAGGTCAAAAGTTGAAAAAAATTAATGTTAGTAAAAAAAGTTGTTTGAAAGAGTAATAATACAGCAAATAGCTAATAATGCCAAATTGTAGCCCCTTTTATGCCTTTAAAGATGTTTGGAAGTTATAGGTCGAAAATTGAAAAAACTATGTCAGTCGAAAAAAAGTTTTTTTAAAAATTTGTTCGAAAGAGTAACAATACAGCAAAAGTTTAATGATGCCGATTTGTAGCCCATTTTATGCCCTTTAAGATGGTATAATTCATTTTTTGGCACAGCAAGGTTTGGGAGTTATAGGTCAAAAAATGAAAAAAATTAATGTGTTAATTATTTTAACGAACATTTGTATTCCTATCTTAAATCGAATTAAGATTCATAGGCTAATTGTTCGAAATTTGTTTAAATCTCAGAAAGACATGATGATAAATATTCCAAGGCACAAAGGAAAGTCAACATCAGTTTTTATTCAACTAACACAGCAGAGCATAACAGCTGTTTTCGAAAGTCGCAACACTTTCATCATCAGTGCTTATGTGTATTGTGTTTGTCACCACTTTTTAGGCGGCATAGTTGAATATGATAACTGTTCCTATTTACACAAATTTTATTATGAAAAGGAATCCGAGAACTGTATCAACTTGATGTCAACACGTTTTTGTTTTAATACCCGTGTTACCGTTTGATTATTTTCTTCACGTCCCATTTTTCTTAATTTTTTGTACCATCATACCTAAGTCAAACTTTTTTGGTTTGAATTTGATGCTTAAGTACATGTGAACGTTTTCCAATTCTTTCATTGGTAACTCAAGCCTTAGCTTAAATTTGTATGTGGTAATTATTTTAACGAACATTTATGTTAGTAAAAAAATTTATTTGGTTTATTCAAGTAAAACAAAGTTTTGAAAATCTGTTAGAAAGAGTAACAAAACAGCAAAAATTGTAACACTTTTTATGCACTTTATGATGGTATTATTCAATTTTTTCAAAGCTTGAAAAATGAAAAATTTATGTTAGTAGAAAAAAGTTTCTTGAAAAATCTGTTTGAAAGAGTAAATATACAGCAAATATTTAATGATGCCAATTTGTAGCCCTTTTTATTCGTTTTGAGAATGTACAAGTAAATTTTTGGCACAGAGTCATATTTGGGAGTTATAGGTCAAATTTTTTAAAATTGTGTTAGTCGAAAACAAGTTTTTTGAAAATATTTTTCAAAGAGTAACAATGCTGCAAAAACTTAATGATGCTAAATTGTAGCCCTTTCTATGCCTTTTAAGATGGTGTAATTTAATTTTTGGCACAGAGGCAGGCTTGGGAGTTATAGGTCGAAAAAGAGTTTTTTGAAAAATTTGTTCGGTAGCAACACAGCAAAAATTGAATGATGCCAAATTGTAGCCCTTTTTATGGCTTTTAAGATGGTATAATTAAATTTTTGGCACAGAGTCAGGCTTGGGAGTTATATGTCAAATTTTGTAAAATTATGTTTGTCGAAAGAAAGGTTTTTTTAAAAATATTTTTGAAGAAGTAACAATATAGCAAAAATCTAATGATGTTAAATTGTAGCCTTTTTTATGCCTTTTAAGATTATATAATTCCATTTTTGGCACAGAGTCTTATTTGGGAGTTATAAGTCGAAAATTAAAAAAACTGTCAGTCGAAACAATTTTTTTTCTTAAAATCTTTTCGATAGAGTAACAATACAGCAAAAATTTAATGATGCCGAATTGTAGCCCTTTTATGCCCTTTCAGATGGTATAATACAATTTTTAGCACAGAGTCAGGCTTGGGAGTTATTGGTCATAAATAGAAAAAAATCTTTCTGAGATTTTAATTAAGTTAGAACAAATTAACCTATATAAATACTAATATAGCAAAATAAAAATGTTCAATAAAAATAAAATCACAGAGAAAATTAATGTTAGTAAAAAAAATTTCTTGAAAAATCTGTTTGAAAGAGTAACAAAACAGCAAAAATTTAATGATACCAAATTGTAGCCCTTTTATGAACTTTAAGATTGTATAATTCAATTTTTGGCACAGAGTCAGTTTTGGTAGTTATAGGTCAAAAGTTGAAAAAATTAATGTTAGTAAAAAAAGTTGTTTGAAAGAGTAGCAATATAGAAAATAGCTAATAATGCCAAATTGTAGCCCTTTTTATGCCTTTTAAGATGTTTGGAAGTTATAGGTCGAAAATTGAAAAAACTATGTCAGTCGAAAAAAAGTTTTTTTTAAATTTGTTCGAAAGAGTAACAATACAGCAAAAGTTTAATGATGCCGAATTGTAGCCCCTTTTATGCCCTTTAAGATGGTATAATTCATTTTTTGGCACAGCCAGGTTTGGGAGTTATAGGTCAAAAAATGAAAAAATTAATGTGTTAATTATTTTAACGAACATTTGTATTGCTATATTAAATCGAATTAAGATTCATAGGCTAATTGTTCGAAATTTGTTTAAATCTCAGAAAGACATGATGATAAATATTCCAAGGCACAAAGGAAAGTCAACATCAGTTTTTATTCAACTAACACAGCAGAGCATAACAGCTGTTTTCGAAAGTCGCAACACTTTCATCATCAGTGCTTATGTGTATTGTGTTTGTCACCACTTTTTAGGCGGCATAGTTGAATATGATAACTGTTCCTATTTAAACAAATTTTATTATGAAAAGGAATCCGAGAACTGTATCAACGTGATGTCAACACGGTTTTGTTTTAATACCCGTGTTACCGTTTGATTATTTTCTTCACGTCCCATTTTTCTTAATTTTTTGTACCATCTAAGTCAAACTTTTTTGGTTTGAATTTGATGCTTAAGTACATGTGAACGTTTTAAAATTTTTTCATTGGTAGCTCAAGCCTTAGCTTAAATTTGTATGTGGTAATTATTTTAACGAGCATTTATGTTAGTAAAAAAATTTATTTGGTTTATTCAAGTAAAAAAAAGTTTTGAAAATCTGTTCGAAAGAGTAAGAAAACAGCAAAAATTTAATGACGCGAAATTGTAACCCTCTTTATGCACTTTAAGATGGTATTATTCAATTTTTTTAAAGCTTGAAAAATGAAAAATTTATGTTAGTAGAAAAAAGTTTCTTGAAAAATCTGTTTGAAAGAGTAAATATACAGCAAATATTTAATGATGCCAATTTGTAGCCCTTTTTATTCCTTTTAAGAATGTACAAGTCAATTTTTGGCACAGAGTCATGTTTGGGAGTTATAGGTCAAATTTTGTAAGATTGTGTTAGTCGAAAACAAGTTTTTTGAAAAATATTTTTCAAAGAGTAACAATGCTGCAAAAATTTAATGATGCTAAATTGTAGCCCTTTCTATGCCCTTTAAGATGTTGTAATTTAATTTTTGGCACAGAGGCAGGCTTAGGAGCTATAGGTCGAAAAAGAGTTTTTTGAAAAATTTGTTCGGTAGCAACACAGCAAAAATTGAATGATGCCAAATTGTAGCCCTTTTTATGCCCTTTCAGATGGTATTATACAATTTTTAGCATAGAGTCAGACTTGGGAGTTATTGGTCATAAATTGAGAAAATTAAGTTAGTAAAAAAAGTTTTTTGAAAATTGTGTTTGAAGGAGTAACAATACAGCATATATCTAATAATGCCAAATTGTAGCCCTTTTTATGCCTTTTTAGATGGTATAATTAAATTTTTGGCACAGAGTCAGGCTTGGGAGTTATAGGTCGAAACTTGTAAAAATATGTTAGTCGAAAAAAAGGTTTTTTTAAAAATTTGTTTGAAGGAGTAACGATACAGCATATATCTAGTAATGCCAAATTGTAGCCCTTTTTATGCCTTTTAAGATGGTATAATTAAATTTTTGGCACAGAGTCAGGCTTGGGAGTTATAGGCCAAAACTTGCAAGATTATGTTAGTCGACAAAAAAGGTTTTTTTTAAATTTGTTTGAACTAGTAACGATACAGCATTGGTTGAATGATGCCAATTTCTAGTCCTTTTTATACCCTTTAAGGTGGTATAAGTCAATTTTTTGCACAGAGTCAGGTTTGGGAGTTATATGTCAAATTTTGTAAAATTATGTTTGTCGAAAGTAAGGTTTTTTTAAAAATATTTTTGAAGGAGTAACAATACAGCAAAAATCTAATGATGTTCAATTGTAGCCCTTTTTATGCCTTTAAAGAAGTTTATAAGTTAAAGGACGAAAATTGAAAAAAACTGTTGGTAAAAAAAATTTTTTTTTTTAATTTGTTTGAAGGAGTAACAATACAGCAAAAATTGAGTGAAGCCAAATTGTAGCACTGTTTATGAATTTTAAGATGTTTGGGAGTTAAAGGTCGACAATTGAAAAAACTATGTCAGTCGAAAAAAAGTTTTTTTAAAAATTTGTTCGAAAGAGTAACAATACAGCAAAAGTTTAATGATGCCGAATTGTAGCCCCTTTTGTGCCCTTTAAGATGGTATTATTCATTTTTTGGCACAGCCAGGTTTGGGAGTTATAGGCCAAAAAATGAAAAAATTAATGCGCTAATTATTTTAACGAATTTTATTGCTATATTAAATCGAATTAAGATTCATAGGCTAAGTGTTCGAAATTTGTTTAAATCTCAGAAAGACATGATGATAAATATTCCAAGGCACAAAGGAAAGTCAACATCAGTTTTTATTCAACTAACACAGCAGAGCAGAACAGCTGTTTTCGAAAGTCGCAACACTTTTATCATCAGTGCTTATGTGTATTGTGTTTGTCACCACTTTTTAGGCGGCATAGTTGAATATGATAACTGTTCCTATTTACACAAATTTTATTATGAAAAGGAATCCGAGAACTGTATCAACGTGATGTCAACATTTTTTTGTTTTAATACCCGTGTTACCGTTTGATTATTTTCTTCACGTCCCATTTTTCTTAATTTTTTGTACCATCATACCTAAGTCAAACTTTTTTGGTTTGAATTTTATGCTTAAGTACATGTGAACGTTTCAAGCCTTAGCTTAAATTTGTATGTGGTAATTATTTTAACGATCATTTATGTTAGTAAAAAAATTTATTTGGTTTATTCAAGTAAAAAAAAGTTTTGAAAATTTGTTCGAAAGAGTAACAAAACAGCAAAAATTTAATGACGCGAAAACTTTTTATGCACTCTAAGATGGTATTATTCAATTTTTGGCACAGAGTCATGTTTGGGAGTTATAGTTCTAAAATTGAGAACGTTAGTGTCAGTAAAAAAAAGTTTCTTGAAAACTCTATTGGAATAAGTTTAGCAAAACAGCAAAAATTTAATGATGCCAAATTGTAGCCCTTTTTATGCCTATTAAGAAGGTATAATTTACTTTTTCGCACAGAGTCAGGCTTGCGAGTTATAGGTCGAAAATTTTGAAAATTTGTGTTAGTACAAAAAGTTTCTTGAAAAATCTGTTTGAAAGAGTAACAAAACAGAAAAAATTGAATGATGCCGAATTGTAGCCCTTTTTATGCCTTTTAAGAAGTTTTGGAGTTAATGGACAAAAATTTAAAAAAAATATGTTAGTCGAAAAATTTTTTTTTTTTTTAATTTGTTTGAAGGAGTAACAATACAGCTTCTTTTATGCCCTTTAAGATGGTATAATTCATTTTTTGGCACAGTCAGGTTTTGGAGTTGTAGTCAAAATATGAAAAAATTAATGCGTTAATTATTTTAACGAACATTTGTATTGCTATATTAAAACGGTTTGAATTTTATGCTTAAGTACATGTGAACGTTTTCCAATTTTTTCATTGGTAGCGCAAGCCTTAGCTTAAATTTGTATGTGGTAATAGTTTTAACGAACATTTATGTTAGTAAAAAAATTTATTTAGTTTATTCAAGTAAAAACAGTTTTGAAAATCTGTTCGAAAGAGTAACAAAACATCAAAAATTTAATGACGCGAAATTGTAACACTTTTTATGCACTTTAAGATGGTATTATTCAATTTTTGGCACAGAGTCATGTTTGGGAGTTATAGTTCTCAAATTGAGAACATTAGTGTTAGTAAAAAAAAGTTTCTTGAAAACTCTGTTTGAAAGAGTAACAAAACAGCAAAAATTTTATATTGCCAAATTGTAGCCCTTGTTATGCCTATTAAGAAGGTATAATTTAGTTTTTCGCACACAGTCAGGCTTGCGAGTTATTGGCCATATATTGAGAAAATTAATGTTAGTAAAAAAAGTTTCTTGAAAAATCTGTTTGAAAGAGTAACAAAACAGCAAAAATTTAATGATGCCGAATTGTAGCCCTTTTTATGCCTTTTAAGAAATTTTGGAGTTAAACGACAAAAATTGAAAAAAAATATGTTAGTCGAAAAATTTTTTTTTTTAAATTTGTGTGAAGGAGTAACAATACAGCCCCTTTTATGCCCTTTAAGATGGTATAATTAATTTTTTGGCACAGCCAGGTTTGGGAGTTATAGGTCAAAAAATGAAAAAATTAATGTGTTAATTATTTTAACGAACATTTGTATTGCTATATTAAATCGAATTCAGATTCACAGGCTAATTGTTCGAAATTTGTTTAAATCTCAGAAAGACATGATGATAAATATTTCAAGGCACAAAGGAAAGTCAACATCAGTTTTTATTCAACTAACACAGGAGAGCAGAACAGCTGTTTTCGAAAGTCGCCACTTTTTCATCATCAGTGCTTATGTGTGCTGTGTTTGTCACCACTTTTTATGCGGCTTAGTTGAATGTGATAGCAGTTTCTATTTAGACAAATTTTATTATGAAAAGGAACCCGAGAACTGTATCAACCTGATGTTAACGCGTTTTTGTTTTAATGCCCGTGTTACCGTTTGATTATTTTCTTCATGTCCCATTTTTCTGAATTTTTTGTTCCATCATACCTAAGTCAAACTTTTTTGGTTTGAATTTTATGCTTAGGTACATGTGACCGTTTTCCAATTTTTTCATTGGAAGCTCAAGCCTTAGCTTAAATTTGTATGTGATAATAATTTTAACGAATATTTATGTTAGTAAAAAAAATTTATTTAGTTTATTCAAGTAAAAAGAGTTTTGAAAATCTGTTCGAAAGAGTAACAAAACATGAAAAATTTAATGACGCGAAATTGTAACACTTTTTATGCACTTTAAGATGGTATTATTAAATTTATGGTACAGAGTCATGTTTGGGAATTATAGTTCTAAAGTTGAGAAAATTAGTGTTAGTAAAAAAATTTTTCTTGAAAGCTCTGTTGGAAAAAGTTTAGCAAAGCAGCAAAAATTTAATGATGCCAAATTGTAGCCCTTTTTGTGCTTATTAAGAAGGTCTAATTTAGTTTTTCGCACAGAGTCAGGCTTTCGAGTTATAGGTCGAAGATTTAGAAAATTTGTGTTGGTAAAAAAAAGTTTCTTGAAAAATCTGTTTGAAAGAGTAACAATACAGCAAATATCTAATAATGCCAAATTGTAGCCCTTTTTATACCTTTTAAGATGGTATAATTCAATTTTTGGCAGAGAGTCAGGCTTGGGAGTTATAGGTCGAAACTTGTAAAAATATGTTAGTCGAAAGGAAGGTTTTTTTTTAAATTTATTTGAAGGAGTAACAATACAGCAAAAATTTAATGATGACAATTTCTAGCCCTTTTTATTCCCTTTAAGAAGGTATAAGTCATTTTTTGGCACAGAGTCAGGCTTGGGAGTTATAAGTCAAAAATTTAAAAAAATTAATGTTAGTAAAAAAAGTTTTTTGAAAAATATTTTTGAAAGAGTAACAATACAGCAAATATCTAATAATGCCAAGCTGTAGCCCTTCTTATTCCTTTTAAGAAGTTTGGGAGTTAAAGGACGAAAATTGAAAAAAACTTTTAGTCGAAAAAAATTTTTTGGAAAATTTTTTTCGAAAGAGTAACAATACAGCAAAAGTTTGGTGATGCCGAATTGTAGCCCCTTTTATGCCCTTTAAGATGGTATAACTCATTTTTTGGCACAGCCAGGTTTGGGAGTTATAGGTCAAAAAATTAAAAAAATAATGTGTTAATTATTTTAACGAACATTTGTATTGCTATATTAAATCGAATTAAGATTCATAGGCTAATTGTTCGAAATTTGTTTAAATCTCAGAAAGACATGATGATAAATATTCCAAGGCACAAAGGAAAGTCAACATCAGTTTTTATTCAACTAACACAGCAGAGCATAACAGCTGTTTTCGAAAGTCGCAACACGTTCATCATCAGTGCTTATGTGTATTGTGTTTGTCACCACTTTTTAGGCGGCATAGTTGAATATGATAACTGTTCTTATTTACACAAATTTTATTATGAAAAGGAATCCGAGAACTGTATCAACATGATGTTAACACGTTTTTGTTTTAATGCCCGTGTTACCGTTTGATTATTTTCTTCGCGTCCCATTTTTCTTAATTTTTTGTACCAGCATACCTAAGTCAAACTTTTTTGGTTTGAATTTTATGCTTAAGTACATATGAACGTTTTCCAATTTTTTCATTGGTAGCTCAAGCCTTAGCTTAAATTTGTATGTGGTAATTATTTTAACGAACATTTATGTTAGTAAAAAACTTTATTTAGTTTATTCAAGTAAAAAAGTTTTGAAAATCTGTTCGAAAGAGTAACAAAACATCAAAAATTTAATGACGCGAAATTGTAACACTTTTTATGCACTTTAAGATGGTATTATTCAATTTTTGGTACATAGTCATGTTTGGGAGTTATAGTTCTAAAATTGAGAAAATTTGTGTTATTAAAAAAAAATTTCTTGAAAACTCTGTTGGAAAAAGTTTAGCAAAACAGCAAAAATTTAATGATGCCAAATTGTAGCCCTTTTTATGCCTATTAAGAAGGTATAATTTAGTTTTTGGCACAGAGTCAGGCTTGCGAGTTATAGGTCGAAAATTTAGAAAATTTGTGTTGGTAAAAAAACGTTTCTTGAAAAATCTGTTTGAAAGAGTAACAAAACAGCAAAAATTTTATATTGCCAAATTGTAGCCCTTTTTATGCCTATTAAGAAGGTATAATTTAGTTTTTGGCACAGAGTCAGGCTTGGGAGTTATGAGTCGAAAATTTAGAAAATTTGTGTTAGTAAAAAAACGTTTCTTGAAAAATCTGTTTGAAAGAGTAACAAAACAGCAAAAATTTTATAATGCCAAATTGTAGCCCTTTTTATTCGCTTTCAGATGATATAATTCGTTTTTTGGCACAGAGTCATGTTGTGGAGTTATAGGTCGAAAATTGAAAATATTAATGTTAGTAAAAACAGTGTTTTGTAAAATGTGTTTGAAAGAGTAACAATACAGCAAATATCTAATAATGCCAAATTGTAACCCTTTTTATACCTTTTAAGATGGTATAATTCAATTATTGGCACAGAGTCAGGCTTGGGAGTTATAGGTCGAAACTTGTAAAAATATGTTAGTCGAAAGGAAGGTTTTTTTTAATTTGTTTCAAGGAGTAACAATACAGCAAAAATTTATTGATGACAATTTCTAGCCCTTTTTATTCCCTTTAAGATGGTATAAGTCGTTTTTTGGCACAGAGTCAGGCTTGGGAGTTATAAGTCAAAAATTGAACAAATTAATGTTAGTAAAAAAAGTGTTTTGAAAAATGTGTTTGAAAGAGTAACAATACAGCAAATATCTAATCATGCCAAATTGTAGCCCTTCTTATTCCTTTTAAGAAGTTTGGGAGTTAAAGGACGAAAATTGAAAAAAAAGTTTAGTCGAAAAAAAATGTTTGGAAAAATTTGTTTGAAGGAGTAATAATACAGCCAAAATTGAGTGATGCCAAATTGTAGCCCTGTTTATGCATTTTAAGATGTTTGGGAGTTAAAGGTCGAAAATTTAAAAAACTATGTCAGTCGAAAAAAAGTTTTTTGAAAAATTTTTTCGAAAGAGTAACAATACAGCAAAAGTTTAGTGATGCCGAATTGTAGCCCCTTTTATGCGCTTTAAGATGGTATAATTCATTTTTTGGCACAGCCAGGTTTGGGAGTTCTAGGTCAAAAAATGAAAAAATTAATGTGTTAATTATTTTAACGAACATTTGTATTGCTATATTAAATCGAATTCAGATTCATAGGCTAATTGTTGTAAATTTGTTTAAATCTCAGAAAGACATGATGATAAATATTTCAAGGCACAAAGGAAAGTCAACATCAGTTTTTATTCAACTAACACAGGAGAGCAGAACAGCTGTTTTCGAAAGTCGCAACTTTTTCATCATCAGTGCTTATGTGTGTTGTGTTTGTCACCACTTTTTATGCGGCTTAGTTGAATGTGATAGCAGTTTCTATTTACACAAATTTTATTATGAAAAGGAATCCGAGAACTGTATCAACCTGATGTTAACGCGTTTTTGTTTTAATGCCCGTGTTACCGTTTGATTATTTTCTTCATGTCCCATTTTTCTGAATTTTTTGTTCCATCATACCTAAGTCAAACTTTTTTGGTTTGAGTTTTATGCTTAGGTACATGTGAACGTTTTCCAATTTTTTCATTGGAAGCTCAAGCCTTAGCTTAAATTTGTATGTGATAATAATTTTAACGAATATTTATGTTAGTAAAAAATTTTATTTAGTTTATTCAAGTAAAAAGAGTTTTGAAAATCTGTTCGAAAGAGTAACAAAACATGAAAAATTTAATGACGCGGAATTGTAACACTTTTTATGCACTTTAAGATGGTATTATTCAATTTATGGTACAGAGTCATGTTTGGGAGTTATAGTTCTAAAATTGAGAAAATTAATGTTAGTAAAAAAATTTTCTTGAGAGCTCTGTTGGAAAAATTTTAGCAAAGCAGCAAAAATTTAATGATGCCAAATTGTAGCCCTTTTTATGCCTATTAAGAAGGTCTAATTTAGTTTTTCGCACAGAGTCAGGCTTTCGAGTTATAGGTCGAAGATTTAGAAAATTTGTGTTGGTAAAAAAAAGTTTCTTGAAAAATCTGTTTGAAAGAGTAACAATACAGCAAATATCTAATAATGCCAAATTGTAGCCCTTTTTATACCTTTTAAGATGGTATAATTCAATTTTTGGCACAGAGTCAGGCTTGGGAGTTATAGGTCGAAACTTGTAAAAATATGTTAGTCGAAAGGAAGGTTTTTTTTAAATTTATTTGAAGGAGTAACAATACAGCAAAAATTTAATGATGACAATTTCTAGCCCTTTTTATTTCCTTTTAGATGGTATAAGTCATTTTTTGGCATTGAGTCAGGCTTGGCTGTTATAAGTCAAAAATTTTAAAAATTAATGTTAGTAAAAAAAGTTTTTTGAAAAATATTTTTGAAAGAGTAACAATACAGCAAATATCTAATAATGCCAAGCTGTAGCCCTTCTTATTCCTTTTAAGAAGTTTGGGAGTTAAAGGACGAAAATTGAAAAAAACTTTAAGTCGAAAAAAATTTTTGGAAAATTTTTTTCGAAAGAGTAACAATACAGCAAAAGTTTAGTGATGCCGAATTGTAGCCCCTTTTATGCCCTTTAAGATGGTATAATTCATTTTTTGGCACAGCCAGGCTTGGGAGTTATAGGTCAAAAAATTAAAAAAATTATGTGTTAATTATTTTAACGAACATTTGTATTGCTATATTAAATCGAATTAAGATTCATAGGCTAATTGTTCGAAATTTGTTTAAATCTCAGAAAGACATGATGATAAATATTCCAAGGCACAAAGGAAAGTCAACATCAGTTTTTATTCAACTAACACAGCAGAGCATAACAGCTGTTTTCGAAAGTCGCAACACGTTCATCATCAGTGCTTATGTGTATTGTGTTTGTCACCACTTTTTAGGCGGCATAGTTGAATATGATAACTGTTCTTATTTACACAAATTTTATTATGAAAAGGAATCCGAGAACTGTATCAACATGATGTTAACACGTTTTTGTTTTAATGCCCGTGTTACCGTTTGATTATTTTCTTCGCGTCCCATTTTTCTTAATTTTTTGTACCAGCATACCTAAGTCAAACTTTTTTGGTTTGAATTTTATGCTTAAGTACATATGAACGTTTTCCAATTTTTTCATTGGTAGCTCAAGCCTTAGCTTAAATTTGTATGTGGTAATTATTTTAACGAACATTTATGTTAGTAAAAAACTTTATTTAGTTTATTCAAGTAAAAAAGTTTTGAAAATCTGTTCGAAAGAGTAACAAAACATCAAAAATTTAATGACGCGAAATTGTAACACTTTTTATGCACTTTAAGATAGTATTATTCAATTTTTGGTACATAGTCATGTTTGGGAGTTATAGTTCTAAAATTGAGAAAATTTGTGTTATTAAAAAAAAAATTTCTTGAAAACTCTGTTGGAAAAAGTTTAGCAAAACAGCAAAAATTTAATGATGCCAAATTGTAGCCCTTTTTATGCCTATTAAGAAGGTATAATTTAGTTTTTGGCACAGAGTCAGGCTTGCGAGTTATAGGTCGAAAATTTAGAAAATTTGTGTTGGTAAAAAAACGTTTCTTGAAAAATCTGTTTGAAAGAGTAACAAAACAGCAAAAATTTTATATTGCCAAATTGTAGCCCTTTTTATGCCTATTAGGAAGGTATAATTTAGTTTTTGGCACAGAGTCAGGCTTGGGAGTTATGAGTCGAAAATTTAGAAAATTTGTGTTAGTAAAAAAACGTTTCTTGAAAAATCTGTTTGAAAGAGTAACAAAACAGCAAAAATTTTATAATGCCAAATTGTAGCCCTTTTTATTCGCTTTCAGATGATATAATTCGTTTTTTGGCACAGAGTCATGTTGTGGAGTTATAGGTCGAAAATTGAAAATATTAATGTTAGTAAAAACAGTGTTTTGTAAAATGTGTTTGAAAGAGTAACAATACAGCAAATATCTAATAATGCCAAATTGTAACCCTTTTTATACCTTTTAAGATGGTATAATTCAATTATTGGCACAGAGTCAGGCTTGGGAGTTATAGGTCGAAACTTGTAAAAATATGTTAGTCGAAAGGAAGGTTTTTTTTAATTTGTTTCAAGGAGTAACAATACAGCAAAAATTTATTGATGACAATTTCTAGCCCTTTTTATTCCCTTTAAGATGGTATAAGTCGTTTTTTGGCACAGAGTCAGGCTTGGGAGTTATAAGTCAAAAATTGAACAAATTAATGTTAGTAAAAAAAGTGTTTTGAAAAATGTGTTTGAAAGAGTAACAATACAGCAAATATCTAATCATGCCAAATTGTAGCCCTTCTTATTCCTTTTAAGAAGTTTGGGAGTTAAAGGACGAAAATTGAAAAAAATGTTTAGTCGAAAAAAAATGTTTGGAAAAATTTGTTTGAAGGAGTAATAATACAGCCAAAATTGAGTGATGCCAAATTGTAGCCCTGTTTATGCATTTTAAGATGTTTGGGAGTTAAAGGTCGAAAATTTAAAAAACTATGTCAGTCGAAAAAAAGTTTTTTGAAAAATTTTTTCGAAAGAGTAACAATACAGCAAAAGTTTAGTGATGCCGAATTGTAGCCCCTTTTATGCGCTTTAAGATGGTATAATTCATTTTTTGGCACAGCCAGGTTTGGGAGTTCTAGGTCAAAAAATGAAAAAATTAATGTGTTAAATATTTTAACGAACATTTGTATTGCTATATTAAATCGAATTCAGATTCATAGGCTAATTGTTGTAAATTTGTTTAAATCTCAGAAAGACATGATGATAAATATTTCAAGGCACAAAGGAAAGTCAACATCAGTTTTTATTCAACTAACACAGGAGAGCAGAACAGCTGTTTTCGAAAGTCGCAACTTTTTCATCATCAGTGCTTATGTGTGTTGTGTTTGTCACCACTTTTTATGCGGCTTAGTTGAATGTGATAGCAGTTTCTATTTACACAAATTTTATTATGAAAAGGAATCCGAGAACTGTATCAACCTGATGTTAACGCGTTTTTGTTTTAATGCCCGTGTTACCGTTTGATTATTTTCTTCATGTCCCATTTTTCTGAATTTTTTGTTCCATCATACCTAAGTCAAACTTTTTTGGTTTGAATTTTATGCTTAGGTACATGTGAACGTTTTCCAATTTTTTCATTGGAAGCTCAAGCCTTAGCTTAAATTTGTATGTGATAATAATTTTAACGAATATTTATGTTAGTAAAAAATTTTATTTAGTTTATTCAAGTAAAAAGAGTTTTGAAAATCTGTTCGAAAGAGTAACAAAACATGAAAAATTTAATGACGCGGAATTGTAACACTTTTTATGCACTTTAAGATGGTATTATTCAATTTATGGTACAGAGTCATGTTTGGGAGTTATAGTTCTAAAATTGAGAAAATTAATGTTAGTAAAAAAATTTTCTTGAGAGCTCTGTTGGAAAAATTTTAGCAAAGCAGCAAAAATTTAATGATGCCAAATTGTAGCCCTTTTTATGCCTATTAAGAAGGTCTAATTTAGTTTTTCGCACAGAGTCAGGCTTTCGAGTTATAGGTCGAAGATTTAGAAAATTTGTGTTGGTAAAAAAAAGTTTCTTGAAAAATCTGTTTGAAAGAGTAACAATACAGCAAATATCTAATAATGCCAAATTGTAGCCCTTTTTATACCTTTTAAGATGGTATAATTCAATTTTTGGCACAGAGTCAGGCTTGGGAGTTATAGGTCGAAACTTGTAAAAATATGTTAGTCGAAAGGAAGGTTTTTTTTAAATTTATTTGAAGGAGTAACAATACAGCAAAAATTTAATGATGACAATTTCTAGCCCTTTTTATTCCCTTTTAGATGGTATAAGTCATTTTTTGGCATTGAGTCAGGCTTGGGAGTTATAAGTCAAAAATTTTAAAAATTAATGTTAGTAAAAAAAGTTTTTTGAAAAATATTTTTGAAAGAGTAACAATACAGCAAATATCTAATAATGCCAAGCTGTAGCCCTTCTTATTCCTTTTAAGAAGTTTGGGAGTTAAACGACGAAAATTGAAAAAAACTTTAAGTCGAAAAAAATTTTTGGAAAATTTTTTTCGAAAGAGTAACAATACAGCAAAAGTTTAGTGATGCCGAATTGTAGCCCCTTTTATGCCCTTTAAGATGGTATAATTCATTTTTTGGCACAGCCAGGCTTGGGAGTTATAGGTCAAAAAATTAAAAAAATTATGTGTTAATTATTTTAACGAACATTTGTATTGCTATATTAAATCGAATTAAGATTCATAGGCTAATTGTTCGAAATTTGTTTAAATCTCAGAAAGACATGATGATAAATATTCCAAGGCACAAAGGAAAGTCAACATCAGTTTTTATTCAACTAACACAGCAGAGCATAACAGCTGTTTTCGAAAGTCGCAACACTTTCATCATCAGTGCTTATGTGTATTGTGTTTGTCACCACTTTTTAGGCGGCATAGCTGAATATGATAACTGTTCCTATTTACACAAATTTTATTATGAAAAGGAATCCGAGAACTGTATCAACTTGATGTCAACACGTTTTTGTTTTAATACCCGTGTTACCGTTTGATTATTTTCTTCACGTCCCATTTTTCTTAATTTTTTGTACCATCATACCTAATTCAAACTTTTTTGGTTTGAATTTGATGCTTAAGTACATGTGAACGTTTTCCAATTTTTTCATTGGTAACTCAAGCCTTAGCTTAAATTTGTATGTGGTAATTATTTTAACGAACATTTATGTTAGTAAAAAAATTTATTTGGTTTATTCAAGTAAAAAAAGTTTTGAAAATCTGTTAGAAAGAGTAACAAAACAGCAAAAATTGTAACACTTTTTATGCACTTTAAGATGGTATTACTCAATTTTTTCAAAGCTTGAAAAATTAAAAATTTATGTTAGTAGAAAAAGTTTCTTGAAAAATCTGTTTGAAAGAGTAAATATACAGCAAATATTTAATGATGCCAATTTGTAGCCCTTTTTATTCCTTTTAAGAATGTACAAGTCAATTTTTGGCACAGAGTCATGTTTGGGAGTTATAGGTCAAATTTTGTAAAATTATGTTTGTCGAAAGAAAGGTTTTTTTAAAAATATTTTTGAAGGAGTAACAATACAGCAAAAATCTAATGATGTTAAATTGAAGCCCTTTTTATGCCTTTTAAGATTATATAGTTCCATTTTTGGCACAGAGTCTTATTTGGGAGTTATGAGTCGAAAATTTAAAAAACTATGTCAGTCGAAAAAATTTTTTTGGAAAAATCTTTTCGATAGAGTAACAATACAGCAACAATTTAATGATGCCGAATTGTAGCCCTTTTTATGCCCTTTCAGATGGCATAATACAATTTTTAGCACAGAGTCAGACTTGGGAGTTATTGGTCATAAATTGAGAAAATTAAATTAGTAAAAAAAGTTTTTTGAAAAATGTGTTTGAAAGAGTAACAATACAGTATATATCTAATAATGCCAAATTGTAGCCCTTTTTATGCCTTTTAAGATAGTATAATTAAATTTTTGGCACAGAGTCAGGCTTGGGAGTTATAGGTCGAAACTTATAAAAAAATGTTAGTCGAAAAAAAGTTTTTTTTTAAATTTGTTTGAAGGAGTAACGATACAGCATTGGTTGAATGATGCCAATTTCTAGCCCTTTTTATTCCCTTTAAGGTGGTATAAGTCAATTTTTTGCACGGAGTCAGGTTTGGGAGTTATATGTCAAATTTTGTAAAATTATGTTTGTCGAAAGAAAGGTTTTTTAAAAAATATTTTTGAAGGAGTAACAATACAGCAAAAATCTAATGATGTTAAATTGTAGCCCGTTTTATGCCTTTTAAGATTATATAATTCCATTTTTGGCACAGAGTCTTATTTGGGAGTTATGAGTCGAAAATTGAAAAAAATATGTCAGTCGAACATTTTTTTTTTTTTTAAATCTTTTCGATAGAGTAACAATACAGCAAAAATTTAATGACGCGAAAACTTTTTATGCACTTTAAGATGGTATTATTCAATTTTTGGCACAGAGTCATGTTTGGGAGTTATAGTTCTAAAATTGAGAACATTAGTGTTAGTAAAAAAAAGTTTCTTGAAAACTCTGTTTGAAAGAGTAACAAAACAGCAAAAATTTAATATTGCCAAATTGTAGCCCTTGTTATGCCTATTAAAAAGGTATAATTTAGTTTTTCGCACACAGGCAGGCTTGCGATTTATAGGACGAAAATTTAGAAAATTTGTGTTAGTAAAAAAACGTTTCTTGAAAAATCTGTTTGAAAGAGTAACAAAACAGCAAAAATGTTATATTGCCAAATTGTAGCCCTTTTTATGCCTATTAAGAAGGTATAATTTAGTTTGTGGCACAGAATCATTTTTGGGAGTTATTGGTCGAAAGATATATTAATGTTAGTAAAAAAAGTTTTTGAATTTTTTTTTTTTAAGTGTAAATATACAGCAAAAATTGAATGATGCCGAATTGTAGTCCTTTTTATGCCCTTTCAGATGGTATAATACAATTTTTAGCACAGAATGAGGCTTGGGAGTTATTGGCCATAAATTGAGAAAATTAATGTTAGTAAAAAAAAGTTTCTTGAAAAATCTGTTTGAAAGAGTAACAAGACAGCAAAAATTGAATGATGCCGAATTGTAGCCCTTTTTATGCCTTTTAAGAAATTTTGGAGTTAAAGGACAAAAATTGAAAAAAAATATGTTAGTCGAAAAATTTTTTTTTTTTAAATATGTTTGAAGGAGTAACAATACAGCCCCTGTTATGCCCTTTAAGATGGTATAATTCATTTCTTGGCACAGTCAGGTTTGGGAGTTATAGGTCAAAATATGAAAAAATTAATGTGTTAATTATTTTAACGAACATTTGTATTGCAATATTAAATCGAATTAAGATTCATAGGCTAATTGTTCGAAATTTTTTTAAATCTCAGAAAGACATGATGATAAATATTCCAAGGCACAGAGGAAAGTCAACATCAGTTTTTATTTAACTAACACAGCAGAGCAGAACAGCTGTTTTCGAAAGTCGCAAAATTTTCATCATCAGTGCTTATGTGTATTCTGTTTTTCACCACTTTTTATGCGGCTTAATTGAATGTGATAACAGTTCCTATTTACACAAATTTTATTATGAAAAGGAATCCGAGAACTGTATCAACCTGATGTTAACACGTTTTTGTTTTAATGCCCGTGTTATCGTTTGATTATTTTCTTCACGTCCCATTTTTCTTAATTTTTTGTACCATCATACCTAAGTCAAACTTTTTTGGTTTGAATTTTATGCTTAAGTACATGTGAACGTTTTCCAATTTTTTCATTGGTAGCTCAAGCCTTAGCTTAAATTTGTATGTGGTAATTATTTTAACGAACATTTATGTTAGTAAAAAACTTTATTTAGTTTATTCAAGTAAAAAAGTTTTGAAAATCTGTTCGAAAGAGTAACAAAACATCAAAAATTTAATGACGCGAAATTGTAACACTTTTTATGCACCTTAAGATGGTATTATTCAATTTTTGGTACATAGTCATGTTTGGGAGTTATAGTTCTAAAATTGAGAAAATTTGTGTTAGTAAAAAAAAATTTCTTGAAAACTCTGTTGGATAAAGTTTAGCAAAACAGCAAAAATTTAATGATGCCAAATTGTAGCCCTTTTTATGCCTATTAAGAAGGTATAATTAAGTTTTTGGCACAGAGTCAGGCTTGCGAGTTATAGGTCGAAAATTTAGAAAATTTGTGTTGGTAAAAAAACGTTTCTTGAAAAATCTGTTTGAAAGAGTAACAAAACAGCAAAAATTTTATATTGCCAAATTGTAGCCCTTTTTATGCCTATTAAGAAGGTATAATTTAGTTTTTGGCACAGAGTCAGGCTTGCGAGTTATAGGTCGAAAATTTAGAAAATTTGTGTTGGTAAAAAAACGTTTCTTGAAAAATCTGTTTGAAAGAGTAACAAAACAGCAAACATTTTATAATGCCAAATTGTAGCCCTTTTTATTCGCTTTCAGATGATATAATTCGTTTTTTGGCACAGAGTCATGTTGTGGAGTTATAGGTTGAAAATTAGTCGAAAGGAAGGTTTTTTTTTAAATTGTTTCAAGGAGTAACAAAATAGCAAAAATTTTATAATGCCAAATTGTAGCCCTTTTTATTTCCTTTAAGATGGTATAAGTCGTTTTTTGGCACAGAGTCAGGCTTGGGAATTATAAGTCAAAAATTGAACAAATTAATGTTAGTAAAATAAGTGTTTTGAAAAATGTGTTTGAAAGAGTAACAATACAGCAAATATCTAATCATGCCAAATTGTAGCCCTTCTTATTCCTTTTAAGAAGTTTGGGAGTTAAAGGACGAAAATTGAAAAAAACTTTTAGTCGAAAAAAGTTTTTTGAAAAATTTTTTCGAAAGAGTAACAATACAGCAAAAGTTTAGTGATGCCGAATTGTAGCCCCTTTTATGCCCTTTAAGATGGTATAATCCATTTTTTGGCACAGCCAGGTTTGGGAGTTATAGGTCAAAAAATGAAAAAAATAATTTGTTAATTATTTTAACGAACATGTGTATTGCTATATTAAATCGAATTAAGATTCATAGGCTAACTGTTCGAAATTTGTTTAAATCTCAGAAAGACATGATGATAAATATTTCAAGGCACAAAGGAAAGTCACCATCAGTTTTTATTCAACTAACACAGCAGAGCAGAACAGCTGTTTTCGAAAGTCGCAACTTTTTCATCATCAGTGCTTATGTGTGTTGTGTTTGTCACCACTTTTTATGCGGCTTAGTTGAATGTGATAACAATTTCTATTTACACAAATTTTATTATGAAAAGGAATCCGAGAACTGTATAGTAGTAGGGAACTGTATGTGCTGGGACCATTAAAAATATTAAATTTCAGCAATTAAATTTGAAATTTTTCAATTTTAATTGCCAAAATTCTCAAATTTCACAAAATTCTCAAATTTCATTTTGTGTGTGTTCGTGTGTGTATTTTTTCCCACGGTTTAATAGGGGCGTTCACATTGTTGTTTTTTTTTTTTTAATAAAATGTTGGGGTAGGCGTGGGAATTTGAACCTGTCCATATGTGACCTTGAGAATACATGTCCGTCGGTATGTGAGCGTGGGAATTTGTGTCTGTCCATATGTGACCTTGAGAATACATGTCCGTCGGTATGTGAGCGTGGGAATTTGTGTCTGTCCATATGTGACCTTGAGAATACATGTCCGTTGGTATGTGAGCGTGGGAATTTGTGTCTGTCCATATGTGACCTTGAGAATACAAGTCCGTCGGTATGTGAGCGTGGGAATTTCTGTCTGTCCATTTACACTGTGTACGCCTGGTGAATAAAAAAATTTAGAAGCATTTTTAGGAATTACACTATTTAAAAAGTGTAGTAGTTATATATGGATACCCTTAATGTTTATGGTTCGTTCCTTCTTGCTGGAGTGAGATTTTTTCTTTTATTTTTTTGCTTATTAAAATTTGGTGTGTTTACTTAAGATTTGTCGTCCAGCAATTCAGTGTTTTTTTTTTTTACTTTTTTGCTTGCAATGCTTGAGTCTGGAGGAATAATTTGATTATTCTGATCTAGAAGACGTTGTGAAAAAAAAAATTACTATTGCATAAATATTGAAACTGATGTTTTGTTTATTTTATACATGGCGATCATCGATGGATTTTATTTGGGGATCTGGATGGTGGTGCGATTTCTGTATTTTGTAGAATATGAATATTTATGCTATGTTTAAGTGTGTGTGTTTTTTGTGTTCTGAGTGGCGGTTGGAATGTCTGGCTGTCAGACAGTCTGTGTGTGTGACGATTGGTGAGTCTGTATGACAGTCCGCTTTCTTGCTTTCCTGGTCAGTATAAAATGTGATAAGGTGTACATATTCATGCGTACATAAATATCTAAAAATTTATTTCATTTTCGCATATACATACAAACAAATAATAAGCGTTTATTCTTTGTGCCCAAATATTCCCTTGACCATTTGAATGAATGAATGAACCATTGTGTATGTGTGTTTGTGTGTTCTCTGAAAAAAATAAATATGTATGTAGGTTTTTTGTTTGAAATAAAAAGACATTTATTTAAATTTTTATAAGCATTTATTTAAAAGTTTGTTAACACTTTCATTTTTAAGTAAAATTGCATTCCTTAAGGCACAAACACCATAGTCGTGATAGCTACAATAGAGATATATGGAATGCTTAGTTTCCATTTGTTTGAAATTAATGCAGCCAATGTCTTCAATGTTATAAACTGTTTGATGAATAATTTTTTCCAGCCATTTTTTCTTCTCTCCCCCCTTAACATATATTTGTGAATTTCTTATATTCGATTTTAAAAACTTGCAAACGCTTTGAAATGAGACTGATCCATCATTCCAGTTAATATGATGATAGTTTTTTGTTAACCAAACTGCTTCTCTCTGTTTTTTGGCTGATAAACATGTGAAATCCAAAGGAGGTTTTATGATGAAATTGAACCATTCATTGTTGCTGAAAACTACAGCTAGTTCTTTTGCGATGAAGTCATTTGAATTAGTTTTGAAACCTTGCAAGTCTACAAAAACAATATCACCATCCATGTTATTTAATTTATAAGAGCTTCCGGACTTGACCTTTTATTGGTATGTATTCTATTACGCGGTCATGAATAAGAACGCAGTAAGCTGATGTTTTTGCTGGAATATTTGTTGCTGTTTCAAATTCAAATTTTATGTCGATTGGTCCGGTATTGAGCGTTTCGTTTTGGTGACTGACATCAACTACAATAATTGGAGCGTTATTTTTAAACTCTTGACCTGTTAGAAGAGGTTGGGGTTGTTTCATGTAGTAGCTTTGTTGGAATCTTAGATACATATCATATAGAATCGCATAGCGCTCATTTTTGAATTTTATATTAAGATCGTCATATGGGTAAGAGGTTGAGTTTAAATGTACTTTTAAGTTAGTAAGATCGCAATGAACAAACTTGTTTTCTTGTTGAAAGGCAATCAAGACAAAACGAGGGCGTTCTTTATTAGCGGCGAGTTTAACATTCCATATGTGATTGGTTTCCGTATTAAGGTGTGGATTCATATGACAATCCCAACTACGGAATGCCATTGGTATAGCAGCACCATTATTAAGTATTTTGATCATATTCAATTTACTATGATCAGATAATTGAACATGTGGAATTCTCCATGATATTAGTGAAATTGTAAGTTTTGCTTTCTCGGTGGAAACATTCGAGTGTACAAGATCTTCATCGTTCTTATTACGCAAGAGTATCAATTCATGTTTACCATTTAATAAAACTTTATTGTAGTCTTCAGCGAATCCTAAAAGAAGTTTGAGTGGTACATAGAAATTAAAATTTCCATTTTGAAGATCTATTTTATCAAGTTTATTCCATCCAGCATTTTGCAACACAACGCTTTCCGTAGGTGATAAAGAAACCAAATTTTTTATGGTACTGGTGGCTCCCAAATATCTTGTATGATCAATTTCAATACCATTCAGTTCATAGCGGATTTCATCAAAGAGATATGCAACAAAATTATTTTTCAACTGAAAGTTGGGTGTAGATTTCGATGTTTTTTCGTCTACAACAAGTCCTTCCACATATATATAGCTTTCACTGGGTAACACATATAGATCTTGGTTTTGTATTGAAATTCTTATTTCATCGTTGTTGTTAAAAGACTGAAGGTATGGTATGTATGTGTGATAATCCTTTTTGATAATATTTTCGTCAGATATTGGTTTATCTAAAACGTCTATTATTGAACTCATTTTGTTTTCAATTTAAAGTTCAGTGACTTGAGAAAACTCTTGTTTGCTGCTGTAAGCGATTTTTGACGAACAGATCTTTTCAATTGTTGCTTAGATTGCAACGTTTGAGAATTAGATGTTGCTGTAGTATTCTTCGATATACTCGTGTTGTATATTATCATTATTTAGTTGTCCTTAAATGTATTCGTATTGTAATTTCCTCACCTCTGAAATTAATTAAGTCGCCGTTTTGATCAACCACGCGAAGAGCTAGTGAACTTCTCTCTGGAGTTTACTGGCAAATAAATAAGATTTTTGGGAATCTCAACTATTTTATATCCAGCCGGTACATTAATCGGAAATTCATGTAGTGTATGAGCTTTAGAATTATTCATATAAGTATTAACCACAATACTGCTTTCAATCCTCAAGAGATTCACCTTAAAGATATTCACTGGAAGATCAGAGTAATGTTCTTTGTTTGGCGTTAATATTCTGCTATTGAATCCTAAAAGTCTACCTATTGTATTTTCTTTATTAAAATATATTGGTTCTTTAGAGCTGCTGACTTTGACTTGCATTGTATTGTTATTAGCTTCAATCAAAATTTTGTTTTCTGGTCTATATCGTTTGTATTGTTCTTCTATATAGTCAACTATATCATTTAATTCATAAGATCCGATCGGTATTTCAATTACAAGTTCACCGATATAAAATATATTGTTGTAGACATCCACATTCGGGATACTGTTGTATGAATGAAAATCAGTTAGAGCACATTCATAGGTTCCGTTTAAATAAATAGGAGGAAAATAATTAGCAGATAGCTCTGATGAATTGGAGCTCAGAGTCAATGTTATTGATATTGTGACTGTTTGATTGTAAATAAATGAGGTTAAACACACAGTATGATTTATAAGAAGCAGTTTCGTATTTATTGTTTATTTACTTATTTTAAACTAAATAAAATATTGATGCCATTGTTGTGTTTTATTTATTGTATTCTTCCATTTACAATATCTCATCTTTGCTTATCCAAGAATTGTGCTCATTACCAAAGCCCAGCCACTTGACAAACACCTTATGTCCTTTAGTTTTGAGAACCTTTTCAACTAGGTATGTATTAGGATATCTGGTTTTTGAAAGTTCTTCTTCATAGAATCCGCCTTTAATAGGATTTCCGCGATAGTCTTCTAATATATATGTTGTAGGATATGTATTTTGTACTCTTTTAATTGTAAAGATTTCTGTTGTCCAATTCGGAGTATAACCTTTTTCAAAAATGTTTTTATATTTGCTTATGCGTACATGATCTTCTGCATTAAATTTTGACATTTTATACATCTTTAAATGACTGTATACTGTGTTTAAAAGCTGTTTTTCATTTGTTAAATTTACTTTAATCGGTGACATTTTAATGGTGCGATGAATTTTTCTATTGTATGCATCAAGTAAATCTCTATACATATCAATCCAATTATATGAACCATTTAAGCTAAATTCCTTCCACATCATTCCTTTTAATGTTCTATTGAATCGTTCTACTATTGAGGCTTTCATAGTGCTATATGTTGAGTAGTGATTAATATTGTATTTATTCATCAACTGACTGAAATGTTTATTGAAAAATTCTTTACCATCGTCTGTTTGCAAGTTTTTCGGTATTCGTCCCAATTTGAAAATATTCTCCATTGCCTGAGTTGTTTCGAATGCATTCTTTCTGCTCAAAGGTACTGCCCAAGCAAATTTTGAGAATGTATCAATTACAGTTAGCAAAAATCGATAATTTCTATTGTCTAAGGAATAATTTCCCATTTCAACTAAATCAGCTTGCCAAAGATCATCTATTCCTTTCATCACAACTCTACGACGTACAAAACGTTTTCGAGCCTGCTTATGCAATTCATTTACAACATTTCTCTTTGAAGACATCTTATTTTTCCAGTCGCTGTTTTAAGTGTGTTGTGATCTACTTGATGCACTTGCACCTATTGATACGAACATGTAATTTTCTATTCTATAAATTTTTTCTCGTAGCTCTTCAATTTCCATATCAAAAAGTGATTTATTACCATCCATTTTCTTATTGATATCCTGCAAATGAGCATTAAGATTTTCTGGAAAGCTACTTCTTGTTGCTGTTTTTTGAGTTCAGTTTGCAGAAACAATTTACTGATAACATCATTTTCCTCCACAGCATTTGCAACATTTTTGATTCTCTTGTATTGGACATCAATGTTTTTGTTCGTATCCATAAAGAAGCCCAACAACTTAGGCGCATTTTTGGTTGAAATTACTTCACTTCTATCGTTAATATAATGCCCAAATTTATCAACGGACATGTTTTATATAAAAATCTATGTATGTATATAGTTTATACAATTATATTAGCTTCACGTAGTTCTTCAATAATTGAGACAATTTCGTTGTTGTGATTAGTATGGCCTGCAGACTGTGATGCAAGCAGTAGTCTAAGTCGATCTACCAACTCGTTTGGATCATCCCAGTATATATATTTTGGATTATGAGGGTTAAACTGCATCAAACCCCTTCCTAAATAATTACTTTTTGTTACATCTGATGAGCCTGTATGATTGTCTCCTTTGAAAAGTTTTCCAATAATATGTTTGTACTTATGGGCTATGCTCCCTTTGATTTGACCATCAGACTTATAGCCTCTCCTGTGGGCATTGGTAGCAAGTAATATTTTTTTATAGATTTCAAGCTCGAATTTATCATAGTTTTTTGGTGTTTTATGAAACATTAAAGAAAAAAGTCCTGGCGTGAGCGCCCATATTTGTCCCCCAACCTGTATCTTATCTTGATTTAACTCGATGGTGCTATTACCAAATCTCCATTCGTTATTATTATCTTTATGTGGACCATAGTTAGTATCTAGTTCGTTTCTCGATTGCAATAGTGATAAGTCAGAATAACTTTCTTCATTATTCGAATTTTGTGAGTAAAAGTCATCTTCATCATAATTACTGCTACTTTTACTATTAGATTGCTTAAAAATTTTTTCTTCACTTAGTTTCTTGGGCGTACTCGTTTCCAATTTTATTGTTGAGTTCTGAGGATGAAAACTTTCATTGTCATCAATTCCAGTTTCCTTATCACTCGGTTCTTTTTTAACTGGTCTACCAATGTATTTAGAGCTATTGATAAATTCTTTTAAAGATTCTGTGATAGGCTTGAATGTATCTGTTAATTGCTGATGTGTATCTATTTCACCAGTTTTTATACTACGAAGCTTTTTCTTCAAGATATTTCTTGTTGCCACCAAGTCTTTAAGAATTTGTTCATTCATTTTAGCTATCAGGTCAGTTCAATAGGAAGCAGATCAGGTTATCAGGTCAGTTTAACAGCTATCAGGTCAGTTTATCAGGTACCAGATCAGCTTATCAGGTCAGTTTATCAGGTATCAGACCAGCTTATCAGGTCAGTTTAACAGGTATCAGATCAGCTTATCAGGTCAGTTTAACAGGTATCAGGTCAGTTTATCAGGTATCAGATCTGCTTATCTGATCAGTTACAATAATCACATGTATAAAGTTTGAAGTCAGATTAAATACTGCAGGGTGCATTTGATGAACAGTAAATTATATTATGATGATGTAATCAAATGACTTTCTATAACGACCATTGTTTAGTTCATTATCTTTTCTTATCACCAAAAATCCGTATTTTTCCTTCCAACAAATAGTGTTAATCATATCTGTCGAGATGTAAATTATGGATGATTATTACGAACTATACACGCTAACGGTGCATCATTTTTTTTCATTTGCATTTATTTACATGTTGGGCAAATTCGTTGAAACATTTCAAAGTTCATGTCGCTGGCAACGTGATCATCATATACATGTTTCATATTTGTCGCATCTTGCTTAAACATAATAATTACATTAGCATTATCTCTTATCAAATGTTTTGGAATCCGCGTGTAAGTCTGACACAAGTAAAATTAGTCTACTTTCTTATGACGACCCATACAAAAATATGCACGTATATTGTTTTGCTTTTCACATGCAAGATCATCAAAAATCATAATTGAATTGCTTTTAGCTTCACTAGGAGGAACAACGTCCTCGTTTTCTGCAAATGTGTAGTATCCGATTCCTTTAATTGGTGAAATTAATTTCTTTAGGTATTCATATTTAGGTTGATATAAAGATTTTGAGTACAAGTAAATATTTTCAAACTTGAGACCATTAGGACTTTCCAGCAAACTAATCATTATGCTAGTTTTTCCACAATTTGAAGGACCAACTATTAATGCTCGAATAGAATTTGGTAACAAGGAACCATGTCTTATTTTTTTACTGTCATTTGAACAAATATCAGCATTACGAACTAAAATATTTTTATGTTGTTTTATGAAGCGCATTTTAATAACTACTTGCTAAACTTGCAAACAATATCTTTTATTGTAGATTAAATTAATATGGTTGTACTTTATAACAAAAGTTTTAGTCACAAACAAACTATCGTTGGAGAAGGTTTACTAAATAAAGCAATAAATTCTCTACCTTTTGAATTACATCTTCCTGGATATCAGTATTGTGGACCTGGCACAAGATTACAAAAGCGTTTAGATAGAGGACATAAAGGAATTAACTTATTGGATGCTGCTTGCAAAAATCACGATATTGCTTACTCGAAAAATAAAGACTTAAACAGCAGACATCAAGCTGACAAAATTCTTGAAAATACGGCTTGGGAAAGAGTTCTTCCAAAAGATAGTGATCTTGCAGAAAAAACATTTTCATATATAGTCACCAACGCAATGAAAGCAAAAACTAAACTTGGTATGGGTGTTGAAGCAAAGAAAAGGAATACAGTGAAAAGACCATCACCACGAATTCGTATAAATGACAAAAATCTGTTTCATAAAACAATTAAATCAGCAACAAAGATATTGAAGAAGAAAAAACCACAAGATATTAATTCAGCCATTAAGATTGCTCGTAAAGCTATCAGTAAATCTCTTAAGGGGAAAAAAGCTCGTATTATAATACCGCGTATTATAAATGTTCCAAAAATTGGTGGTTTTTTGCCCATAATACCGATTTTAACTGCTCTAGGTGCACTTGATAGTCTAGCAACTGGAGGTGCCGCTATAGCTAAAGCTGTAGATGCAACAAAGAATGCAAAAAAAACAACTTGAGGAAGCCACCAGACACAATAAGGCAATGGAGTCTATTGCTGTAGCAGTAATAACTAATTGTAATAACTATTAACCGCTTTGTAAAATTTCCTTATGGCCCTGTATTTTAAATACTTGTTAAAATCAGTATTTACTAAGAGCTTATACTTCCAATAATGTATTTATCCTAACTGTATATTTTTGTAGAGTATGTATTAAACCTGCTGAGTATTTTATGATTTCCTTTCATTTATTGTTCTTATTCAATTTATCAAATAAACCAGATCATAAGTTGAACTCAGTAAAGAATGTTCTAATAATTTGATCGCTCGTTCCGTTGTCATTAATACATATAATACATGGCGCAGTCGATAAAGAACAAACGTGTAATAATAAAACTTTTGGTTCTTAATTAAAAAGTTATAAAGCATTGATACATATATAGCAAGAAATGCACAAAGGCAAATAATTTGGAAAATTTAATAAATGAAAAGTAAATGGGAAAAGCAAAGCTAAACGTGTCTAGACATCAAACGAAATTACGTGGCAGACCGCCAAAAAGAATAAAATACATATATTTAAAGAAAAACTCAACAAATATGGAATTTGTAAAGAAGATTGATGAATTGAAAATCTATGGAAATATATCTGATAACTGGAGAATTTTCTGGCAGAATTTTCAAATATTTGCAACAGCAATTGAATTGGAAGAAAAATCAGAACCCGTAAAGATTGCTATATTTTTGAATGCAATTGGGCCTGATGCTGTAGAACTATTTAATTCTTTTACTCTCAGCGAGGCAGCAAAGAAAAAATATGATGAAGTTATAAAAGGATTTGAAAATTTTTGTAAGCCAAAAACAAATGTAGTTTATGAAAGCTTTAACTTTCATAACAGAAATCAAAAAGATGGTGAACCATTCGATGATTTTCTGATGGACATAAAGAAAATCGTACGAAGATGTGCATTTGAAGACGAATCAAGGATGATACGAGACCGAATAGTGATTGGAACCAGCGATAAAGCGTTGCAAAACAAGTTATTAGATACAGCAAACTTAACAATGGAATTGGCAATTGACATGGCTCGATCGGCAGAGGCAACAGGAAAGCAAATTGAATGTATGAGAAGCAATTACATTAAAACTGATGAGGTGAGGAAAAATCTGGAAAAACCAACATTAGAACACAGCAAAGACAAAGGTAATGGAAAGCACAAAAGCAAAAGTAACAACAATGAAATCATAATATGTACATTCTGTGGTAAAAAACATATAAAAGGAAAATGTTTAGCGTACGGGAAAATATGTATTAATTGTAAAGGTAGAAATTATTTTGCAGCAGTATGTAAAAAGAAAACAGTTAGAGAAGTTAAAACTAATAGTGATAATTCTAATTTATATCTAGATTCTATTACAGATGAAAATATTTTTAAATCATGGTATGAACCTATTAAAATGCAAAACAAAATTGTTAAATGTAAATTAGATACGGGGGCCATGGTTAATGTATTGCCTTTCGATATTCTTAAAAAGCTCAATAATGTTAAAATGGGAAAAAGTCACGAAAACCTAATTGCCTATAATGGCACAGAAATTAAATATTTGGGTGTTGTGGACTTACAATGTGAGATAAGAAACAAAATTGAAGAGGTCAGATTTTTCATAGTTAAGGATCAGAATTCAATTCCAATTTTAGTTCTTGACTCTTGTGAAAGGTTCGCATTAATTAAACGAATAAATTCAGTCAGAATTTCATCAAAAGATGAATTAAGAAGGCAGTTTCAAAGTCTCTTTAATGGAGTAGGTTGTATTAAAAAAGATTTTTCGATTGAACTAAAAGATGGTGCTGTACCTTGCACGAGGCCAGCAAATAGGATTCCTCTTGCACTGAGAAAACCATTAGAAAAAGAATTGGAAAAGTTATGTGCTAAGGATATTATTGAAAAATGTGAAAATACTAGCGAATGGATTTCAAATATCGTGATAGTTGAAAAGCCAAATAAGAGTTTAAGAATTTGCATAAATCCCAGAGAGTTAAATATAGCAATTAAAGATAATTTTTATGAAATTCCTAAAAGTAAATAAATAAAAAGTTTTTTACGGTGCTTGATTTAAAGGATGGATTTTGGCAAATCGCCCTCAATGAGAGATCAAAAGATATATGCACTTTTAGTACACCCTTCGGATGTTATCGTTTCAAACGTTTACCCTTTGGAATAAAAATAGCACCTGAAGCATTTCAGAAATGTAATGAAGAAATTTTCGGAAATATTCCAAATGTAATAGTGTACATCGACGATATACTAATAGCTGCAGAAAGTGAGCAAGAACATGACAAAATTGTACAGTTAGTGATGAACAGGGCTATGGAAAGTAATGTAAAATTTAATTGGGATAAAATTCAATGGAAAAAAAATGAAGTTAAATTTTTAGGTCATAGAATATCTGGAGAAGGAATTGGTTGCGATAAAGACAGACTAAAAGGAATTGAAGATTTAGGAGCGCCAAAGTGTAAAAAAGAAGTGCAAAAGTTGATGGGATTTATAAACTATTTAAGAGAGTTTATACCAAATCTTTCTGAATTAAGCGAACCAATAAGACAGTTAATGAAAAACACTACAGAGTTTCAGTGGCTAGGAGTACATGATAAGTGTTTGCAAGATATAAAAAATAGAATTTTGAACGCTCCAAATTTGAAACCGTTTAATAGTTCGGAGAAAATTGTGTTACAAACTGATGCTTCTAAAGCTGGTTTGGGATGTGCACTAATGCAAAATAAAAGACCAGTTTGTTTTGCATCTAGAAGCCTAACAGATGCTGAAACAAGATATGCCCAAATAGAAAAAGAAATGTTGGCAGTAGTTTTCGCTTGTAAGAAATTTCATAACTATATTTACGGACACACTGTGGAGCTTGTAACTGATCATAAGCCACTATTAGGAATTATGAAAAAAGATTACAATAAAATACCTTCAGCAAAATTACGGAGAATGAAGTTAAAGATAGAAACATACAAATTGAATTTTACATATCTACAAGGGAAATATATATATTTAGCAGACTGGTTATCTAGAAGTTATTCGACAGACAAAAACAATGAACCAGTAATTAAGGGTTTAGAAGAGATGGTGCATACAATAAATGTTAGTGAAGATAAGAAGAAGTTGTTCGTAGAAGAAACTGCGAAGGATGAAATTTTAATGCAAGTACTTGAATATTGTCAAAATGATTGGCCGGTAGATAAAACTAAGTTAAATGAAAATATTAAATTTCTATGGAAACATAGAATGAATCTGTACAGTGAAAATGGATTAGTATTTCTTGAAGATCGAATTTTTGTTCCAAAAGCACTTCAGGAAATGACTCTAAGAGCTTTACATAGGTCTCACTTAGGAATAGAAAAAACTAAAAAACGGGCTAAAGAACTTTTGTATTGGCCTAGTATGGATCAGGAAATCGAAACTATGATAGCAAAATGTCAATTGTGTCAAAAACATAGATCAGCTAATGCAAAAGAACCTTTATTGCCACATAAGATACCAAAAGGTCCATACGAGAAAATAGGTATGGATATTATGGAAATACGAGGAAAAAACTACTTGATTGTAGGTGATTATTTTTCAAAATATTTAGATATTATACCAATTGTTAAGAAGACTGCAAAGGCAATTAGTGAAAAACTTAATGTGATTTTTTCAATACACGGTTATCCTTTAGAAATTGTAGCCGACAATGTTCCCTTTGGATCTTTTGAGTTCAGAAAATGGGCTAAAGATCTCGATATAAAAATCACAACAGTGAGTCCCCTTTACCCGAAATCTAATGGATTTGCGGAAAGGATGGTACAAATTGGAAAAAAACTTATAATAAAATGTCAGGAAGAAAGAAGCAATTTTTGGCATGCTTTATTGGAATATCGCAATACTCCTATAAAAAACTCAAATTTAACACCAACTCAACTACTTTTTGGGAGGCAAACAAGAACCCTGGTTCCTGGAAAAGAAAAATTTTATAAAAATAAAGAGATAGTTAAACAAATAATTCCTATATTGAATAGTAATAATAGAATTAACAAAAATTATTATGATAGAAATAGTAAACACCAATATGAATTTGAAAAAGGGGAAAAGATATGGGTCAAAGATGACAAATACTGGGTTCCAGGTAGAATTGTTGAAAAATGTGAAACCCCACGATCATATCTCATAGAAAAAAATGGAAAAATCTTTCGTAGGAATTCATGGTATTTACGAAAACGCTGAGATTATATATATAAAATAAAATCAAAAAAATAATATGTATTTATATATTTAGTTATAGTTATAACTGAACTTACAATGAATTATTGAATTATATTGAATTATAAAATAGTATATACTACGCTAATGTAAAAAAAAAAAAGGAGATGTAGCAGTAATAACTAATTGTAATAACTATTAACCGCTTTGTAAAATTTCCTTATGACCCTGTATTTTAAATACTTGTTAAAATCAGTATTTACTAAGAGCTTATACTTCCAATAATGTATTTATCCTAACTGTATATTTTTGTAGAGTATGTATTAAACCTGCTGAGTATTTTATGATTTCCTTTCATTTATTGTTCTTATTCAATTTATCAAATAAACCAGATCATAAGTTGAACTCAGTAAAGAATGTTCTAATAATTTGATCGCTCGTTCCGTTGTCATTAATACATATAATACAATTGCTGTGGGAGAAGGACTGTACCTTAAACCATATAAAAACGGTTATGGACTTGTTTGTAAAGATCATTCAAAAAACTATTAGAAATGCTACCCAACAGACCATTATCAGAATTTGATCTAAGAAAATTTTCAAAATATATTCCACACTTTAGAGGAGTTTATATGTTGGATTCACTACCAAAACGACCAAAGACTGTAGAGTGTGGAATAATCAATTTGGATTTATCAACAGGCCCAGGTACTCATTGGGTAGCATACTATAGGAACAAGAATGAAAAACAATATTTCGACAGCTTTGGAAATTTACAACCTCCTCTAGAATTAATCAAATATTTAGGTAGAAATATTCAATACAACTACAATCAATATCAAAACTTTAATACATATAATTGCGGTCACTTATGTTTGAAATTTCTTTATGATATAACCAAAGATATTAAATAAAACACAATCATATATATTTATATACATACATATTTAAAAACAATTTCTTTTTTATTATTTTTTTTTTCTTGTTAATTACAAAATAAATGAACATAACATATTTTTTACTGCCAAACGGGGTACTGGGAGTTTGGTATTAAAAACTCGTTCATCTCGCTTTCTAAGATCAGGTTTCGCTCTCCTTTTCTTTGTAGTCGATATTTACTTGTACTCAAAATCTTTATATCAACCTAAATATGAATACCTAAAGAAATTAATTTCACCAATTAAAGGAATCGGATACTACACATTTGCAGAAAACGAGGACGTTGTTCCTCCTAGTGAAGCTAAAAGCAATTCAATTATGATTTTTGATGATGTTGCATGTGAAAAGCAAAACAATATACGTGCATATTTTTGTATGGGTCGTCATAAGAAAGTAGACTCATTTTACTTGTGTCAGACTTACACGCGGATTCCAAAACATTTGATAAGAGATAATGCTAATGTTATTATTATGTTTAAACAAGATGCGACAAATATGAAACATGTATATGATGATCACGTTGCCAGCGACATGAACTTTGAAATGTTTCAACGAATTTGTAGAGAATGTTGGAAGGAAAAATACGGATTTTTGGTGATAGGAAAATATAATGAACTAAACAATGGTCGTTATAGAAAGTCACTTGATTACATCATCATAATATAATTTACTGTTCATCAAATGCACCCTGCAGTATTTAATCTGACTTCAAACTTTATACATGTGATTATTGTAACTGATCAGATAAGCAGATCTGATACCTGATAAACTGACCTGATACCTGTTAAACTGACCTGATAAGCTGATCTGATACCTGTTAAACTGACCTGATAAGCTGGTCTGATACCTGATAAACTGAACTGATAAGCTGATCTGGTACCTGATAAACTGACCTGATAGCTGTTAAACTGACCTGATAACCTGATCTGCTTCCTATTGAACTGACCTGATAGCTAAAATGAATGAACAAATTCTTAAAGACTTGGTGGCAACAAGAAATATCTTGAAGAAAAAGCTTCGTAGTATAAAAACTGGTGAAATAGATACACATCAGCAATTAACAGATACATTCAAGCCTATCACAGAATCTTTAAAAGAATTTATCAATAGCTCTAAATACATTGGTAGACCAGTTAAAAAAGAACCGAGTGATAAGGAAACTGGAATTGATGACAATGAAAGTTTTCATCCTCAGAACTCAACAATAAAATTGGAAACGAGTACGCCCAAGAAACTAAGTGAAGAAAAAATTTTTAAGCAATCTAATAGTAAAAGTAGCAGTAATTATGATGAAGATGACTTTTACTCACAAAATTCGAATAATGAAGAAAGTTATTCTGACTTATCACTATTGCAATCGAGAAACGAACTAGATACTAACTATGGTCCACATAAAGATAATAATAACGAATGGAGATTTGGTAATAGCACCATCGAGTTAAATCAAGATAAGATACAGGTTGGGGGACAAATATGGGCGCACACGCCAGGACTTTTTTCTTTAATGTTTCATAAAGCACCAAAAAACTATGATAAATTCGAGCTTGAAATCTATAAAAAAATATTACTTGCTACCAATGCCCACAGGAGAGGCTATAAGTCTGATGGTCAAATCAAAGGGAGCATAGCCCATAAGTACAAACATATTATTGGAAAACTTTTCAAAGGAGACAATCATACAGGCTCATCAGATGTAACAAAAAGTAATTATTTAGGAAGGGGTTTGATGCAGTTTAACCCTCATAATCCAAACTATATATACTGGGATGATCCAAACGAGTTGGTAGATCGACTTAGACTACTGCTTGCATCACAGTCTGCAGGCCATACTAATCACAACAACGAAGTTGTCTCAATTATTGAAGAACTACGTGAAGCTAATATAATTGTATAAACTATATACATACATAGATTTTTATATAAAACATGTCCGTTGATAAATTTGGGCATTATATTAACGATAGAAGTGAAGTAATTTCAACCAAAAATGCGCCTAAGTTGTTGGGCTTCTTTATGGATACGAACAAAAACATTGATGTCCAATACAAGAGAATCAAAAATGTTGCAAATGCTGTGGAGGAAAATGATGTTATCAGTAAATTGTTTCTGCAAACTGAACTCAAAAAACAGCAACAAGAAGTAGCTTTCCAGAAAATCTTAATGCTCATTTGCAGGATATCAATAAGAAAATGGATGGTAATAAATCACTTTTTGATATGGAAATTGAAGAGCTACGAGAAAAAATTTATAGAATAGAAAATTACATGTTCGTATCAATAGGTGCAAGTGCATCAAGTAGATCACAACACACTTAAAACAGCGACTGGAAAAATAAGATGTCTTCAAAGAGAAATGTTGTAAATGAATTGCATAAGCAGGCTCGAAAACGTTTTGTACGTCGTAGAGTTGTGATGAAAGGAATAGATGATCTTTGGCAAGCTGATTTAGTTGAAATGGGAAATTATTCCTTAGACAATAGAAATTATCGATTTTTGCTAACTGTAATTGATACATTCTCAAAATTTGCTTGGGCAGTACCTTTGAGCAGAAAGAATGCATTCGAAACAACTCAGGCAATGGAGAATATTTTCAAATTGGGACGAATACCGAAAAACTTGCAAACAGACGATGGTAAAGAATTTTTCAATAAACATTTCAGTCAGTTAATGAATAAATACAATATTAATCACTACTCAACATATAGCACTATGAAAGCCTCAATAGTAGAACGATTCAATAGAACATTAAAAGGAATGATGTGGAAGGAATTTAGCTTAAATGGTTCATATAATTGGATTGATATGTATAGAGATTTACTTGATGCATACAATAGAAAAATTCATCGCACCATTAAAATGTCACCGATTAAAGTAAATTTAACAAATGAAAAACAGCTTTTAAACACAGTATACAGTCATTTAAAGATGTATAAAATGTCAAAATTTAATGCAGAAGATCATGTACGCATAAGCAAATATAAAAACATTTTTGAAAAAGGTTATACTCCGAATTGGACAACAGAAATCTTTACAATTAAAAGAGTACAAAATACATATCCTACAACATATATATTAGAAGACTATCGCGGAAATCCTATTAAAGGCGGATTCTATGAAGAAGAACTTTCAAAAACCAGATATCCTAATACATACCTAGTTGAAAAGGTTCTCAAAACTAAAGGACATAAGGTGTTTGTCAAGTAGCTGGGCTTTGGTAATGAGCACAATTCTTGGATAAGCAAAGATGAGATATTGTAAATGGAAGAATACAATAAATAAACAACAACAAAAACAACAACAATGGCATCAATATTTTATTTATTTTAAAATAAGTAAATAAACAATAAATAGGAAACTGCTTCTTATAAATCATACTGTGTGTTTAACCTCATTTATTTACAATCAAACAGTCACAATGTCAATAACATTGACTCTGAGCTCCAATTCATCAGAGCTATCTGCTAATTATTTTCCTCCTATTGATTTAAACGGAACCTATGAATGTGCTCTAACTGATTTTCAGTCATACAACAGTATCCCGAATGTGGATGTCTACAACAATATATTTTATATCGGTGAACTTGTAATTGAAATACCGATCGGATCTTATGAATTAAATGATATAGTTGACTATATAGAAGAACAATACAAACGATATAGACCAGAAAACAAAATTTTGATTGAAGCTAATAACAATACAATGCAAGTCAAAGTCAGCAGCTCTAAAGAACCAATATATTTTAATAAAGAAAATACAATAGGTAGACTTTTAGGATTTAATAGCAGAATATTAACGCCAAACAAAGAACATTACTCTGATCTTCCAGTGAATATCTTTAAGGTGAATCTCTTGAGGATTGAAAGCAGTATTGTGGTTAATACTTATATGAATAATTCTAAAGCTCATACACTACATGAATTTCCGATTAATGTACCGGCTGGATATAAAATAGTTGAGATTCCCAAAAATCTTATTTATTTGCCAGTAAACTCCAGAGAGATAAGTTCACTAGCTCTTCGCGTGGTTGATCAAAACGGCGACTTAATTAATTTCAGAGGTGAGGAAATTACAATACGAATACATTTAAGGACAACTAAATAATGATAATATACAACACGAGTATATCGAAGAATACTACAGCAACATCTAATTCTCAAACGTTGCAATCTAAGCAACAATTGAAAAGATCTGTTCGTCAAAAATCGCTTACAGCAGCAAACAAGAGTTTTCTCAAGTCACTGAACTTTAAATTGAAAACAAAATGAGTTCAATAATAGACGTTTTAGATAAACCAATATCTGACGAAAATATTATCAAAAAGGATTATCACACATACATACCATACCTTCAGTCTTTTAACAACAACGATGAAATAAGAATTTCAATACAAAACCAAGATCTATATGTGTTACCCAGTGAAAGCTATATATATGTGGAAGGACTTGTTGTAGACGAAAAAACATCGAAATCTACACCCAACTTTCAGTTGAAAAATAATTTTGTTGCATATCTCTTTGATGAAATCCGCTATGAACTGAATGGTATTGAAATTGATCATACAAGATATTTGGGAGCCACCAGTACCATAAAAAATTTGGTTTCTTTATCACCTACGGAAAGCGTTGTGTTGCAAAATGCTGGATGGAATAAACTTGATAAAATAGATCTTCAAAATGGAAATTTTAATTTCTATGTACCACTCAAACTTCTTTTAGGATTCGCTGAAGACTACAATAAAGTTTTATTAAATGGTAAACATGAATTGATACTCTTGCGTAATAAGAACGATGAAGATCTTGTACACTCGAATGTTTCCACCGAGAAAGCAAAACTTACAATTTCACTAATATCATGGAGAATTCCACATGTTCAATTATCTGATCATAGTAAATTGAATATGATCAAAATACTTAATAATGGTGCTGCTATACCAATGGCATTCCGTAGTTGGGATTGTCATATGAATCCACACCTTAATACGGAAACCAATCACATATGGAATGTTAAACTCGCCGCTAATAAAGAACGCCCTCGTTTTGTCTTGATTGCCTTTCAACAAGAAAACAAGTTTGTTCATTGCGATCTTACTAACTTAAAAGTACATTTAAACTCAACCTCTTACCCATATGACGATCTTAATATAAAATTCAAAAATGAGCGCTATGCGATTCTATATGATATGTATCTAAGATTCCAACAAAGCTACTACATGAAACAACCCCAACCTCTTCTAACAGGTCAAGAGTTTAAAAATAACGCTCCAATTATTGTAGTTGATGTCAGTCACCAAAACGAAACGCTCAATACCGGACCAATCGACATAAAATTTGAATTTGAAACAGCAACAAATATTCCAGCAAAAACATCAGCTTACTGCGTTCTTATTCATGACCGCGTAATAGAATACATACCAATAAAAGGTCAAGTCCGGAAGCTCTTATAAATTAAATAACATGGATGGTGATATTGTTTTTGTAGACTTGCAAGGTTTCAAAACTAATTCAAATGACTTCATCGCAAAAGAACTAGCTGTAGTTTTCAGCAACAATGAATGGTTCAATTTCATCATAAAACCTCCTTTGGATTTCACATGTTTATCAGCCAAAAAACAGAGAGAAGCAGTTTGGTTAACAAAAAACTATCATCATATTAACTGGAATGATGGATCAGTCTCATTTCAAAGCGTTTGCAAGTTTTTAAAATCGAATATAAGAAATTCACAAATATATGTTAAGGGGGGAGAGAAGAAAAAATGGCTGGAAAAAATTATTCATCAAACAGTTTATAACATTGAAGACATTGGCTGCATTAATTTCAAACAAATGGAAACTAAGCATTCCATATATCTCTATTGTAGCTATCACGACTATGGTGTTTGTGCCTTAAGGAATGCAATTTTACTTAAAAATGAAAGTGTTAACAAACTTTTAAATAAATGCTTATAAAAATTTAAATAAATGTCTTTTTATTTCAAACAAAAAACCTACATACATATTTATTTTTTTCAGAGAACACACAAACACACATACACAATGGTTCATTCATTCATTCAAATGGTCAAGGGAATATTTGGGCACAAAGAATAAACGCTTATTATTTGTTTGTATGTATATGCGTAAATGAAATAAATTTTTAGATATTTATGTACGCATGAATATGTACATCTTATCACATTTTATACTGACCAGGAAAGCAAGAAAGCGGACTGTCATACAGACTCACCAATCGTCACACACACAGACTGTCTGACAGCCAGACATTCCAACTGCCACTCAGAACACAAAAAACACACACACTTAAACATAGCATAAATATTCATATTCTACAAAATACAGAAATCGCACCACCATCCAGATCCCCAAATAAAATCCATCGATGATGGCCATGTATAAAATAAACAAAACATCAGTTTCAATATTTATGCAATAGTCATTTTTTTTTCACAACGTCTTCAAGATCAGAATAATCAAATTATTCCTCCAGACTCAAGCATTGCAAGCAAAAAAGTAAAAAAGTAAAAAAAAAAAAACACTGAATTGCTGGACGACAAATCTTAAGTAAACACACCAAATTTTAATAAGCAAAAAAATAAAAGATAAAATCTCACTCCAGCAAGAAGGAACGAACCATAAACATTAAGGGTATCCATATATAACTACTACACTTTTTAAATAGTGTAATTCCTAAAAATGCTTCAAAATTTTTTTATTCACCAGGCGTACACAGTGTAAATGGACGGAAAGAAATTCCCACGCTCACATACCGACGGACATGTATTCTCAAGGTCACATATGGACAGACAAAAATTCCCACGCTCACATACCGACGGACATGTATTCTCAAGGTCACATATGGACAGACACAAATTCCCACGCTCACATACCGACGGACATGTATTCTCAAGGTCACATATGGACAGACACAAATTCCCACGCCTACCCCAACATTTTATTAAAAAAAAAACAACAATGTGAACGCCCCTATTAAACCGTGGGAAAAAATACACACACGAACACACACAAAATGAAATTTGAGAATTTTGGCAATTAAAATTGAAAAATTTCAAATTTAATTGCTGAAATTTAATATTTTTAATGGTCAAAGCACATACAGTTCCCTACTACTCTGTATCAACCTGATGTTAACGCGTTTTTGTTTTAATACTCGTGTTACCGTTGGATTATTTTCTTTATGTCCCATTTTTCTGAATTTTTTGTTCCACCATACCTAAGTCAAATTTTTTGGTTTGAATTTTATGCTTAGGTACATGTGAACGTTTTCCAATTTTTTCATTGGAAGCTCAAGCCTTAGCTTAAATTTGTATGTGATAATAATTTTAACGAACTTTTGTATTGCTATATTAAATCGAATTAAGATTCATAGGCTAATTGTCCGAAATTTGTTTAAATCTCAGAAAGACATGATGATAAATATTCCAAGGCACAAAGGAAAGTCAACATCAGTTTTTATTCAACTAACACAGCAGAGCAGAACAGCTGTTTTCGAAAGTCGCAACCCTTTCATCATCAGTGCTTATGTGTATTGTGTTTTTGTACCATCGTACCTAAGTCAAACTTTTTTGGTTTGAATTTTATGCTTAAGTACATGTGAACGTTTTTCAATTTTTTCATTGGTAGCTCAAGCCTTAGCTTAAATTTGTATGTGGTAATTATTTTAACGAATATTTATGTTAGTAAAAAAATTTATTTGGTTTATTCAAGTAAAAAAAAGTTTTGAAAATTTGTTCGAAAGAGTAACAAAACAGCAAAAATTTAATGACGCGAAAACTTTTTATGCACTTTAAGATGGTATTATTAAGTTTTTGGCACAGAGTCATGTTTGGGAGTTATATTTCTAAAATTGAGAACATTAGTGTCAGTAAAAAAAGGTTTCTTGAAAACTCTGTTGGAAAAAGTTTAGCAAAACAGCAAAAATTTAATGATGCCAAATTGTAGCCCTTTTTATGCCTATTAAAAAGGTATAATTTAGTTTTTGGCACAGAGTCAGGCTTGCTAGTTTTAGGTCGAAAATTTAGAAAATTTGTGTTAGTAAAAAAACGTTTCTTGAAAAATCTGTTTGAAAGAGTAACAAAACAGCAAAAATTTTATATTACTAAATTGTAGCCCTTTTTATGTCTATTATGAAGGTATAATTTAGTTTTTTGCACAGAATCAGGTTTGGGAGTTATTGGTCGAAAGATGAAATATCAATGTTAGTAAAAAAAAGTTTTTGAAAAAATTTTTTTTAAGTGTAAATATACAGCAAAAATGTAATGATGCCGAATTGTAGTCCTTTTTATGCCCTTCCAGATGATACAATACAATTTTTAGCACAGAGTGAGGCTTGGGAGTTATTGGCCATAAATTGAGAAAATTAATGTTAGTAAAAAAAAGTTTCTTGAAAAATTTGTTTGAAAGAGTAACAAAACAGCAAAAATTTAATGATGCCGAATTGTAGCCCTTTTTATGCCTTTTAAGAAGTTTTGGAGTTAAAGGACAAAAATTAAAAAAAAAATATGTTAGTCGAAAAATTTTTTTTTTTTTTAATTTGTTTGAAGGAGTAACAATACAGCCCATTTTATGCCCTTTAAGATGGTATAATTCATTTTTTGGCACAGTCAGGTTTGGGAGTTATGGGTCAAAATATGAAAAAATTAATGTGTTAATTATTTTAACGAACATTTGTATTGCTATATTAAATCGAATTAAGATTCATAGGCTAATTGTTCGAAATTTTTTTAAATCTCAGAAAGACATGATGATAAATATTCCAGAGCACAGAGAAAAGTCAACATCAGTTTTTATTCAACTAACACAGCAGAGCAGAACAGCTGTTTTCGAAAGTCGCAAAATTTTCATCATCAGTGCTTATGTGTATTCTGTTTGTCACCACTTTTTATGCGGCTTAATTGAATGTGATAACAGTTCCTATTCACACAAATTTTATTATGAAAAGGAATCCGAGAACTGTATCAACCTGATGTTAACACGTTTTTGTTTTAATGCCCGTGTTACCGTTTGATTATTTTCTTCACGTCCCATTTTTCTTAATTTTTTGTACCATCATACCTAAGTCAAACTTTTTTGGTTTGAATTTTATGCTTAAGTACATGTGAACGTTTTCCAATTTTTTCATTGGTAGCTCAAGCCTTAGCTTAAATTTGTATGTTGTAATTATTTTAACGAACATTTATGTTAGTAAAAAACTTTATTTAGTTTATTCAAGTAAAAAAGTTTTGAAAAACTGTTCGAAAGAGTAACAAAACATCAAAAATTTAATAACGCGAAATTGTAACACTTTTTATGCACTTTAAGATGGTATTATTCAATTTTTGGTACATAGTCAAAAAAATTTCTTGAAAACTCTGTTGGATAAAGTTTAGCAAAACAGCAAAAATTTAATAATGCCAAATTGTAGCCCTTTTTATGCCTATTCAGAAGGTATAATTTAGTTTTTGGCACAGAGTCAGGCTTGCGAGTTATAGGTCGAAAATTTAAAAAAAATTTGTGCTAGTAAAAAAATGTTTCTTGAAAAATCTCTTTGAAAGAGTAACATAACAGCAAAAATTTTATATTGCCAAATTGTAGCCCTTTTTATGCATATTAAGAAGGTATAATTTAATTTTTGGCGCAGTGTCAGGCTTGGGAGTTATAGGGCGAAAATTTAGAAAATTTGTGTTAGTAAAAAAACGTTTATTGAAAAATCTGTTTGAAAGAGTAACAAAACAACAAAAATTTTATAATGCCAAATTGTAGCCCTTTTTATTCGCTTTCAGATGATATAATTCGTTTTTTGGCACAGAGTCATGTTGTGGAGTTATAGGTCGAAAATTGAAAAAACTACGTCAGTTGAAAAAAGATTTTTTAAACATTTGTTCGATAGAGTAAAAAAACAGCAAAAATTTAATGATGCTTAATTGTAGCCCTTTTATGCCCTTTAAGATGGTATAATTCAATTTCTGGCACAGAGTCATGTTTGGGAGTTATAGGTACAAAATTTAAAAAATTAATGTTAGTAAAAAAAGTGTTTTGAAAAATCTGTTTGAAAGAGTATGAGAATAGCAAAAATTTTATTTCCCAATTGTAGCCCTTTTTATGCCTATTAAGAAGGTATAATTTAGTTTTTGGCACAGAGTCAGGCTTGGGAGTTATGGGTCGAAACTTGTAAAAATATGTTAGTCGAAAGAAAGGTTTTTTTTTAAAATTTGTTTGAAGGAGTAACAATACAGCAAAAATTTAATGATGACAATTTCTAGCCCTTTTTATTCCCTTTAAGATGGTATAAGTCATTTTTTGGCACAGAGTCAGGCTTGGGAGTTATAAATCAAAAATTGAAAAAATTAATGTTAGTAAAAAAAGTGTTTTGAAAAATCTGTTTGAAAGAGTAACAAAATAGCAAAAATTTTATATTGCCAAATTGTAGCCCTCTTTATGCCTATTAAGAAGGTATAATTTAGTTTTTGGCACAGAGTCAGGCTTGGGAGTTATAGGGCGATAATTTAGAAAATTTGTGTTAGTAAAAAAACGTTTCTTGAAAAATCTGTTTGAAAGAGTAACAAAAAACGAAAAAATTTTTTTTTTAAATTTGTTCGATAGAGTAACAAAACAGCAAAAATTTAATGATGCTTAATTGTAGCCCTTTTATGCCCTTTAAGATGGTATAATTCAAGTTCTAGCGCAGAGTCAGGTTTGGGAGTTATAGGTACTAATTTGAAAAATATTAATGTTAGTAAAAAAAGTGTTTTGAAGAATATGTTTGAAAGTGTAACAATACAGCAAATAGCTTATAATGCCAAATTGTAGCGCTTTTTATACCTTTTAAGATGGTATAATTCAATTTTTGGCACAGAGTCAGGCTTGGGAGTTATAGGTCGAAACTTGTAAAAATATGTTAGTCGAAAGGAAGGTTTTTTTTAAAATTTGTTTGAAGGAGTAACAATACAGCAAAAATTTAATGATTACAATTTCTAGCCCTTTTTATTCCCTTTAAGATAGTATAAGTCATTTTTTGGCACAGAGTCAGGCTTGGGAGTTATAAGTCAAAAATTGAAAAAATTAATGTTAGTAAAAAAAGTGTTTTGAAAAATCTGTTTGAAAGAGTAACAAAATAGCAAAAATTTTATATTGCCAAATTGAAGCCCTTTTTATGCCTATTAAGAAGGTATAATTTAGTTTTTGGCACAGAGTCAGGCTTGGGAGTTATAGGGCGAAAATTTAGAAAATTTGTGTTATTAAAAAAACGTTTCTTGAAAAATCTGTTTGAAAGAGTAACAAAAAACGAAAGAATTTTTTTTTTAATTTGTTCGATAGAGTAACAAAACAACAAAAATTTAATGATGCTTAATTGTAGCCCTTTTATACCCTTTAAAATGGTATAATTCAATTTCTGGCACAGAGTCAGGTTTGGGAGTTATAGGTACAAATTTCAAAAATATTAATGTTAGTAAAAAAAAGTGTTTTGAAAAATGTGTTTGAAAGTCTAACAATACAGCAAATAGCTAATAATGCCAAATTGTAGCCCTTTTTATACCTTTTAAGACGGTATAATTCAATTTTAGGCACAGCGTCAGGCTTGGGAGTTATAGGTCGAAACTTGTAAAAATATGTTAGTCGAAAGGAAGGTTTTTTTTAAATTTGTTTGAAGGAGTAACAATACAGCAAAAATTTAATGATGACAATTTCTAGTTCTTTTTATTCCCTTTAAGATGGTATAAGTCATTTTTTGGCACAGAGTCAGGCTTGGGAGTTATAAGTCAAAAATTGAAAAAATGAATGTTAGTAAAAAAAGTGTTTTGAAAAATCTGTTTGAAAGAGTAACAAAATAGCAAAAATTTTATATTGCCAAATTGTAGCCCTTTTTATGCCTATTAAGAAAGTATAATTCAATTTTTGGCACAGAGTCAGGCTTGGGAGTTATAGGTCGAAACTTGTAAAAATATGTTTGTCAAAAGGAAGGTCTTTTTTTTTATTTGTTTGAAGGAGTAACAATACAGCAAAAATTTAATGATGACAATTTCTAGCCCTTTTTATTCCCTTGAAGATGGTATAAGTCATTTTTTGGCACAGAGTCAGGCTTTGGAGTTACAGGTCAAAAATTGAAAAAATTAATGTTAGTAAAAAAAGTTTTTTGAAAAATATTTTTGAAAGAGTAACAATACAGCAAATGTCTAATAATGCCAAATTGTAGCCCCTTTTATGCCTTTAAAGAAGTTAGGGGGTTAAAGGACGAAAATTGAAAAAAACTGTTAGTAAAAAAAAATGTTTTTGAAAAATTTATTTGAAGGAGTAACAATACAGCAAAAATTGAGTGATGCCAAATTGTAGCCCTGTTTATGCATTTTAAGATGTTTGGAAGTTAAAGGCCGAAAATTTAAAAAACTTTGTCAGTCGAAAACAAGTTTTTTCAAAAATTTTTTCCAAAAAGTAACAATACAGCAAAAGTTTAATGATGCCGAATTGTAGCCCCTTTTATGCCCTGTAAGATGGTATAATTCATTTTTTGGCACAGCCAGGTTTGGGAGTTATAGGTCAAAAAATTAAAAAATTAATGTGTTTATTATTTTAACGAACATTTGTATTGCTATATTAAATCGAATTAAGATTCATAGGCCAATTGTTCGAAATTTTCTTAAATCTCAGAAAGACATGACGATAAATATTCCAAGGCACAGAGGAAAGTCAACATCAGTTTTTATTTAACTAACACAGCAGAGCAGAACAGCTGTTTTCGAAAATCGCAAAATGTTCATCATCAGTGCTTATGTGTATTCTGTTTGTCACCACTTTTTATGCGGCTTAGTTGAATGTGATAACAGTTCCTATTTACACACATTTTATTATGAAAAGGAATCCGAGAACTGTATCAACCTGATGTTAACACGTTTTTGTTTTAATGCCCGTGTTACCGTTTGATTATTTTCTTCACGTCCCATTTTTCTTAATTTTTTGTACCATCATACCTAAGTCAAACTTTTTTGGTTTGAATTTTATGCTTAAGTACATGTGAACGTTTTCCAATTCTTTCATTGGTAACTCAAGTCTTAGCTTAAATTTGTATGTGGTAATTATTTTAACGAACATTTATGTTATTTTATTCAAGTAAAAAAGTTTTGAAAATCTGTTCGAAAGAGTAACAAAACATCAAAAATTTAATTACGTGAAATTATAACACTTTTTATGCACTTTAAGATGGTATTATTAAATTTTTGGTACAGAGTCATGTTTGGGAGTTATAGTTCTAAAATTGAGAAAATTTGTGTTAACAGCAAAAATTTAATGATGCCAAATTGTAGCCCTTTTTATGCCTATTAAGAAGGTATAATTTAGTTTTTGGCACAGAGTCAGGCTTGGGAGTTATAGGGCGAAAATTTAGAAAATTTGTGTTAGTAAAAAAAGTTTCTTGAAAAATCTGTTAGAAAGAGTAACAAAACAGCAAATATCTAATAATGCAAAATTGTAGCCCATCTTATTCCTTTTAAGAAGTTTGGAAGTTAAAGGACGAAAATTTGAAAAAACTGTTAGTCGAAAAAAAATTTTTTTTTAAATTTGTTTGAAGGAGTAACAATACAGCAAAAATTGAGTGATGCCAAATTGTAGCCCTGTTTATGCATTTTAAAATGTTTGGGAGTTAAAGGTCGAAAATTGAAAATTAAAAATTTGTTCGATAGAGTAACAAAACAGCAAAAATTTAATGATGCTTAATTGTAGCCCTTTTATGCCCTTTAAGATGGTATAATTTAATTTTTGCCACAGAGGCAGGTTTGGGAGTTATAGGTCGAAAAAGAGTTTTTTGAAAAATTTGTTTAAAGAAGTAACAATAACTCAGCCATTTCTTGTCTCATAGAAAGTTGCAGCACATCGATTGGACTTTTCAGTTAGGCTCCACAAGGGTTTGAGTGGGACCATACACCGAAAAACACAGAAGTACCGTTATCTAAAAAACGGTGCTTAACAAAAAAAATTACAGCGTTTTTCGTGTTCAGGAAGTCCCAATTAACTTATTTAGGCATGTGGCGTTCTTGGTATTTCTTGGCTGTAAACAAGTGTTATATATAATTATATTTGAATTAAAAATTATGTTAGTAAAAAAAATTTTTTTTTTATATGTTAAATGAAAGATTATATGAGGCCAAATTGTAGCCCTTTTCATGCCTTTTAAGATGGTATAATTTAATTTTTGGCACTAAGTCAGATTTGGGAGTTAAAAGAAAGAGTAACAAAACCGCAAAAATTTTATATTGCCAAATTGTAGCCCTTTTTATGCCTATTAGGAAGGTATAATTTAGTTTTTGGCACAGAGTCAGGCTTGGGGGTTATAGGTCGAAACTTGTAAAAATATGTTAGTCGAAAGGAAGGTCTTTTTTTTAAATTTGTTTGAAGGAGTAACAATACAGCAAAAATTTAATGATGACAATTTCTAGCCCTTTTTATTCCCTTGAAGATGGTATAAGTCATTTTTTGGCACAGAGTCAGGCTTGGGAGTTACAGGTCAAAATTTTAAAAAATTAATGTTAGTAAAAGTATTTTGAAAAATATTTTTGAAAGAGTAACAATACAGCAAATATCTAATAATGCCAAATTGTAGCCCTTTTTATGCCTTTAAAGAAGTTAGGGAGTTAAAGGACGAAAATTGAAAAAAACTGTTAGTAAAAAAAAATTTTTTTGAAAAATTTATTTGAAGGAGTAACAATACATCAAAAATTGAGTGGTGCCAAATTGTAGCCCTGTTTATGCATTTTAAGATGTTTGGAAGTTAAAGGTCGAAAATTTAAAAAACTTTGTCAGTCGAAAACAAGTTTTTTGAAAAATTTGTTCCAAAAAGTAACAATACAGCAAAAGTTTAATGATGCCGAATTGTAGCCCCTTTTATGCCCTGTAAGATGGTATAATTCATTTTTTGGCACAGCCAGGTTTGGGAGTTATAGGTCAAAAAATTAAAAAATTAATGTGTTAATTATTATAACGAACATTTGTCGAATTAAGATTCATAGGCTAATTGTTCGAAATTTTTTTAAATCTCAGAAAGACATGACGATAAATATTCCAAGGCACAGAGGAAAGTCAACATCAGTTTTTATTTAACTAACACAGCAGAGCAGAACAGCTGTTTTCGAAAGTCGCAAAATTTTCATCATCAGTGCTTATGTGTATTCTGGTTGTCACCACTTTTTATGCGCCTTAGTTGAATGTGATAACAGTTCCTATTCACACAAATTTTATTATGAAAAGGAATCCGAGAACTGTATCAACCTGATGTTAACACGTTTTTGTTTTAATGCCCGTGTTACCGTTTGATTATTTTCTTCACGTCCCATTTTTCTTAATATTTTGTACCATCATACCTAAGTCAAACTTTTTTGGTTTGAATTTTATGCTTAAGTACATGTGAACGTTTTCCAATTTTTTCATTGGTAGCTCAAGCCTTAGCTTAAATTTGTATGTGGTAATTATTTTAACGAACATTTATGTTATTTTATTCAAGTAAAAAAGTTTTGAAAATCTGATCGAAAGAGTAACAAAACATCAAAAATTTAATGACGCGAAATTGTAACACTTTTTATGCACTTTAAGATGGTATTAATAAATTTTTGGTACAGAGTCATGTTTGGGAGTTATAGTTCTAAAATTGAGAAAATTTGTGTTAATAAAAAAAGTTTCTTGGAAACTCTGTTGGAAAAAGTTTAGCAAAAATTTAATGATGCCAAATTGTAGCCCTTTTTATGCCTATTAGGAAGGTATAATTTAGTTTTTGGCACAGAGTCAGGCTTGCGAGTTATAGGTCGAAAATTTAGAAAATTTGTGTTGGTAAAAAAACGTTTCTTGAAAAATCTGTTTGAAAGAGTAACAAAACAGCAAAAATTTTATATTGCCAAATTGTAGCCCTTTTTATGCCTATTAAGAAGGTATAATTTAGTTTTTGGCACAGAGTCAGGCTTGGGATTATAAGTAAAAAATTGAAAAAATTAATGTTAGTAAAAAAGTTTTTTGAAAAATAAATTTGAAAGAGTAACAATACAGCAAATATCTAATAATGCAAAATTGTAGCCCTTCTTATTCCTTTTAAGAAGTTTGGGAGTTAAAGGACGAAAATTTAACAAAACTGTTAGTCGAAAAAAAATTTTTTGAAAAATTTGTTTGAAGGAGTAACAATACAGCAAAGATTGAGTGATGCCAAACTGTAGCCCTGTTTATGCATTTTAAGATGTTTGGGAGTTAAAGGTCGAAAATTGAAAAAACTATGTCAGTCGAAAAAAAGTTTTTTGAAAAATTTGTTTGAAAGAGTAACAATACAGCAAAAGTTTATTGATGCCGAATTGTAGCCCCTTTTATGCCCTTTAAGATGGTATAATTCATTTTTTGGCACAGCCAGGATTGGGAGTTATAGGTCAAAAAATGAAAAAATTAATGTGTTAATTATTTTAACGAACATTTGTATTGCTATATTAAATCGAATTAAGATTCATAGCCTAATTGTTCGAAATTTGTATAAATCTCAGAAAGACATGATGATAAATATTCCAAGGCACAAAGGAAAGTCAACATCAGTTTTTATTCGACTAACACAGCAGAGCAGAACAGCTGTTTTCGAAAGTCGCAACATTTTCATCATCAGTGCTTATGTGTATTGTGTTTGTCACCACTTTTTATGCGGCTTAGTTGAATGTGATAACAGTTTCTATTTACGCAAATTTTATTATGAAAAGGAATCCGAGAACTGTATCAACCTGATGTTAACGAGTTTTTGTTTTAATACGCGTGTTACCGTTTGATTATTTTCTTCATGTCCCATTTTTCTGAATTTTTTGTTCCATCATACCTAAGTCAAACTTTTTTGGTTTGAATTTTATGCTTAGGTACATGTGAACGTTTACCAATTTTTTCATTGGAAGCTCAAGCCTTAGCTTAAATTTGTATGTGGTAATAATTTTAACGAACTTTTGTATTGCCATATTAAATCGAATTAAGATTCATAGGCAAATTGTTTGAAATTTGTTTGAATCTCAGAAAGACATGATGATAAATATTCCAAGGCACAAAGGAAAGTCAACATGCTGTTTTCGAAAGTCGCAACCCTTTCATCATCAGTGCTTATGTGTACTGTGTTTGTCACCACTTTTTATGCGGCTTAGTTGAATGTGATAACAGTTCCTATTTACACAAATTTTATTATGAAAAGGAATCCGAGAACTCAATCAAACTTTTTTGGTTTGAATTTTATGCTTAAGTACATGTGAACGTTTTCAAATTTTTTCATTGGTAGCTCAAGCCTTAGCTTAAATTTGAATGTGGTAATTATTTTAACGAACATTTATGTTAGTAAAAAAATTTACTTGGTTTATTCAAGTAAAAAAAAGTTTTGAAAATCTGTTCGAAAGAGTAACAAAACAGCAAAAATTTAATGATGCGAAATTGTAACACTTTTTATGCCTATTAAGAAGGTGTAATTTAGTTTTTGGCACAGAGTCAGGCTTGCGATTATAGATCGAAAATTTTGAAAATTTGTGTTAGTAAAAAAACGTTTCTTGAAAAATCTGTTTGAAAGAGTAACAAAACAGCAACAATTTTATAATGCCAAATTGTAGCCCTTTTTATTCCCTTTCAGATGATATAATTCGTTTTTTGGCACAGAGTCATGTTTTGGAGTTATAGGTCGAAAATTGAAAAAACTATGTTAGTCGAAAAAAAAATTTTTTTTAATCTGTTCGATAGAGTAACAATACATCAAAAATTTAATGATGCCTAATTAAGCACTTTTGTGCCCTTTAAGATGGCATAATTATATTTTTGCACAGGGTCAGGTTTGGGAGTTATAGGTCAAAAGTTGAAAACATTAATGTTAATAGGAAAAGATTTTTTTTTGAAAAATGTGTTTGAAAGAGTAACAATACAGTATATATGTATCTAATAATGCCAAATTGTAGACCTTTTCATGCCTTTTAAGATGTTTGGGAGTTAAAGGTCGAAAATTGAAAAAACTGTCAGTCGAAAAAAAATTTTTAAAAATTTCTTCGATAGAGTAACAAAACAGCAAAAATTTAATGATGCTTAATTGTAGCCCTTTTATGCCCTTTAAGATGGCATAATTTAATTTTTGGCACTAAGTCAGGTTTGGGAGTTATAAGTCAAAATTTGTAAGATTATGTTAGTAAAAAAGTTGTTTGAAATATGTGTTCGAAAGAGTAACAATACAGTAAAGATTGAATGATGCCAAATTGTAGCCATTTATATGCATTTTAAGATGGCGTAATTAAATTTTTGGCACATAGTCAGGTTTATGAGTTATAAGTCAAAATTTTTAAAATTATGTTACTCGAAAAAAAGTTTTTTTTAAATTTTTTTTGAAAGAGTAACAATACAGCAAAAATTGAATGATGCCAAATTCTAAACCTTTTTATAACCTATATTGCTGTTTCGTTAATCTTTCGAAAAAATTTTTCAAAAAACTTTTTTCTACTAAGATTAATTTTTAATTTTACAGCAAAAGCTTACTGATGCTAAATTGTAGCCCTTTTTATGCCCTTTCAGATGGTATAGTTCAATTTTTGGCCCAAAAGTCAGGTTTGGGAGTTATAGGTCATATATTGAAAAAATTAATGTTAGTAAACAAAGTTTTTTGAAAAATGTGTTTGAAAGAGTAACAATACAGCAAATATCTAATAATGCCAAATTGTACACCTTTTTATGCATTTTAAGATGGTATAATTCAATTTTTGGCGCAGAGTCAGGCTTGGGAGTTGTAGGTCGAAACTTGTAAAAATATGTTAGTCCCAAAAAAGATTTTTTTTTTTAAATTTGTTTGAAGGAGTAACAATACAGTATAGGTTGAATGATGCCAATTTCTAGCCCTTTTTATTCCCTTTAAGGTGGTATAAGTCAATTTTTTGCACAGAATCAGGTTTGGGAGTTATAGGTAAAATTTTGTAAAATTATGCTTGTCGAAAGAAAGGTTTTTTTAAAAATATTTTTAAAGGAGTCACAATATAGCAAAAATATTTGAGTTTTCTGCACAGAGTAAGGTTTGCAGTTATAGGTCAAATTTTGAAAATATTAATAATTTAAAAAAGTTTTTTGAAAAACTTGTTCTAAAGAGTAACAATACAGCAAATATCTAATGATGCTAAATAGTAGCCCTTTATCTGCCATATAATTTGGTATAATTCAGTAAATGGCACAGAGTGAAGCTTGGCAGTTATAGGTCAACAATTGAGAATATTAATGATAGGAAAAAAAATTCTTGAAAAATCTTTTTGAAATATCATGATGCCAACTTGTAGCCCTTTTTCTGTCCTTTAAGATGGTATAATTCAGTTTTTGGCACAGAGCCGGGCTTGGGAGTTATAGGTCATATATTGAGAAAATGAATGTTTGTAAAAAAACGTTTCTTGAAGAATCAGTTTGAAAGAGTAACAAAACAGCAAAAATTCTAAGGTGCAAATTGCACCTCTTTTTATGCCCTTTCAGATGGTATGATTCAATTTTTGGCAGAGAGTCATGTTTGGGAATTAAAGGTCGAAATCTGAAAAAATTAATGTTAGTAAGAAAGTTTTTTGAAAAATGTGCTCGAAAGAGTAACAATACAGTAGATATCTAATCATGCCAAATTGTAGCCCATTTTATGCCCTTTAAGAAGGTATAAGTAAATTTTTGGCAAAAAGTCAGGTTTGGGAGTTATAGGTCCAAATTTGAAAAAAATTAATGTTACTTAGCAAAGTTTTTTGAAAAATCTGTTTAAGATCCAAATTTGAAAAAAATTAATGTTATTAAAAAAAGTTTTTTGAAAAATTTTTTAAAGAGTAACAAAACAGGAAAAATTTCATGATGTCTAAATATAGCTCTTTTTATGCCCTTTAAGAAGGTATAATTCAATTTGCTGCACAGAGTGAGGTTTGAAAAAATTAATTTTAGTACAAAAGTTTTTGGAAAAACTTGTTCTAAAGGGTAACAATACAGCAAAAATCTCATGATGCCAAATTGTGGCCCTTTTTCTGCCCTTTAAGATATTATAATTAAGTTTTCGGCACAGAGTGAGGCTTGGGAGTTATAGGTCAAATATTGAGCTAATTAATGTTAGTATAAAACAGTTTCTCTAAAACTCAGTTTGATATTATTAAATTTTTGCCACAAAGTCAGGTTCGGGAGTTATAGGTCGAAAATTAAAAAATTAATATTAGTAAAAAAAATACATCAACAATTTAATATTATATGAATCTTATAACAAACTATTGTAATGTAAATATGTTCATGCAACATGAATCTTATAATAAACAACTATAATATGACTCTTATCATACTTACCATTTTAACTCATGTAATGGGTATCTGTCACAATCGATTTAAGAGAAAGAACATTATTTTCAACATTCGTTGATTCATAGTTTTAAGAGAAAATATTTGATATCGTGACTAATCGTTGATCACATAACTGCAATCAACGATTGATTCATTTAGAATATAAAACAATAATGTAAGTTTAGAATTTTAGCATTATTTTTATTTTAATAAATAAAGACAGTCCCGCCATTAAAATTGGTGCAGTCGGTGAAGATATCCTACGAAAAAGGATAAAAATAAAATATCCTGCGAAAAAGGATAAAAATAAAAATAAAAATATCCTGCAAAAAAGGATATTAATATTAAATAAATTTAGCGATACCTAAGGGTCTCTCCAAAATTATAATAACAACTCCACGCAAAGAAGTTTAAGTAAATTTGGAAATAAAAAATTATATTAACAACTTCACGCAAAGGAGTGTAAGTGAATTTGGAAATAAAAAATTATATTGACAACTCCACGCAAATGAGTGTAAGTGAATTTGGAAATAAAAAATTCTAATAACAGCTCCACGCAAAGGAGTTTGTCTATTGTTGTGTTATATATAACATATTTTGTGTGTCATTAAGCAATGATTTTGCTTGAGCAACCCAAAGGTGGAAACCAGGCAAAGAAGAGGTAGACTATTTCACGACAACAGAAGAATTCCGAAGATGGATCAACTGCTACAGCAGGAGCTACAGCAGCAATTACAACAACAGTAGCAACAATTACAACAAGAATTTCATGCGCAGCTTGAACAACAACAGATACAACTACAGCAACAAGTACAAAAACAACGAATGGGGCGAGATATTGACGCTTTAAGATTTCTAGGCCTGAGCCATGATTTTGATGACCGTGAAGAAGAACTTTACCCTTTCCTGGAAGGCATCGACAACTTGGTACCTGCAATGGATGGGTATAATCCCACGTCGCAAAGAATGATCTTGTCTGCAATAAAGGGCAAGAGAAGAGGTAAGGCTAGAGTAGTTCTGGAAATATATCCGCACCTTTCAAGATGGGCGGAAATAAAAATCAATTAGAATTGAGTTTTGGTGGTTTAACCTCAGCCGAACAATTGTATGAGGAGCTGAGAGGTGCTCAATACAGTTTTATAATTTTATACAAACCAAATTGTCTTTACTTAATTAAAGACAAAAGTTGAATGGTAACTTGATAGAAATATAGCATAATAATAGAGAAGCTTTAAAAGTTTGTATAAATAAATTTCCATTAAACTTAAGAACAATGCCTTGTGCCATTAAACCAACTATTTGGAGGTTGCCCTCCATGAACTTGGACAAGAAAACCCTATTGAAAAAATGAATAAGAAAAAACTCAAATATTGTAATCAAAATAAGAGCATTCCTAATCGTGCTTCCCAAATCCCAAAAATTTATCAAACTAAAAATTACAATAAAAAAAAAGAGTTATGGACATAATGGTTTTTATCCCACTGAGAATAGGTGTTTAGGACGGAGCGATTATCCTAGGCCGGAAGCGATGGATATTAGCGGACAGACACGAAAACAGAATCATTATGTGAATAAAAAACAAAAACCTCAAAATTTTCTGCAAATGGGATCCACCGAATTTGGATTTCCCTATGTTCTATTTAAGCGAAGGGGCAATGCAACCAGAATCTTAATTGATACAGGTTCTACTGACAATCTGATTAGAAAAAGTCATTGTCCAAAAAATTTTGTATATTTATCGGCACAACCAATGAAGACAAAAACGGCAGCAGGGTTTTTAATTGTGGAAAAAAAAGCTATGGTTTCGAAGAATGGCCTACAGGTACGTCTTAAGAACGATGTAATATTTAGAATATCCAATTTTCATCCCATATTCGATGGAATATTTGGATCGAAATTATTGAGTGATAATAACTCCCTAATAGATTATGAAAATAAAGTTGTAATAATAAATAAACAGAAATTTCCTTTGTATTTTGAAGGAGAAAGTGAAGAAAATTATAACGAGAGAATTCACTTTGATTTAATTCTTGATGAATTGGGTATAGAAGAAAAATTGAGACTGGAACATTTGAATAGGGAGGAAGCAACGACGGTCAAGAGATTAGTGAGTAAGTTTTCAGATATATTTTATAAAAAGGGTGACGACCTAACTTTCATAAATGAAGTGAAACACAGGATCCCTACTAATAATGATAGACCGGTTTAAACAAAATCGTACCGGTATCCAGAGGTTCATAGGGAGGAAGTCAAGAAACAGATAAATGAAATGGTAAAAAAGGGTATAATCACTCCAAGTGATTCACCCTATAATTCACCAATTCGGGTGGTACCAAAGAACGAAGATAAAATTGGACAAAAGATTGGAGGATAGTGATCGATTATAGAAAGCTTAATCTTGTGACAAGATAAGATAAATACCCCATACCTATTATTGACGATGTGTTAGATAGATTGGGACGAGCGAATTACTTTACTACATTGGACTTGACCAAGGGATTCTACAAGATAGAGGTGGATGAAAATGATCATGAAAAAACGGCATTTTATACTAACGATGGCCACTATGAATTTCATCATTCCAAAGAATGATGAATAATGTGCTTAGAAAGTATATTAATAAAATATATGTCATCTATATGAATGATATATTGATTTTCGGTACTTCTGTTCAGGAGCATATAGATAATTTGACAAAGGTATTCCAAGCATTGAAGCAAGCTAATTTAAAAGTATTACTAAATAAAAGCGAGTTTTTGAAATCGGAAAAAAATTTCCTGGGTCATATTGTGACATCAGATGGAATGAAGGCAGATCGTAAAAAAAGTGTTTAGAACACTAAAACAACTCCAAGCATTTCTGGATATTACAGGAAGACTATGTCAAAATAGCAACACCTTTAACTCTGAGACTAAACAAAGACGGGCAGATCAACAAAAATGACACTGATTATCAAAAGTCTTTTGAGAAATTGCGAAAGATATTGACTTCAGATATAGTATTGCGATATCCTGATTTTCAAGAGGATTTTATGCTTATAACAGACGCCAGTAACTTTGCATTGGGTGCTGTGTTGTCTCAGAAAAATGGTCTTATTGCCTTTGCTTCAAAAACTCTTATTAAACACGAAATCAATTACAGTGTAATATGTAGAGAAAGAACTACTAGATATTGTTTTGGCTTGTGGTCAATACAGACATTATTTGTATAAAAGAAAGTTTAAATTGCATACAGATCATAAACCACTAATTTGGTTGTCTAGTTTAAAAGAACCAAATTCAAAAATGATTCGGTGGAAAATCAAGCTCAACAATTATGAGTTTGATATAGGGCACGTACAGGGAAAAGAAAATAAAGTCGCGGATGCTTTCTCAAGGGTGGAGAAATGTGCGGAATTGAATACATTTCAATGTGACACATACAAAAAAACGTATAAAAGGAAAGAAGTTTTGAATTAGCACGTGAAGCATAAGCATGGTACACAAATTTTTCAGTGTCAACTTTGCAATGGTAATTTTGAGAGCAAGGTAGGCTTAAAGAGACATTTCTAAAGAATACACAAAAGAGAAAAACTGGATTTTAAAATTGTGGTTAGAAATACTGTTCAACTTAGAACCATAAAGACGAAAATATAAAAAAGACAAAATTCTCCGGTACCAACAGCATACAGCGCTCAAGGTGATGGATTAGATCATATTGGAATAACAGAAAAACCTTTGCAATCTGAAAATAAAGAAATCTTAATTTAAAGGCAGGAAAACGATTCGTTTGAAGAAAAGCTTCAATAAGGTAAAAAGTTATATAAATTTGAAGTCAACTCAAATGACTACAAAATAATTTTGAAAGAAATAATCAGAATAATTGAAAAGGAAGAAAATTTGGTGATATATTGTGATATTGAAGAATTATACGATATCACCCAGAATCGGGTTATTGGATTGAAGAATATAAAAAAGGTGAGGATATATAGAACTTATACACTACTACAGAATGTAGAAAAAAAAGAAGTTATTAGATATTATTATGAGGCATCATAAGTATGAAAATAATCACCCTGGGATTGACAAAACATATTACGAATTGAAAAGAAAATATTATTACCCAAACATGAGAAAAGAAATATCTAGAATTATAAATAATTGTGAAATTTGAAATTATAAAATAGAAAGTAATCCTGTTAAACTTCCTTTCGAGAAGACAGAAACCCCTAGTGCACCTTACAGAATATACCATGCCGATATATGGATCTTAGACGCAAAAGACTCATACATAACGATAATTGATAAATTCTCGAAATACCCTTTTATACAAAAGATTGAAGAGAGATCTCCACTTAATTTCATTAAACACTTTTCTATACTTTTTAATTTGATGAGAACTCCAAAAAAGTTAGTTATGGACAATGAACCCGGCTTTAATTCGGCACTGTTTAAGGATTTTCTAGAGAAAAATAGTGTACAATTCCATTTTACTACTTCTTACTGCCACACAGGTAAGTCAAATGTTAAGCGATTTCATAGTACCCTGAATGAGAATATCAGGATCATAAAAAAAGCGAAAAAACATCTGACGTGGTTTATAATATAGATTTGCAAGTGCAATCGAAATTCATTTACAACAAAACTTTTCATTTAACAACTCCTAAGAAACCAATAGAAATTCATTTTCAGGATAATGCCATGGAAAACGAAAAAAATAATAAAGCAATTGAGTCGAGAAAGATAAAAAACTTAACATACCTTAATAGAAATGAAAAAGATCAGAAGGTAAATGCGTGTTTTAAAAGGGATTTTAGAGCACATAAGACAGAAGCTAGAAACGAAAAGGTTGCTTTGGAAAAGATTACTGACAAAAGATATAGAAATAAAAATCATAATGTTTACAGGGATCAGTTAATTCGAGCTAAGGATACTTTCAGCTCTTTGGATGTTCAGGTTGAATGTGCTGAGGACAATATTGCTGACACACTTCAGTAGGACGATCTGGTTAACTTTGCTAATCCCGGAAATGACGCATGTGACACACGCTCAGAAGATTGAGTTTACAGACCCCAGCGTAGGAAACGGATTTACTGTGGTAGTTTTGAGTAAACAACACCTTATTAGAGAATATCACAGCATCGTGCATATATTTAATGTTAGAAGGTATGAAGACTACATAGAAAACTTAGAAAATTATACAGTTGATGACGACTATATAAACCAAGAATTACAACATTTGAAGACATCACTCAAAACAATTATTGCACACAAGCAGAGACGAGGACTTTTTAACATTTTGGGAACGGGACTGAAATATTTGTCTGGAACAATGGACGATGAAGATAGGCAAGAAATAGAAAGAAGGTTAGAAATGGTGGAAGGCAATGCACATAGTGTAGTTGAACAATCCAATGATCAGATTCAAATAAATAAACGTTTTGATGAACAATTGACTAAATTGTCAAACATATACGATATGGCAAACAAAAATCTTTATTATGAATATGTAATAATTAATAATCAAATCAAACGGGATGAATTGGAGATTCGAAAGACGGAGATTTCATTTCAGATAGAAAAACTAGAAAGAATAATTGACAAGGTTGAGTCAATACTTTTGACATCAAGCTTGGGGCTCCTGAGATAGATGAAGAAATAGAAGAACATCACATAACCTTTGAAAAATTACATAACATTAGAATGACTGTAGCGACAAGTAAAAGAAACTTCCTTTTTTTATGAAATCTTGTTTGTCCAACCCATTCCATAGAACAATAATCTAGAGTTATGCGAAGAAACACAAACGTATATTACAAAAAATAATGTTGTATACTATGAAACCAATTATAAGAAAAATTTAACAATGATAAAAAATAACTGTATTGAAAATGTATTAAATTATAAAAAATGCAATGTAATTATCGAAAAAATTCGTTCACAAATATAGTAGAAGTAAATTCTAATTTAATTTTTGCCATAATTATGAAGAATATAACTGTAAATCAAACATGTAATGAAGTGCCTATAACTTTGATGGGACATTTTCTACATTAGCCCCAGTGAAATGCGCATAGGAACTAGCTAAAATCCCTCAATTGATCACTTTGAATTTTTTTAGTAAGATTTTGGGAAAAAAGAACTAGCACATAATTAATATTAAAGCGATATTTTCTTATTAGAATAGAGGAATGAAATATATAGATACTAGAAAAATAGTACGATAGAAAGGTTTATGCTGAAAATATAATAATACTTAGTTTGTTTCAGGAAATACAAATAAATGTCGAAGAAAAAGTAACATTAGAAAACATAACATATGAACATATTAGAAATAAAAGATATATGTATAAATGAATTAAGAAATAACCAAAAAACTACTAATATAACCATTTATATTGTGATCATAACTGCAACGATTTTGTTCGTTGGGTGCTTGAGCATTAAATTTAAATCTAAGAAAACAATTGTATCGTTTCCCAAAAATCCTTCAGAAATTATTTATGGGTTTTCATTGAAATTCTCAAATGGGTTATAGAAGTCTTTTAATAAGTTGAGAAGCTTAAAACTTTTCAAAACTGTGGTTAAAGTCTACTGGCGATTTGGTATAAAGCGCCAATAAAATGTATACAGACACACACACACACATATATATATATATATATATATATATATATATATACATATATATATATATATATATATATATATATATATGTATATATGTATATATGTATATATGTATATATATATATATATATATATATATATATATATACACATATATATATATATATATATATATATATATATATACATATATATATATATATATATATATATATATACATATATATATATATATATATATATATATATATATATATATACATATATATATATATATATATATATATATACATATATATATATATATATATATATATATATATTTATTTTCAATATTTCGTTAACCTTTGGTTAACTTCTTCAGGGAATTCTTATATTTTTTAATATATTCTTCTTTCAATCAACATTTTTTTGTAATTACAATTCTAAAAAATTATGTGAATCATTATATTCTAATTTTTAAAATTTTTCTAACTGTGAAAAAACTATACAATTCTATGAAATATGTTCATGTCTATGAATATTAAAAAATATTAATATAAAATATTATAATATACATGTAAATAACAAAAAGTTTTGATATTTTAACATAACCAATAATTAAATACCACATAGTTTAGATATTTTAATATAACCAATAATGAAAAAACACACCGTGTGGCACTGAATTCTAAACCATTTATAATATTACAAAGGCCCAATTTACATGAAGAATATTAATTCATGAATATTTTTTGCCTTTCTTTCAAAATATCTTGTATCCTGTAGCACTTAAATGGTGATTTATAATTCATGTATATTTTTATTTTAAAGTTAATTTTTTTAACTTTGTAATCGCCTAATTTTGTTTGTTTGATCCTTCTTATTTTAACATTAGTGGTTTATTGACAAGAAGTTCGAGAATGAGTGCAAAAGGAAATATAAACAAAATTCATGGAAAACAGAAATCGTGATGTTTTTTCTACTACTACTATGAATAATATTCAGGAATAAAATTCTTCATATAAATTGAGCTAAATACAAAATGTTAATAACTTTATAAGTTAATATATATTCTGTTATTTAATATTAACACTATGTAATTGAAAATGAAGGTAGTTAACATACATGTATGTTTATAATATTTCTACAAACGGAAATAGAATAATATTATTTCAACATAAAGGCAATGAATAGGCAATGAACATATAGTTTTCTCCTAAATCCTATTATTACTCCTATTTAACAAATATCTATAAGATTGTGACACATTGGCTGTGTCTGTTCTGAAATTCATATTCTGATCTAATGGTACGTTTATTATTTGTAACATTTCTAGCATTATATATAGATATATGTCTACGTTTATAATTAAATTCCGTATTTAAAATTGAAATATTTTCAAAATCAGGATAATGATCTGAATCAAAAGCAATGTGAACACAAAGCAACTCTCATTGCATTTTGTAAGTTACATTAGATTTATCTAACTTATGAAACTTATCTTTTGTATTAGTAAAAACATTTCCAAAAATGCTATACATTTTATATGTCATCTTAAACTTTATTCCGTCATCCATATCAGATTTATTTCTGAAATATTGTATATATATATATATATATATATATATATTAATGACTTATACATTTTTGGCTCATTACCGCTATTTCTATTATTATTATTATTATTATTATTATTATTATTATTATTATTATTATTATTACTTTTATTAATATTGTTATAATTAATATAATTGTTACTATTACTATTATTTATATTATCATTAATTTGTCCTATCAATCTACAAGAAAGGTGATAAGGAAAACTGTTATCTTCCAATATATTTATTAATTTCTTCTTATGGAATTCTACATTACTTATTGTCAAAATTCGTTCTATAAGATTCTTGGTTTTTGGAACCAATCTATTAATAACCGATTTTCCTTTCTTAATACCAAAGTATCTACATATGAAAGTGTTGAATTATTTCCTTTTCGATTGTGAAATAGTGAAAAGAATTAAATGTTGAAAATATATTCTCAATTTCACTTCCTACAATAATACAAAACAAATTGTCAACATGTTTAACTAAAGACTTTGGTTTTCTAGTCAATTTGCTAATACATTGATCTAGTAATTTTTCCATTACAATATCAACTGTAACCGGAGAGGCTGGAGATCCCATAGGAAGACCTTTATTTTTTTTTTATATTTTATCTTTAAATTGAAAATATCTTCTATCCATAATACAAAATTTTACCATACGTGAAAACAAACTATTATTAATGTCTGTATATTGTGTTATTTCATTTCAACTTTCATCAATGATATTCATTGCCAAATCAACTGGTATGCTTGGAAATAGAGATACAACATCAAGTGATATTAGTTTCTCATCAATATCTAATTTTATATTCTTTATTCTGTCTCCGAGATCTAAGCAATCAGATATGTTATATTTTGAACCTGTTGCTAGTTTTTTTTATATTTTAGTCATATATTTGCTAAGTTCATAGGAAAGAGAACTTAGACTAGAACAAATTGATCTTCTCGGAAAATTATCTTTATGGATCTTAGGAAATCCATATAATTTAGGAGAAGTAGAAGTATGTGTTTTTAATTTATATTTTTCTATTTTACAAATAATATTCACTTTCGAAAGTTCTTCAACTTAATCATTATTACATATTTGTAATCTAGTAGTAGGATCTTTATTCATCAAACTGTATGTATTAATATCATTGGTATTATTATTAAATCATAGTCACGTTTATTCATAGAAACTGTCACGTTTCCCTTATCTGCATTCAAAATAATTACATGTTTATTTAATTTAGTTTGTTGATTTTAGTTGACCTTTTATTTATAAACGCTTATTAGTTTAAGTAATTTTCTTTCGGCTTAAGGTCAGTATTTTAGTTTAAAAACTTATACAAGTTTAATAAAAGGCAATGTTGTTCTTAATCCTTTTTAATTTTATTTTTTGGCCAATATTTCGATCAACTTCGCTGATCATCATCAGAGACTCTAAAAACATAATAACAAATAACACATATTAACATTAATATTAACAACAAATAGATCAAAATATCAAAAAAACAAAAACATTTTTTTTTTTTGTATAATTACATTTAAAATAAAAGAAAAGCAGACTTATAACTACAAACCGTGTGTCACTTAACAATTTTTGTAATAAGACTAAAATTATTGTTATGTTTTCTTTTTATCGATCCGATGTTTTTTAATAGTATGTATATGTGTGCACAATTCTCCACATCTTTTTTATAATTTAATCTCTTACATTCAGGTATATTAATAATGTTTATTTCCAAAGTAAATCTCTTTTTGTAGTTGTTTTCTTTCGCTAATACCTTGACTTGCTTAAAGTTAGGTTTATGACCCGTCACTGCACAATGGGCCGCAAGTGCTTTTTTTGCGATAAATGTTTTTCTGTCGCCTTTAAATCTGATCTATATGAAGCCAATCTTGTTTTAGTTTGGTTTTTGTTGTTCCAAAATATACTTTTTGGCATAATGTTAGAATTTTCTTTTTTTTCCAATTTTGATTTTATATTGCTAAATAGTCTGTATTTATTGGTGTTTTCAGTTTTAAAAGCTATAACTGTGTTGTTTTTGTTGAAAATGTCTGACTGCTTAAGTCTTTCCGATAAACCAGGGATGTATGTAGTAGATTTATGTTTTTGCGGCGTCTACGTTGGTATTTGTTTTCCGGTTTGGTTGTTCTAATTGTTTTAAAAGATCTCCAATAATTTTGTTTGGAAATTCATTCTTCTTCAAATATGTCTTTGATCCGTTTTTTATTTTCATGGTGAAAGTGTGCGTCACTTATCTGAAGAACACGTCTAATGACGTTTTTCGCAGTATTAATAATTGTTTTCTTAGGGTGTTTGGAAAAGAAATTAATTAGTCGACCAGAGCAAGTCAGTTTTTGGTACTAATTTAATTTTAATGATTCTCCTTGTCTAAATACTTGGACGAGTCATTAAAGAAAATGGAGTGCAAACCACGAGTAATAACTAAATACGTTGACGATTTGTTTGCCATTGTAAAAAGAGACAAAACAGATCAAACTTTAAAAATATTAAACGCATTTAATAAACAAATTCAGTTTACAATCGAAAAAGAAGACAATAATCAACTACCATACTTAGTCTCATTAGTAATTAGACAAGGAGAATCATTAAAATTAAATTGGTACCGACTTGCTCTGGTCGACTAATTAATTATTAATTAAAAAATATTGGGTGCATTCTGATGACTTTTCAACGTTAGGGGGTATACCCCCTAAACTTTTAAATAGGATTTGATGACAACCGGCCAGTCGTTTGAAGTGCACTTCCCGCTACAAAACCCAATTTTCAGATCCTTGACCATTTTATATATGACGATTTTATTCATCAAACAATATAAAGTGCAACAGAAGACATGCACTTTGTACTGTGTAACATACTATATACACATTAACTCCATTGAATTGTGGTAACCTTTTTTATTGAAACGAAATGGAATTGAAATGACATACTTTTATAATCAAAACAAAAAATGCCGGCAGAGTTGAAAAATTTGGTATTTTGGTACTTTTTGTCATAATGTACTACTTTTTTCGTGTTAATACTCTTTTTTTCAACTGTGCAAAAAAGTATGTTACTAACAGAGTATTTGGAGTATGTTAAGTTCACGCGAGTTTATTTTCTTACATACATATATGAATAGCATTTGCAGAAAACATCTAACAACCGTCTAAACTTACAAATTGCCAGCCATTGTAAGCTCATATTTTATTGACAGATGTGATAAAACTATACATCTGCCAATGGCATCATTGTCAGAAAAATATTTATACTGGCAATGCTATTCATACAGTACTTTTCGCTTATAGTCACGTCGCTTATAGTCCTTTTAGTGATATAGTCCAAAATATACTTTTTACAGCCCTCTATAAGTCAAATTCATACAAAATATTAACGATATAGTCCATTAGCGATGTAATCCATGCAAATTATTTAGGATATTGTCACATACATTTAGATAAAATTAGCTATTTAAGCCACAAACCAATAAAGAGTATTAAAAATTAACAACCGTGTTGTTTATTTCGACATTTTTGTTTTTTTACGATAAGGATTTAATCAATAGTGCTTTTAAAACCCTGTCAAACTAAAAAAAAGATATATAACATAGAAAAAATAGGTAAACGAGTGAATTTATGTGTAAAACAAAGTATTTGTTTATTAAATGACTATAAACATAATTCTATAACGAGAAAAGAATTGGACTCCAAATACAAAATCGATGTGTCTACTGTTTCCAAAATCATTAAAAACGAGGAGAAGATTCGTAGGCAAATTCGTCTAACTTAAAGTCTAAAAGATAACGAAAAGGCGATCATCCTAATATTGAAATGGCTCTTACCATTTAGTTCAATGATATGCGTAGCAGTTGTAACTAGTTTAATGCTTATGAACAAAGCAAAAGAACTTGCTGTTCAATTGAAAAATTGAAAAACTTGAGCCAGATTCAAGTTGGTTATTCCGATGGAGGGAGCGCTCAAAAATAAACTTTGGAAAGATTCATGGAGAATCTAAGGACAACGACAAATCGGCGACGGAAGATTTTAAGACTAGTGTTTTACCCCATTTGCTCACAGAATATTCTGTGGATTGTGTTTTTGATGCTGACGAAAGCGGTCTATACTACAAAGCATTACCCAATACAACTTATTTCATTAAAGGAGATCAGCCCAAGGAGTATAAGACTCAAAAATCTCGACTTACACTCTTACTTATTTGTAATTCAACTGGTTCATATAAACGAGTTTTTTGTATTGGGAAAACAAAAAAACCGAGATGTTTTAAAAACAAAAGCATACCAGTCGAATATTTTTCCCTTTTTGCCGGAGTTGTTTCTTATTTATCTGAATATTTGCATTGTGATGATGATCTTGTTTGTTTTGGAAATTTGAGCAATGAAGAAATTTTACAAGCGGTTTACGAAGAAGACTCTACACAAGAAGATGATGATTGTGAAAATGATGACGAATTGTTTATTGTTGAAAAAGATCCATCCACAACAAAGCATATTTTAAGCTTTGCAGATGTTTTGAGAACGTATTGTATGGAAAATGAATTGGAGTGTAACTTTTTCTTTGACAAAATAGAAGCAAAGGCTCTAAAAAATTCGTTGAAATTAAGCCAAATAAAATAACAGATTTTTTGAAGACTTTGTTATTTTTTATGAATAATAGTTATTATATTAAATATTTAATATAATAAAATTATTTTTTTTAGAAAATATTTTATGGAGTTTTAAGGGCAATCAATAATATTTTTTAAGTTTTTTTATTAAAGTTTTTATAATTTAACGTTTTAACGTACAAAGTATTTATGTATTTGCTTATAACGTATACAATACGTGTACAAACATACTAAAGCTATGTACACACGATTGGCAGATCTTACAATAATGTCAGATCTGGCAATGTCCTAACAATATGCTGACAACGAAAAATTGTTAGCAAAAGGTAAATTGTGTAGTATTAGCTTCATGGATAACGCTGCTGGAATCATGGCTTTCTATCACATTTTGTAAACTCTTTACCTCATTCATATATATTATATATATACTTATTACTTTCTGCTTATATATATTTTAAGTTCGTTGATGTTTCTTTCTCTCCCTTTAAAGGGGTTAGACATTATATATTCACAATTAACGGTTTCTTATGTATTTATGTCTTGTATTTTGTCTTATAAATTGTTTTAAACTTATATCTGTCTCTCTTTAATATATTAATTTTTAAGTAAAACTGTAACAGACAAAAGCTCATGGTACACTTAGATCTTAAGTTGAAATGTTTTTGAGAAACCATAAATAAGAAATAAAGGAGCGTGCTTATTATTGTTTATGCATTGAAATTGTGAAGTTCAAAAAGTTAATAATTAATAAAATCACCTGCTACAATTTTCAGAAGTGATATAAAGGACAGTTTTTTTTCTATATGTTGAGAAATAAAGACATTTTGAGTAAGAAAATATAATAATAGTTATAAATAAAGAGAATAATTAATTACAATATTGCTTAAAGAAAAGAAAATTTTTTCGTTATCAAATAACTCTTTTTGTTAAAAGTAAGAAAAAGAAAAAGTGAAAATAAAAATGGAGAATAGCAGTGTATGCGGTGCAGATTACACATATGCGCAGCTGCGCCTTTGGTTACAGAAGTTAGGATTATCTTCAACGGGTACAAAGGGTGCTCTATTAGTACGGTTGAATGCGGTACCAGCCGATGTAAGAGGCGACTGTCCAGTACCAGAGGGGTCGTCAAATACAGTTATTCTGGATAATGATGCAGATATTGAAAATGAGTGTGAAAGTGTAGATGATAATGATCGGTGTGTGGAAGAAAATGATGAGTGCCAACAAAGTGATAGAGATTTGTGGTCAGATGTGTGTGCAGACAAAGACAGTGGTGCAACGAAGAAAATTATCGGTCATGATTTCGTGAGTATATTGAAGAAAGAGCTGGAAATGATAAATCGGGAAAAGGAGTTGCTTCGGCGAGGAAACGATTTACTGACAATGATAGCAGATTCGGAGAGAAACCGTGGTTTGGCAGAAAATAATAATCAGGTGGACGAATAACAAGGTTCCCACAAAATTAAAATCTCTTTTAATACATTAAGAGGTATCATTCCGGACTACGGTGGCGAAAAGTTTCCAGAGGTGTGGACAGGACAATTTAAAAAAATTTGTAGAGTCTATAATGTCAATGAGGAAACGATGAAAACACTCTTAATGTGTAAGTTAAAAGGCAAGGCGCAAATATGGCTACACTCCAATTCAGATTTTGTAGATCTGAAAACTGCGAACATACTTGATGAAATTGAAGAGATCTTTCAAAAAAAGGAAAATAAACTGACCATGCGCAAAAACTTTGAGGCACGTAAGTGGAAATATGGAGAAGCATTTGGCGATTATTACAACGACAAGATTATTCTATCAAGCAAGCTTGGTATCGAAGAGGATGAACTCATTGAACACATAATTGAGGGTATTCCTGACAAACAACTAAAAGTGCAGGCAATCCTACAGTGCTACAACAGTAAGTTGCAATTGCTACAGGCATTTTCGAAGATCGAACTCAAACCAAATTCACGACTCCAGTGGAGGAAAGGAAAGGCAACCGAAGAAGGGTTAAGTAGAACTAGATGCTATAACTATAACTCAATGGGTCACTATGCTTTCAATCGCCAGAAGCCAAAACGTCAGATGGGAGCCTTTTACGGATGCGGTAGTATGGATCACAGAGTAGCTGATTGTCCAGAGAAGAAACCTGCAGTACAACTTATTGAAGGCGATAATTATGTAAGGTATTTTAAGTTATCATTAGACTTTAGTTTTAATAATTCATTTTCTTTAGAGTGCCTAATGGATTCCGGTAGTCGTTTTAAGGGCACTTCCCGCTACCAAACCCAATTTTCAGATCCTTGGCCATTTTATATTTGATGATTTTATTCATCATCCAATATTGGGTGCATTCTGATGACTTTTCAACTTTGGGGGGGTATACCCCCTAAGCTTTTAAATAGGATTTGATGACAACCGGCCAGTCGTTTTAAGGGCACTTCCCGCTCCCAAATCCAATTTTCAGATCCTTGGCCATTTCATTTTTGACGATTTTATTCATCAAACAATATAAAGTGCAACTGAAGACATGCACTTTGTACTGTGTAACATACTATATACACATGAACTCCATTGAATTGTGGTGACCTTTTTTATTGAAACGAAATGGAATTGAAATAACATACTTTTATAATCAAAACAAAAAATGCCGGCAGAGTTGAAAAATGTAGTATTTTGGTACTTTTTGTCATAATGTACTACTTTTTTCGTGTTAATACTCTTTTTTTCAACTGTGCAAAAAAGTATGTTACTAACAGAGTATTTGGAGTATGTTAAGTTCCAGCGAGTTTATTTTCTTACATACATACATGAATAGCATTGTCAGTATAAATATTTTTTTTACAATGGTGCCATTGGCAGATGTGTAATTTTAGCACATCTGACAATAAAATATGACCTTCAAATGGCTGGCAATTTGTAAGTTCAGACGGTTGTTAGATGTTTTCTGCAAATTTTTCTTACAATATTATAAGATCTGCCAATCGTGTGTACATAGCATAGTGTAGCTTCAAATGGCTCGAATAGGTTTTCAAACCATTCATTTGATTTTTCGAAACAAAATAGACACCAAACAAATCAAACACAAAAACAGAGTAAAAAAGATTAGAGTTAAAAAACAATTCGTCAATAGACTATTCTATTCATAACTGGTTGTGTTTCACAAAACGAAATGTTTTGTGAATCAACACTAAACATTAAAAAAAAAAAAATATCTCATACATATATTTATATACATATATTTATGTTTATATACATTCATACATTATAATTTTAATATATTTTCCACTCAAAATAATTTTTATTATAAACAATAGTTATTCTTACTTATAGATTCCCTTCCAACTAAAGAACGAATGACAATTGTCAATTCTATGTTTCGAGTTTTTTTAGAATCATTTGTGTTTTCTTATTAAAACATTCAAATGTAAAAAAACATTCGAAAAAAAGGAATCAAACATTGTTTCGTTTCCATTTTTTCTATTTGTTTTCGAATGGTCTCGTTACATCAAACCTGTTTGATTCTATTCATTCTATTTCGTTTGTTTTAAATTTTTGTTTTGAATTATTCGACAAGTTTTATGAAACATCAAACCATTTGAAGTCTACTGCCATTCGTTGCAACAGTATGGTACATAGCTCTAGTATCATTTAAAATTAGAATTTTAAGTTTTCATTTATGTTTTTGATATACATAAATTTTTTTGGAAATTGTAAGTATTTATAATAGTATGTTGGTGTGTATATGATAATTATTTAAGCTTTTAATTTGAAATAGACAAACCCTAGAAAAAGTCAACAAAAAATTTACGAAACGTCGGGTAAAATATATAATAATAAATTTTTTTTATTGACATAAAGAAAGAGTTAGACCGAAATTAGCTAAACACAGATTGTCAACAACGATTACAAACAGAAACTGGGTCAAATTAAATAATAACTTCATTAATAACAATTGTTTTTTTATTTAACTTCCTTCTTTATACGCAAAAATTTGGTCCATTCGAGCCCGATATTGGAGAATAAATTTATAATTTCAAAAGGTGATAATCTTTTACTGCAGATCTTCACCAATCCTGAAAAACATTTCGTCACTCCATTCTATATACATATATTTATATTTCACTGGAAAATAAAAGTTTCGTAATCTCGTTTATTTAAAAAGTGAAGAAAACTAAAGCTATCTACACACGATTGGCAGATCTTACAATATTGTAAGAAAAATTTGAAGAAAATATTTAACAACCGTATGAACTTACAATTTTTGTCTTGCAACGTTGTCAGAAAAAGCATTGTCGGTATATAGGAAGACACAAATATTGTTAGACATCTGACAACAGTGTGAACACTCTTCTTTGCGATTGTCAGCTAATTGCCAGCCATTGTAAGCTCATATTTTATTGACATATGTGATAAAACTATACATCTGCCAATGGCATCATTGTCAGAAAAATATTTATACTGGCAATGCTATTCATACAGTACTTTTCGCTTATAGTCACGTCGCTTATAGTCCTTTTAGTGATATAGTCCAAAATATACTTTTTACAGCCCTCTATAAGTCAAATTCATACAAAATATTAACGATATAGTCCATTAGCGATGTAATCCATGCAAATTATTTAGGATATTGTCACATACATTTAGATAAAATTAGCTATTTAAGCCACAAACCAATAAACAGTATTAAAAATTAACAACCGTGTTGTTTATTTTAACATTTTTGTTTTTTTACGATAAGGATTTAATCAATAGTGCTTTTAAAGCCCTGCCAAACTAAAAAAAATAAATATAACATAGAAAAAATAGGTAAACGAGTGAATTTATGTGTAAAACAAAGTATTTGTTTATTAAATGATTATAAACATAATTCTATAACGAGAAAAGAATTGGACTCCAAATACAAAATCGATGTGTCTCGTGTTTCCAAAATCATTAAAAACGAGGAGAAGATTCGTAGGCAAATTCGTCTAACTTAAAGTCTAAAAGTTAACGAAAAGGCGATCATCCTAATATTGAAATGGCTCTTACCATTTAGTTCAATGATATGCGTAGCAGTTGTAACTAGTTTAATGCTTATGAACAAAGCAAAAGAACTTGCTGTTCAATTGAAAAATTGAAAAACTTGAGCCAGATTCAAGTTGGTTATTCCGATGGAGGGAGCGCTCAAAAATAAACTTTGGAAAGATTCATGGAGAATCTAAGGACAACGACAAATCGGCGACGGAAGATTTTAAGATTAGTGTTTTACCCCATTTGCTCACAGAATATTCTGTGGATTGTGTTTTTAATGCTGACGAAAGCGGTCTATACTACAAAGCATTACCCAATACAACTTATTTCATTAAAGGAGATCAGCCCAAGGAGTATAAGACTCAAAAATCTCGACTTACACTCTTACTTATTTGTAATTCAACTGGTTCATATAAACGAGTTTTTTGTATTGGGAAAACAAAAAAACCGAGATGTTTTAAAAACAAAAGCATACCAGTCGAATATTTTTCCCTTTTTGCCGGAGTTGTTTCTTATTTATCTGAATATTTGCATTGTGATGATGATCTTGTTTGTTTTGGAAATTTGAGCAATGAAGAAATTTTACAAGCGGTTTACGAAGAAGACTCTACACAAGAAGATGATGATTGTGAAAATGATGACGAATTGTTTATTGTTGAAAAAGATCCATCCACAACAAAGCATATTTTAAGCTTTGCAGATGTTTTGAGAACGTATTGTATGGAAAATGAATTGGAGTGTAATTTTTTCTTTGACAAAATAGAAGCAAAGGCTCTAAAAAATTCGTTGAAATTAAGCCAAATAAAATAACAGATTTTTTGAAGACTTTGTTATTTTTTATGAATAATAGTTATTATATTAAATATTTAATATAATAAAATTATTTTTCTTAGAAAATATTTTATGGAGTTTTAAGGGCAATCAATAATATTTTTTAAGTTTTTTTATTAAAGTTTTTATAATTTAACGCTTTAACGTACAAAGTATTTATGTATTTGCTTATAACGTATACAATACGTGTACAAACATACTAAAGCTATGTACACACGATTGGCAGATCTTACAATAATGTCAGATCTGGCAATGTCCTAACAATATGCTGACAACGAAAAATTGTTAGCAAAAGGTAAATTGTGTAGTATTAGCTTCATGGGTAACGCTGCTGGAATCATGGCTTTCTATCACATTTTGTAAACTCTTTACCTCATTCATATATATTATATATATACTTATTACTTTCTGCTTATATATATTTTAAGTTCGTTGATGTTTCTTTCTCTCCCTTTAAAGGGGTTAGACATTATATATTCACATTTAACGGTTTCTTATGTATTTATGTCTTGTATTTTGTCTTATAAATTGTTTTAAACTTATATCTGTCTCTCTTTAATATATTAATTTTTAAGTAAAACTGTAACAGACAAAAGCTCATGGTACACTTAGATCTTAAGTTGAAATGTTTTTGAGAAACCATAAATAAGAAATAAAGAAGCGTGATTATTATTGTTTGTGCATTGAAATTGTGAAGTTCAAAAAGTTAATAATTAATAAAATCACCTGCTACAATTTTCAAAAGTGATATAAAGGACAGTTTTTTTTTCTATATGTTGAGAAATAAAGACATTTTGAGTAAGAAAATATAATAATAGTTATAAATAAAGAGAATAATTAATTACAATATTGCTTAAGGAAAAGAAAATTTTTTCGTTATCAAATAACTCTTTTTGTTAAAAGTAAGAAAAAGAAAAAGTGAAAATAAAAATGGAGAATAGCAGTGTGTGCGGTGCAGATTACACATATGCGCAGCTGCGCCTTTGGTTACAGAAGTTAGGATTATCTTCAACGGGTACAAAGGGTGCTCTATTAGTACGGTTGAATGCTGTACCAGCCGATGTAAGAGGCGACTGTCCAGTACCAGAGGGCTCGTCAAATACAGTTATTCTGGATAATGATGCAGATATTGAAAATGAGTGTGAAAGTGTAGATGATAATGATCGGTGTGTGGAAGAAAATGATGAGTGCCAACAAAGTGATAGAGATTTGTGGTCAGATGTGTGTGCAGACAAAGACAGTGGTGCAACGAAGAAAATTATCATGTCATGATTTCGTGAGTATATTGAAGAAAGAGCTGGAAATGATAGATCGGGAAAAGGAGTTGCTTCGGCGAGGAAACGATTTGCTGACAATGATAGCAGATTCGGAGAGAAACCGTGGTTTGGCAGAAAATAATAATCAGGTAGACGAATAACAAGGTTCCCACAAAATGAAAATCTCTTTTAATACATTAAGAGGTATCATTCCGGACTACGGTGGCGAAAAGTTTCCAGAGGTGTGGACAGGACAATTTAAAAAAATTTTTAGAGTCTATAATGTCGATGAGGAAACGATGAAAACACTCTTAATGTGTAAGTTAAAAGGCAAGGCGCAAATATGGCTACACTCCAATTCAGATTTTGTAGATCTGAAAACTGCGAACATACTTGATGAAATTGAAGAGATTTTTCAAAAAAAGGAAAATAAACTGACCATGCGCAAAAACTTTGAGGCACGTAAGTGGAAATATGGAGAAGCATTTGGCGATTATTACAACGACAAGATTATTCTATCAAGCAAGCTTGGTATCGAAGAGGATGAACTCATTGAACACATCATTGAGGGTATTCCTGACAAACAACTAAAAGTGCAGGCAATCCTACAGTGCTACAACAGTAAGTTGCAATTGCTACAGGCATTTTCGAAGATCGAACTTAAACCAAATTCACGACTCCAGTGGAGGAAAGGAAAGGCAACCGAAGAAGGGTTAAGTAGAACTAGATGCTATAACTGTAACTCAATGGGTCACTATGCTTCCAATCGCCAGAAGCCAAAACGTCAGATGGGAGCCTTTTACGGATGCGGTAGTATGGATCACAGAGTAGCTGATTGTCCAGAGAAGAAACCTGCAGTACAACTTATTGAAGGCGATAATTATGTAAGGTATTTAGTTTTAATAATTCATTTTCTTTAGAGTGCCTAATGGATTCCGGTAGTCGTTTTAAGGGCACTTCCCGCTACCAAACCCAATTTTCAGATCTTTGGCCGTTTTATATTTGATGATTTTATTCATCATCCAATATTGGGTGCATTCTGATGACTTTTCAACTTTGGGGGGGTATACCCCCTAAGCTTTTAAATAGGATTTGATGACAACCGGCCAGTCGTCTTAAGGGCACTTCCCGCTCCCAAATCCAATTTTCAGATCCTTGGCCATTTTATTTTTGACGATTTTATTCATCAAACAATATAAAGTGCAACAGAAGACATGCACTTTGTACTGTGTAACATACTATATACACATTAACTCCATTGAATTGTGGTGACCTTTTTTATTGAAACGAAATGGAATTGAAATGACATACTTTTATAATCAAAACAAAAAATGCCGGCAGAGTTGAAAAATGTAGTATTTTGGTACTTTTTGTCATAATGTACTACTTTTTTCGTGTTAATACTCTTTTTTTCAACTGTGCAAAAAAGTATGTTACTAACAGAGTATTTGGAGTATGTTAAGTTCCAGCGAGTTTATTTTCTTACATACATATATGAATAGCATTGTCAGTATAAATATTTTTTTGACAATGGTGCCATTGGCAGATGTGTAATTTTAGCACATCTGACAATAAAATATGACCTTCAAATGGCTGGCAATTTGTAAGTTCAGACGGTTGTTAGATGTTTTCTGCAAATTTTTCTTACAATATTATAAGATCTGCCAATCGTGTGTACATAGCATAGTGTAGCTTCAAATGGCTCGAATAGGTTTTCAAACCATTCATTTGTTTTTTCGAAACAAAGTAGACACCAAACAAATCAAACACAAAAACAGAGTAAAAAAGATTAGATTTAAAAAACAATTCGTCAATAGACTATTCTATTCATAACTGGTTGTGTTTCACAAAACGAAATGTTCTATGAATCAACACTAAAAATTTTTTAACAAAAAAAATATCTCATACATATATTTATATACATATATTTATGTTTATATACATACATACATTATAATTTTAATATATTTTCCACTCAAAATAATTTTTATTATAAACAATAGTTATTCTTACTTATAGATTTCTTTCCAACTAAAGACCGAATGACAATTGTCAATTCTATGTTTCGAGTTTTTTTAGAATCATTTGTGTTTTCTTATTAAAACATTCAAATGTAAAAAACATTCGAAAAAAAAGGAATCAAACATTGTTTCGTTTCTATTTGTTTTCGAATGGTCTCGTTACATCCAAACTGTTTGATTCTATTCATTCTATTTCGTTTGTTTTAAATTTTTGTTTTTAATTATTCGACAAGTTTCATGAAACATCAAACCATTTGAAGTCTACTGCCATTCGTTGCAACAGTATGGTACATAGCTCTAGTATCATTTAAAATTAGAATTTTAAGTTTTCATTTATGTTTTTGATATACATAAATTTTTTTGGAAATTGTAAGTATTTATAATAGTATGTTGGTGTGTATATGATAATTATTTAAGCTTTTAATTTGAAATAGACAAACCCTTGAAAAAGTCAACAAAAAATTTACGAAACGTCGGGTAAAATATGTAATAAAAAAGTTTTGTTATTGACATAAAGAAAGAGTTAGACCGAAATTAGCTAAACACAGATTGTCAACAACGATTACAAACAGAAACTGGGTCAAATTAAATAATAACTTCATTAATAACAATTGTTTTTTTATTTAACTTCCTTCTTTATACGCAAAAATTTGGTCCATTCGAGCCCGATATTGGAGAATAAATTTATAATTTCAAAAGGTGATAATCTTCTGTTTTTTCTTTTACAGAAGATCTTCACCAATACTGAAAACCATTTCGTCACTCCATTCTATATACATATATTTATATTTCACTGGAAAATAAAAGGTTCGTAATCTCGTTTATTTAAAAAGTGAAGAAAACTAAAGCTATCTACACAAGATTGGCAGATCTTACAATATTGTAAGAAAAATTTGAAGAAAATATTTAACAACCGTATGAACTTACAATTTTTGTCTTGCAACGTAGTCAGAAAAAGCATTGTCGGTACTTTGGAAGACACAAATATTGTTAGACATCTGACAACAGTGTGAACACTCTTCTTTGCGATTGTCAGTTAATTGCCAGCCATTGTAAGCTCATATTTTATTGACAGATGTGATAAAACTATACATCTGCCAGTGGCATCATTGTCAGAAAAATATTTATACTGGCAATGCTATTCATACAGTACTTTTCGCTTATAGTCACGTCGCTTATAGTCCTTTTAGTGATATAGTCCAAAATATACTTTTTACAGCCCTCTATAAGTCAAATTCATACAAAATATTAACGATATAGTCCATTAGCGATGTAATCCATGCAAATTATTTAGGATATTGTCACATACATTTAGATAAAATTATCTATTTAAGCCACAAACCAATAAACAGTATTAAAAATTAACCACCGTGTTGTTTATTTTGATATTTTTGTTTTTTTACTATAAGGATTTAATCAATAGTGCTTTTAAAACCCTGTCAAACTAAAAAAAATATATATAACATAGAAAAAATAGGTAAACGAGTGAATTTATGTGTAAAACAAAGTATTTGTTTATTAAATGATTATAAACATAATTCTATAACGAGAAAAGAATTGGACTCCAAATACAAAATCGATGTGTCTCCTGTTTCCAAAATCATTAAAAACGAGGAGAAGATTCGTAGGCAAATTCGTCTAACTTAAAGTCTAAAAGATAACGAAAAGGCGACCATCCTAATACTGAAATGGCTCTTACCATTTAGTTCAATGATATGCGTAGCAGTTGTAACTAGTTTAATGCTTATGAACAAAGCAAAAGAACTTGCTGTTCAATTGAAAAACTTGAGCCAGATTCAAGTTGGTTATTCCGATGGAGGGAGCGCTCAAAAATAAACTTTGGGAAGATTCATGGAGAATCTAAGGACAACGACAAATCGGCGACGGAAGATTTTAAGACTAGTGTTTTACCCCATTTGCTCACAGAATATTCTGCGGATTGTGTTTTTAATGCTGACGAAAGCGGTCTATACTACAAAGCATTACCCAATACAACTTATTTCATTAAAGGAGATCAGCCCAAGGAGTATAAGACTCAAAAATCTCGACTTACACTCTTACTTATTTGTAATTCAACTGGTTCATATAAACGAGTTTTTTGTATTGGGAAAACAAAAAAACCGAGATGTTTTAAAAACAAAAGCATACCAGTCGAATATTTTTCCCTTTTTGCCGGAGTTGTTTCTTATTTATCTGAATATTTGCATTGTGATGATGATCTTGTTTGTTTTGGAAATTTGAGCAATGAAGAAATTTTACAAGCGGTTTACGAAGAAGACTCTACACAAGAAGATGATGATTGTGAAAATGATGACGAATTGTTTATTGTTGAAAGAGATCCATCCACAACAAAGCATATTTTAAGCTTTGCAGATGTTTTGAGAACGTATTGTATGGAAAATGAATTGGAGTGTAATTTTTTCTTTGACAAAATAGAAGCAAAGGCTCTAAAAAATTCGTTGAAATTAAGCCAAATAAAATAACAGATTTTTTGAAGACTTTGTTATTTTTTATGAATAATAGTTATTATATTAAATATTTAATATAATAAAATTATTTTTCTTAGAAAATATTTTATGGAGTTTTAAGGGCAATCAATAATATTTTTTAAGTTTTTTTATTAAAGTTTTTATAATTTAACGCTTTAACGTACAAAGTATTTATGTATTTGCTTATAACGTATACAATACGTGTACAAACATACTAAAGCTATGTACACACGATTGGCAGATCTTACAATAATGTCAGATCTGGCAATGTCCTAACAATATGCTGACAACGAAAAATTGTTAGCAAAAGGTAAATTGTGTAGTATTAGCTTCATGGGTAACGCTGCTGGAATCATGGCTTTCTATCACATTTTGTAAACTCTTTACCTCATTCATATATATTATATATATACTTATTACTTTCTGCTTATATATATTTTAAGTTCGTTGATGTTTCTTTCTCTCCCTTTAAAGGGGTTAGACATTATATATTCACATTTAACGGTTTCTTATGTATTTATGTCTTGTATTTTGTCTTATAAATTGTTTTAAACTTATATCTGTCTCTCTTTAATATATTAATTTTTAAGTAAAACTGTAACAGACAAAAGCTCATGGTACACTTAGATCTTAAGTTGAAATGTTTTTGAGAAACCATAAATAAGAAATAAAGAAGCGTGATTATTATTGTTTGTGCATTGAAATTGTGAAGTTCAAAAAGTTAATAATTAATAAAATCACCTGCTACAATTTTCAAAAGTGATATAAAGGACAGTTTTTTTTTCTATATGTTGAGAAATAAAGACATTTTGAGTAAGAAAATATAATAATAGTTATAAATAAAGAGAATAATTAATTACAATATTGCTTAAGGAAAAGAAAATTTTTTCGTTATCAAATAACTCTTTTTGTTAAAAGTAAGAAAAAGAAAAAGTGAAAATAAAAATGGAGAATAGCAGTGTGTGCGGTGCAGATTACACATATGCGCAGCTGCGCCTTTGGTTACAGAAGTTAGGATTATCTTCAACGGGTACAAAGGGTGCTCTATTAGTACGGTTGAATGCTGTACCAGCCGATGTAAGAGGCGACTGTCCAGTACCAGAGGGCTCGTCAAATACAGTTATTCTGGATAATGATGCAGATATTGAAAATGAGTGTGAAAGTGTAGATGATAATGATCGGTGTGTGGAAGAAAATGATGAGTGCCAACAAAGTGATAGAGATTTGTGGTCAGATGTGTGTGCAGACAAAGACAGTGGTGCAACGAAGAAAATTATCATGTCATGATTTCGTGAGTATATTGAAGAAAGAGCTGGAAATGATAGATCGGGAAAAGGAGTTGCTTCGGCGAGGAAACGATTTGCTGACAATGATAGCAGATTCGGAGAGAAACCGTGGTTTGGCAGAAAATAATAATCAGGTAGACGAATAACAAGGTTCCCACAAAATGAAAATCTCTTTTAATACATTAAGAGGTATCATTCCGGACTACGGTGGCGAAAAGTTTCCAGAGGTGTGGACAGGACAATTTAAAAAAATTTTTAGAGTCTATAATGTCGATGAGGAAACGATGAAAACACTCTTAATGTGTAAGTTAAAAGGCAAGGCGCAAATATGGCTACACTCCAATTCAGATTTTGTAGATCTGAAAACTGCGAACATACTTGATGAAATTGAAGAGATTTTTCAAAAAAAGGAAAATAAACTGACCATGCGCAAAAACTTTGAGGCACGTAAGTGGAAATATGGAGAAGCATTTGGCGATTATTACAACGACAAGATTATTCTATCAAGCAAGCTTGGTATCGAAGAGGATGAACTCATTGAACACATCATTGAGGGTATTCCTGACAAACAACTAAAAGTGCAGGCAATCCTACAGTGCTACAACAGTAAGTTGCAATTGCTACAGGCATTTTCGAAGATCGAACTTAAACCAAATTCACGACTCCAGTGGAGGAAAGGAAAGGCAACCGAAGAAGGGTTAAGTAGAACTAGATGCTATAACTGTAACTCAATGGGTCACTATGCTTCCAATCGCCAGAAGCCAAAACGTCAGATGGGAGCCTTTTACGGATGCGGTAGTATGGATCACAGAGTAGCTGATTGTCCAGAGAAGAAACCTGCAGTACAACTTATTGAAGGCGATAATTATGTAAGGTATTTAGTTTTAATAATTCATTTTCTTTAGAGTGCCTAATGGATTCCGGTAGTCGTTTTAAGGGCACTTCCCGCTACCAAACCCAATTTTCAGATCTTTGGCCGTTTTATATTTGATGATTTTATTCATCATCCAATATTGGGTGCATTCTGATGACTTTTCAACTTTGGGGGGGTATACCCCCTAAGCTTTTAAATAGGATTTGATGACAACCGGCCAGTCGTCTTAAGGGCACTTCCCGCTCCCAAATCCAATTTTCAGATCCTTGGCCATTTTATTTTTGACGATTTTATTCATCAAACAATATAAAGTGCAACAGAAGACATGCACTTTGTACTGTGTAACATACTATATACACATTAACTCCATTGAATTGTGGTGACCTTTTTTATTGAAACGAAATGGAATTGAAATGACATACTTTTATAATCAAAACAAAAAATGCCGGCAGAGTTGAAAAATGTAGTATTTTGGTACTTTTTGTCATAATGTACTACTTTTTTCGTGTTAATACTCTTTTTTTCAACTGTGCAAAAAAGTATGTTACTAACAGAGTATTTGGAGTATGTTAAGTTCCAGCGAGTTTATTTTCTTACATACATATATGAATAGCATTGTCAGTATAAATATTTTTTTGACAATGGTGCCATTGGCAGATGTGTAATTTTAGCACATCTGACAATAAAATATGACCTTCAAATGGCTGGCAATTTGTAAGTTCAGACGGTTGTTAGATGTTTTCTGCAAATTTTTCTTACAATATTATAAGATCTGCCAATCGTGTGTACATAGCATAGTGTAGCTTCAAATGGCTCGAATAGGTTTTCAAACCATTCATTTGTTTTTTCGAAACAAAGTAGACACCAAACAAATCAAACACAAAAACAGAGTAAAAAAGATTAGATTTAAAAAACAATTCGTCAATAGACTATTCTATTCATAACTGGTTGTGTTTCACAAAACGAAATGTTCTATGAATCAACACTAAAAATTTTTTAACAAAAAAAATATCTCATACATATATTTATATACATATATTTATGTTTATATACATACATACATTATAATTTTAATATATTTTCCACTCAAAATAATTTTTATTATAAACAATAGTTATTCTTACTTATAGATTTCTTTCCAACTAAAGACCGAATGACAATTGTCAATTCTATGTTTCGAGTTTTTTAGAATCATTTGTGTTTTCTTATTAAAACATTCAAATGTAAAAAACATTCGAAAAAAAAGGAATCAAACATTGTTTCGTTTCTATTTGTTTTCGAATGGTCTCGTTACATCCAAACTGTTTGATTCTATTCATTCTATTTCGTTTGTTTTAAATTTTTGTTTTTAATTATTCGACAAGTTTCATGAAACATCAAACCATTTGAAGTCTACTGCCATTCGTTGCAACAGTATGGTACATAGCTCTAGTATCATTTAAAATTAGAATTTTAAGTTTTCATTTATGTTTTTGATATACATAAATTTTTTTGGAAATTGTAAGTATTTATAATAGTATGTTGGTGTGTATATGATAATTATTTAAGCTTTTAATTTGAAATAGACAAACCCTTGAAAAAGTCAACAAAAAATTTACGAAACGTCGGGTAAAATATGTAATAAAAAAGTTTTGTTATTGACATAAAGAAAGAGTTAGACCGAAATTAGCTAAACACAGATTGTCAACAACGATTACAAACAGAAACTGGGTCAAATTAAATAATAACTTCATTAATAACAATTGTTTTTTTATTTAACTTCCTTCTTTATACGCAAAAATTTGGTCCATTCGAGCCCGATATTGGAGAATAAATTTATAATTTCAAAAGGTGATAATCTTCTGTTTTTTCTTTTACAGAAGATCTTCACCAATACTGAAAACCATTTCGTCACTCCATTCTATATACATATATTTATATTTCACTGGAAAATAAAAGGTTCGTAATCTCGTTTATTTAAAAAGTGAAGAAAACTAAAGCTATCTACACAAGATTGGCAGATCTTACAATATTGTAAGAAAAATTTGAAGAAAATATTTAACAACCGTATGAACTTACAATTTTTGTCTTGCAACGTAGTCAGAAAAAGCATTGTCGGTACTTTGGAAGACACAAATATTGTTAGACATCTGACAACAGTGTGAACACTCTTCTTTGCGATTGTCAGTTAATTGCCAGCCATTGTAAGCTCATATTTTATTGACAGATGTGATAAAACTATACATCTGCCAGTGGCATCATTGTCAGAAAAATATTTATACTGGCAATGCTATTCATACAGTACTTTTCGCTTATAGTCACGTCGCTTATAGTCCTTTTAGTGATATAGTCCAAAATATACTTTTTACAGCCCTCTATAAGTCAAATTCATACAAAATATTAACGATATAGTCCATTAGCGATGTAATCCATGCAAATTATTTAGGATATTGTCACATACATTTAGATAAAATTATCTATTTAAGCCACAAACCAATAAACAGTATTAAAAATTAACCACCGTGTTGTTTATTTTGATATTTTTGTTTTTTTACTATAAGGATTTAATCAATAGTGCTTTTAAAACCCTGTCAAACTAAAAAAAATATATATAACATAGAAAAAATAGGTAAACGAGTGAATTTATGTGTAAAACAAAGTATTTGTTTATTAAATGATTATAAACATAATTCTATAACGAGAAAAGAATTGGACTCCAAATACAAAATCGATGTGTCTCCTGTTTCCAAAATCATTAAAAACGAGGAGAAGATTCGTAGGCAAATTCGTCTAACTTAAAGTCTAAAAGATAACGAAAAGGCGACCATCCTAATACTGAAATGGCTCTTACCATTTAGTTCAATGATATGCGTAGCAGTTGTAACTAGTTTAATGCTTATGAACAAAGCAAAAGAACTTGCTGTTCAATTGAAAAACTTGAGCCAGATTCAAGTTGGTTATTCCGATGGAGGGAGCGCTCAAAAATAAACTTTGGGAAGATTCATGGAGAATCTAAGGACAACGACAAATCGGCGACGGAAGATTTTAAGACTAGTGTTTTACCCCATTTGCTCACAGAATATTCTGCGGATTGTGTTTTTAATGCTGACGAAAGCGGTCTATACTACAAAGCATTACCCAATACAACTTATTTCATTAAAGGAGATCAGCCCAAGGAGTATAAGACTCAAAAATCTCGACTTACACTCTTACTTATTTGTAATTCAACTGGTTCATATAAACGAGTTTTTTGTATTGGGAAAACAAAAAAACCGAGATGTTTTAAAAACAAAAGCATACCAGTCGAATATTTTTCCCTTTTTGCCGGAGTTGTTTCTTATTTATCTGAATATTTGCATTGTGATGATGATCTTGTTTGTTTTGGAAATTTGAGCAATGAAGAAATTTTACAAGCGGTTTACGAAGAAGACTCTACACAAGAAGATGATGATTGTGAAAATGATGACGAATTGTTTATTGTTGAAAGAGATCCATCCACAACAAAGCATATTTTAAGCTTTGCAGATGTTTTGAGAACGTATTGTATGGAAAATGAATTGGAGTGTAATTTTTTCTTTGACAAAATAGAAGCAAAGGCTCTAAAAAATTCGTTGAAATTAAGCCAAATAAAATAACAGATTTTTTGAAGACTTTGTTATTTTTTACGAATAATAGTTATTATATTAAATATTTAATATAATAAAATTATTTTTTTAGAAAATATTTTATGGAGTTTTAAGGGCAATCAATAATATTTTTTAAGTTTTTTTATTAAAGTTTTTATAATTTAACGTTTTAACGTACAAAGTATTTATGTACAAACATACTAAAGCTATGTACACACGATTGGCAGATCTTACAATAATGTCAGATCTGGCAATGTCCTAACAATATGCTGACAACGAAAAATTGTTAGCAAAAGGTAAATTGTGTAGTATTAGCTTCATGGGTAACGCTGCTGGAATCATGGCTTTCTATCACATTTTGTAAACTCTTTACCTCATTCATATATATTATATATATACTTATTACTTTCTGCTTATATATATTCTAAGTTCGTTGATGTTTCTTTCTCTCCCTTTAAAGGGGTTAGACATTATATATTCACATTTAACGGTTTCTTACGTATTTATGTCTTGTATTTTGTCTTATAAATTGTTTTAAACTTATATCTGTCTCTCTTTAATAGATTAATTTTTAAGTAAAACTGTAACAGACAAAAGCTCATGGTACACTTAGATCTTAAGTTGAAATGTTTTTGAGAAACCATAAATAAGAAATAAAGGAGCGTGATTATTATTGTTTATGCATTGAAATTGTGAAGTTCAAAAAGTTAATAATTAATAAAATCACCTGCTACAATTTTCAGAAGTGATATAAAGGACAGTTTTTTTTCTATATGTTGAGAAATAAAGACATTTTGAGTAAGAAAATATAATAATAGTTATAAATAAAGAGAATAATTAATTACAATATTGCTTAAAGAAAAGAAAATTTTTTCGTTATCAAATAACTCTTTTTGTTAAAAGTAAGAAAAAGAAAAAGTGAAAATAAAAATGGAGAATTGCAGTGTATGCGGTGCAGATTACACATATGCGCAGCTGCGCCTTTGGTTACAGAAGTTAGGATTATCTTCAACGGGTACAAAGGGTGCTCTATTAGTACGGTTCAATGCGGTACCAGCCGATGTAAGAGGCGACTGTCCAGTACCAGAGGGGTCGTCAAATACAGTTATTCTGGATAATGATGCAGATATTGAAAATGAGTGTGAAAGTGTAGATGATAATGATCGGTGTGTGGAAGAAAATGATGAGTGCCAACAAAGTGATAGAGATTTGTGGTCAGATGTGTGTGCAGACAAAGACAGTGGTGCAACGAAGAAAATTATCGGTCATGATTTCGTGAGTATATTGAAGAAAGAGCTGGAAATGATAAATCGGGAAAAGGAGTTGCTTCGGCGAGGAAACGATTTGCTGACAATGATAGCAGATTCGGAGAGAAACCGTGGTTTGGCAGAAAATAATAATCAGGTAGACGAATAACAAGGTTCCCACAAAATGAAAATCTCTTTTAATACATTAAGAGGTATCATTCCGGACTACGGTGGCGAAAAGTTTCCAGAGGTGTGGACAGGACAATTTAAAAAAATTTTTAGAGTCTATAATGTCGATGAGGAAACGATGAAAACACTCTTAATGTGTAAGTTAAAAGGCAAGGCGCAAATATGGCTACACTCCAATTCAGATTTTGTAGATCTGAAAACTGCGAACATACTTGATGAAATTGAAGAGATTTTTCAAAAAAAGGAAAATAAACTGACCATGCGCAAAAACTTTGAGGCACGTAAGTGGAAATATGGAGAAGCATTTGGCGATTATTACAACGACAAGATTATTCTATCAAGCAAGCTTGGTATCGAAGAGGATGAACTCATTGAACACATCATTGAGGGTATTCCTGACAAACAACTAAAAGTGCAGGCAATCCTACAGTGCTACAACAGTAAGTTGCAATTGCTACAGGCATTTTCGAAGATCGAACTTAAACCAAATTCACGACTCCAGTGGAGGAAAGGAAAGGCAACCGAAGAAGGGTTAAGTAGAACTAGATGCTATAACTGTAACTCAATGGGTCACTATGCTTCCAATCGCCAGAAGCCAAAACGTCAGATGGGAGCCTTTTACGGATGCGGTAGTATGGATCACAGAGTAGCTGATTGTCCAGAGAAGAAACCTGCAGTACAACTTATTGAAGGCGATAATTATGTAAGGTATTTAGTTTTAATAATTCATTTTCTTTAGAGTGCCTAATGGATTCCGGTAGTCGTTTTAAGGGCACTTCCCGCTACCAAACCCAATTTTCAGATCTTTGGCCGTTTTATATTTGATGATTTTATTCATCATCCAATATTGGGTGCATTCTGATGACTTTTCAACTTTGGGGGGGTATACCCCCTAAGCTTTTAAATAGGATTTGATGACAACCGGCCAGTCGTCTTAAGGGCACTTCCCGCTCCCAAATCCAATTTTCAGATCCTTGGCCATTTTATTTTTGACGATTTTATTCATCAAACAATATAAAGTGCAACAGAAGACATGCACTTTGTACTGTGTAACATACTATATACACATTAACTCCATTGAATTGTGGTGACCTTTTTTATTGAAACGAAATGGAATTGAAATGACATACTTTTATAATCAAAACAAAAAATGCCGGCAGAGTTGAAAAATGTAGTATTTTGGTACTTTTTGTCATAATGTACTACTTTTTTCGTGTTAATACTCTTTTTTTCAACTGTGCAAAAAAGTATGTTACTAACAGAGTATTTGGAGTATGTTAAGTTCCAGCGAGTTTATTTTCTTACATACATATATGAATAGCATTGTCAGTATAAATATTTTTTTGACAATGGTGCCATTGGCAGATGTGTAATTTTAGCACATCTGACAATAAAATATGACCTTCAAATGGCTGGCAATTTGTAAGTTCAGACGGTTGTTAGATGTTTTCTGCAAATTTTTCTTACAATATTATAAGATCTGCCAATCGTGTGTACATAGCATAGTGTAGCTTCAAATGGCTCGAATAGGTTTTCAAACCATTCATTTGTTTTTTCGAAACAAAGTAGACACCAAACAAATCAAACACAAAAACAGAGTAAAAAAGATTAGATTTAAAAAACAATTCGTCAATAGACTATTCTATTCATAACTGGTTGTGTTTCACAAAACGAAATGTTCTATGAATCAACACTAAAAATTTTTTAACAAAAAAAATATCTCATACATATATTTATATACATATATTTATGTTTATATACATACATACATTATAATTTTAATATATTTTCCACTCAAAATAATTTTTATTATAAACAATAGTTATTCTTACTTATAGATTTCTTTCCAACTAAAGACCGAATGACAATTGTCAATTCTATGTTTCGAGTTTTTTAGAATCATTTGTGTTTTCTTATTAAAACATTCAAATGTAAAAAACATTCGAAAAAAAAGGAATCAAACATTGTTTCGTTTCTATTTGTTTTCGAATGGTCTCGTTACATCCAAACTGTTTGATTCTATTCATTCTATTTCGTTTGTTTTAAATTTTTGTTTTTAATTATTCGACAAGTTTCATGAAACATCAAACCATTTGAAGTCTACTGCCATTCGTTGCAACAGTATGGTACATAGCTCTAGTATCATTTAAAATTAGAATTTTAAGTTTTCATTTATGTTTTTGATATACATAAATTTTTTTGGAAATTGTAAGTATTTATAATAGTATGTTGGTGTGTATATGATAATTATTTAAGCTTTTAATTTGAAATAGACAAACCCTTGAAAAAGTCAACAAAAAATTTACGAAACGTCGGGTAAAATATGTAATAAAAAAGTTTTGTTATTGACATAAAGAAAGAGTTAGACCGAAATTAGCTAAACACAGATTGTCAACAACGATTACAAACAGAAACTGGGTCAAATTAAATAATAACTTCATTAATAACAATTGTTTTTTTATTTAACTTCCTTCTTTATACGCAAAAATTTGGTCCATTCGAGCCCGATATTGGAGAATAAATTTATAATTTCAAAAGGTGATAATCTTCTGTTTTTTCTTTTACAGAAGATCTTCACCAATACTGAAAACCATTTCGTCACTCCATTCTATATACATATATTTATATTTCACTGGAAAATAAAAGGTTCGTAATCTCGTTTATTTAAAAAGTGAAGAAAACTAAAGCTATCTACACAAGATTGGCAGATCTTACAATATTGTGAGAAAAATTTGAAGAAAATATTTAACAACCGTATGAACTTACAATTTTTGTCTTGCAACGTAGTCAGAAAAAGCATTGTCGGTACTTTGGAAGACACAAATATTGTTAGACATCTGACAACAGTGTGAACACTCTTCTTTGCGATTGTCAGTTAATTGCCAGCCATTGTAAGCTCATATTTTATTGACAGATGTGATAAAACTATACATCTGCCAGTGGCATCATTGTCAGAAAAATATTTATACTGGCAATGCTATTCATACAGTACTTTTCGCTTATAGTCACGTCGCTTATAGTCCTTTTAGTGATATAGTCCAAAATATACTTTTTACAGCCCTCTATAAGTCAAATTCATACAAAATATTAACGATATAGTCCATTAGCGATGTAATCCATGCAAATTATTTAGGATATTGTCACATACATTTAGATAAAATTATCTATTTAAGCCACAAACCAATAAACAGTATTAAAAATTAACCACCGTGTTGTTTATTTTGATATTTTTGTTTTTTTACTATAAGGATTTAATCAATAGTGCTTTTAAAACCCTGTCAAACTAAAAAAAATATATATAACATAGAAAAAATAGGTAAACGAGTGAATTTATGTGTAAAACAAAGTATTTGTTTATTAAATGATTATAAACATAATTCTATAACGAGAAAAGAATTGGACTCCAAATACAAAATCGATGTGTCTCCTGTTTCCAAAATCATTAAAAACGAGGAGAAGATTCGTAGGCAAATTCGTCTAACTTAAAGTCTAAAAGATAACGAAAAGGCGACCATCCTAATACTGAAATGGCTCTTACCATTTAGTTCAATGATATGCGTAGCAGTTGTAACTAGTTTAATGCTTATGAACAAAGCAAAAGAACTTGCTGTTCAATTGAAAAACTTGAGCCAGATTCAAGTTGGTTATTCCGATGGAGGGAGCGCTCAAAAATAAACTTTGGGAAGATTCATGGAGAATCTAAGGACAACGACAAATCGGCGACGGAAGATTTTAAGACTAGTGTTTTACCCCATTTGCTCACAGAATATTCTGCGGATTGTGTTTTTAATGCTGACGAAAGCGGTCTATACTACAAAGCATTACCCAATACAACTTATTTCATTAAAGGAGATCAGCCCAAGGAGTATAAGACTCAAAAATCTCGACTTACACTCTTACTTATTTGTAATTCAACTGGTTCATATAAACGAGTTTTTTGTATTGGGAAAACAAAAAAACCGAGATGTTTTAAAAACAAAAGCATACCAGTCGAATATTTTTCCCTTTTTGCCGGAGTTGTTTCTTATTTATCTGAATATTTGCATTGTGATGATGATCTTGTTTGTTTTGGAAATTTGAGCAATGAAGAAATTTTACAAGCGGTTTACGAAGAAGACTCTACACAAGAAGATGATGATTGTGAAAATGATGACGAATTGTTTATTGTTGAAAGAGATCCATCCACAACAAAGCATATTTTAAGCTTTGCAGATGTTTTGAGAACGTATTGTATGGAAAATGAATTGGAGTGTAATTTTTTCTTTGACAAAATAGAAGCAAAGGCTCTAAAAAATTCGTTGAAATTAAGCCAAATAAAATAACAGATTTTTTGAAGACTTTGTTATTTTTTACGAATAATAGTTATTATATTAAATATTTAATATAATAAAATTATTTTTTTAGAAAATATTTTATGGAGTTTTAAGGGCAATCAATAATATTTTTTAAGTTTTTTTATTAAAGTTTTTATAATTTAACGTTTTAACGTACAAAGTATTTATGTACAAACATACTAAAGCTATGTACACACGATTGGCAGATCTTACAATAATGTCAGATCTGGCAATGTCCTAACAATATGCTGACAACGAAAAATTGTTAGCAAAAGGTAAATTGTGTAGTATTAGCTTCATGGGTAACGCTGCTGGAATCATGGCTTTCTATCACATTTTGTAAACTCTTTACCTCATTCATATATATTATATATATACTTATTACTTTCTGCTTATATATATTTTAAGTTCGTTGATGTTTCTTTCTCTCCCTTTAAAGGGGTTAGACATTATATATTCACATTTAACGGTTTCTTACGTATTTATGTCTTGTATTTTGTCTTATAAATTGTTTTAAACTTATATCTGTCTCTCTTTAATAGATTAATTTTTAAGTAAAACTGTAACAGACAAAAGCTCATGGTACACTTAGATCTTAAGTTGAAATGTTTTTGAGAAACCATAAATAAGAAATAAAGGAGCGTGATTATTATTGTTTATGCATTGAAATTGTGAAGTTCAAAAAGTTAATAATTAATAAAATCACCTGCTACAATTTTCAGAAGTGATATAAAGGACAGTTTTTTTTCTATATGTTGACAAATAAAGACATTTTGAGTAAGAAAATATAATAATAGTTATAAATAAAGAGAATAATTAATTACAATATTGCTTAAAGAAAAGAAAATTTTTTCGTTATCAAATAACTCTTTTTGTTAAAAGTAAGAAAAAGAAAAAGTGAAAATAAAAATGGAGAATAGCAGTGTATGCGGTGCAGATTACACATATGCGCAGCTGCGCCTTTGGTTACAGAAGTTAGGATTATCTTCAACGGGTACAAAGGGTGCTCTATTAGTACGGTTCAATGCGGTACCAGCCGAAGTAAGAGGCGACTGTCCAGTACCAGAGGGGTCGTCAAATACAGTTATTCTGGATAATGATGCAGATATTGAAAATGAGTGTGAAAGTGTAGATGATAATGATCGGTGTGTGGAAGAAAATGATGAGTGCAAACAAAGTGATAGAGATTTGTGGTCAGATGTGTGTGCAGACAAAGACAGTGGTGCAACGAAGAAAATTATCGGTCATGATTTCGTGAGTATATTGAAGAAAGAGCTGGAAATGATAAATCGGGAAAAGGAGTTGCTTCGGCGAGGAAACGATTTGCTGACAATGATAGCAGATTCGGAGAGAAACCGTGGTTTGGCAGAAAATAATAATCAGGTAGACGAATAACAAGGTTCCCACAAAATGAAAATCTCTTTTAATACATTAAGAGGTATCATTCCGGACTACGGTGGCGAAAAGTTTCCAGAGGTGTGGACAGGACAATTTAAAAAAATTTTTAGAGTCTATAATGTCGATGAGGAAACGATGAAAACACTCTTAATGTGTAAGTTAAAAGGCAAGGCGCAAATATGGCTACACTCCAATTCAGATTTTGTAGATCTGAAAACTGCGAACATACTTGATGAAATTGAAGAGATTTTTCAAAAAAAGGAAAATAAACTGACCATGCGCAAAAACTTTGAGGCACGTAAGTGGAAATATGGAGAAGCATTTGGCGATTATTACAACGACAAGATTATTCTATCAAGCAAGCTTGGTATCGAAGAGGATGAACTCATTGAACACATAATTGAGGGTATTCCTGACAAACAACTAAAAGTGCAGGCAATCCTACAGTGCTACAACAGTAAGTTGCAATTGCTACAGGCATTTTCGAAGATCGAACTCAAACCAAATTCACGACTCCAGTGGAGGAAAGGAAAGGCAACCGAAGAAGGGTTAAGTAGAACTAGATGCTATAACCATAACTCAATGGGTCACTATGCTTCCAATCGCCAGAAGCCAAAACGTCAGATGGGAGCCTTTTACGGATGCGGTAGTATGGATCACAGAGTAGCTGATTGTCCAGAGAAGAAACCTGCAGTACAACTTATTGAAGGCGATAATTATGTAAGGTATTTTAAGTTATCATTAGACTTTAGTTTTAATAATTCATTTTCTTTAGAGTGCCTAATGGATTCCGGTAGTCGTTTTAAGGGCACTTCCCGCTACCAAACCAAATTTTCAGATCCTTGGCCATTTTATATTTGATGATTTTATTCATCATCCAATATTGGGTGCATTCTGATGACTTTTCAACTTTGGGGGGGTATACCCCCTAAGCTTTTAAATAGGATTTGATGACAACCGGCCAGTCGTCTTAAGGGCACTTCCCGCTCCCAAATCCAATTTTCAGATCCTTGGCCATTTTATTTTTGACGATTTTATTCATCAAACAATATAAAGTGCAACAGAAGACATGCACTTTGTACTGTGTAACATACTATATACACATTAACTCCATTGAATTGTGGTGACCTTTTTTATTGAAACGAAATGGAATTGAAATGACATACTTTTATAATCAAAACAAAAAATGCCGGCAGAGTTGAAAAATGTAGTATTTTGGTACTTTTTGTCATAATGTACTACTTTTTTCGTGTTAATACTCTTTTTTTCAACTGTGCAAAAAAGTATGTTACTAACAGAGTATTTGGAGTATGTTAAGTTCCCGCGAGTTTATTTTCTTACATACATATATGAATAGCATTGTCAGTATAAATATTTTTTTGACAATGGTGCCATTGGCAGATGTGTAATTTTAGCACATCTGACAATAAAATATGACCATCAAATGGCTGGCAATTTGTAAGTTCAGACGGTTGTTAGATGTTTTCTGCAAATTTTTCTTACAATATTATAAGATCTGCCAATCCTGTGTACATAGCAATGGCTCGAATAGGTTTTCAAACCATTCATTTGTTTTTTAAATCAAATCATAATTTGTTTTTTTTAGGCATATGAAATATGTTTCGAAACAAAATAGACACCAAACAAATCAAACACAAAAACAGAGTAAAAAAGATTAGAGTTAAAAAACAACCCGTCGATAGACTATTCTATTCATAACTGGTTGTGTTTCACAAAACGAAATGTTCTGTGAATCAACACTGAACAAACTTGGCATTATTTTTTGACTGCCAATTTTGTAATAGAATCTTCCTGTGAATAGATGTAGGGTACCCAGCAGTAATCTCTCAGAAAGATTATGTTAATATACTTACAATACAATGTATGTATATTTGGGTAATGTGTTGATTGATATGTTGTATGCAGAGAAGAGTGATAATTGATAATTTTAAATTCAAAATACAATATTTTATTTAATGTTAAATTAACAATTTTTAAATTTTAATTTAAATTTTTAAATTCAAAATACAACAATTCATTTAATGTTAAATTAACAATTTGAATGGGTTTTATAATATTCAATTAGACAACTAAATAGTTAAGAAGCGATGTTAATTGGGTGGGATATAACAAGCTAGTGAATAATACATTTTACATAATGTCAGTTTTACAATTGAATTTTAAAATATGGCTTACTTGTTAGTGTTAACAACTGAAAAAAACAGGCATGATATTCATGTCTGGATACTACTTGACTTAAAAATATTTTGTTCAAGTGAACTTGGACATGCCGCCGGCCCTGGCGTCAACAAAAAAAAATATTTACTTTTAAAACACAGCAGCTTCGCTAAGGAGCAGATGGCCTCTGCAACAAACCTCTGGTTATCTACCTCTGAAGAAGTGGTGGAATTGGTAATTGTATTTGCTTCTTGTTCTGGAACCGGTTTAGGTTTCTTGGTTGGTTTGCGTGCAGGTTGCCGCTTGTGCACCTTGCCCGTGTGGGTACCCTTAGTATTTCTCGACCGATGTTGTTTCGGGTGCAGCAGCGTATGGTGGAATTGATCGCACTTTTTGCATGTATCCATTGAAACACAGCCACGCAAATCATGTGTTTTTGCGAGACAGTTGATACAGTAACGCTTTTGGTTTACGACCTCTACTCTTTTTGTTGTGGACATTTTTAGAAACCGGTAACAAAACCTTAATGCATGATGACCCTTGCATAGGCCGCACCTGTATATTTCAGCTTCCTGGTAAGAATGCCTACTACGGTGATGTTCCTTGTTTCTGGGCTTTCGGGTGACGCCTGACCTTCGATTTTGCCTAAGAATTAATAATTTGTAAATTAGTAAGTTATAAGAATTGGGGTTGTTGTTAATAAATGGTTGTGTATAAACGGAATGGGAATTAGACTTCAGCATAAATTTACGATATAAATTAATTTAAGAGATAAGATGAATTGGAGGTTTCTTTTCCTTTTTTTTTTTCAAGAAATAATGACTTGATTCCTAGTGTCCAAGAAAACATGGATCATACTAAGACCTGTCATCCAAATTGTCGTTTTCAATGGGTAGAAAACATAATTTAGCTATTGGACGCGTTATAATCCCTGACGATATGCGAATATCCGCTACGCGATTGTTGCCATCAGCTGCGGGATATGTTTTTTCCACTCTGCCTAATCGCCACTCATGAGGTGGCTGTAGGTCATCCATCACTACCACTAGATTTCCAACTTGAGGATTAGGGTAAGTTTTGTTCCATTTATAGCGTTTCTGGATTGATTTCAGATACTCGTGCTTCCATCGTATGGAAAATTGAAGATGTAGTGCCTTTAGCTTTTCCCACCTGTTGACGAGGGACATATTTTCGTAAGTTTGTTCTGGGAAAGCTAGTAAGGGTGCCCCTCGCAGAAAATGACCTGGGGTTAATGCTGTTAAATCTTCTGGGTTTTCTGATAGTGCGGATAGAGGGCGTGAGTTAAGTACACCTTCGATTCGAGCTAAAACTGTGGCGAATTCTTCAAAGGTAAATTTTTGAGCACCGGCGAGCCTTTTGAAATGAAATTTAAAGCTCTTCACAGCGGCTTCCCATAGGCCGCCCATGTGGGGAGCATGGGGTGGTATAAATTTCCACTCAAAGCCTTGTGTAATGTACTTCTCAGCTACATCCTGCGCAATGGTGTCTACAAAGCTGTCGAACTCCCGCTGGAGATTTCTGCTGGCACCAACGAAATTCTTTCCAATATCAGTTACTACCCTTTTGGGGAGCCCTCGCCTACCAACGAAACGAGCAAATGCGGCCTCAAAAGCCGCCGATGATAGGTCCGAGCAAGGCTCTAAATGTATTGCTTTCGTACTGAAGCAGACGAATATACTGGCGTATCCTATCAAAGGATGACGTAGAGATGACGTTTTCAATTCGAATGGACCTGCGAAATCTATTCCTGTGATTTGAAAGGGTAAGGAGAAGTTGCATCTATCTGGTGGTAATGGTGCCATTATCTGCTGATTTGGTTGTTGTCTAAATATGGTGCACGTCTTGCAATGATGTGTTATATTTCTTATCCTGGGCTTAAGTCTGAAAATATGAAATTCTGTCTGTGCCATTCTACACATTAATCTATAATCTGCATGTAAAAGGAATGTATGTAGATGCGTAAGGTACAATTTGCAAAATCTTGATTTACCTGGTAGTATTATTGGGTATCGTTCATTATACGGAAGCGACGATCGTGATAATCTACCATTAATACGTAACACAAATTTGGAATCAATAAATGGATTAAGAGATTTTAATTCACTTTTGTTAGGCAGGGGTTTTGAGTTTAATAGGGCATCGTATTTTTCGGGGTAAAATGCCTTTTGAGCTAGCATAATATATCTATACTTTACGAATCTGATTTCCTTCTGGGTTAGAGCATTTTGGTGGGGTTGAAATCCATCGGGCCTAATATTTCTCGCAGCTCGATTGAAAAATCTAAAAATGTAGCATGTAATGCGTAACCCTCTGCTATACGATGAGAAGTTATTTAATAAATCGTTAACTTCTACTTGTGTTTGTAGGGATATATATTCTGAAGTGGTTTCAGCAGTTCTAATAATTGTGTTTCGTTTTGGCCATTCTGATTCAGGTTTATGTAACCATGATGGTCCATACCACCAAAGGGCATTTTGCGCAAGATCTTGGGGATTGCAGCCTCTCGTTCCGAGGTCTGCAGGGTTGTCGTGTGTTGGAACATGTCTCCATGTAGCATTCGGTACAATACAATAAATTTGAGAAATGCTATTGGCGACATAGGTTTCCCATGTTGACGGCGGCTTTGACAGCCAGCCCAACACTATGGAGGAATCCGTCCATAGATTTACCGCTGCTCCTTCAACCTTTAGTGAAGAGATTGTGTATTTCACTAACCTTGCGAGCAATACTGCGCCATTGAGTTCTAACCGTGGGAGTGAAACGGTTTGAATAGGAGCAACCTTGCTTTTCGCTACTAATAAATTCGTGTAGGTATTGTTATTATTAGTCTGGCACCGAATGTATAATGTGGCACAGTATGCTGCTTTAGAAGCGTCGGCAAATCCATGAATTTGAATATCATCTGTTGGACAATATTGTAACCAATGAGGAATGGAAATCCGTTCCACCTGGGAAAGATCATGCACGAGTACATTCCATTTCTGCAATAATTCGGTAGAAACCTCTTCATCCCAGCTTAACCCTTCCAGCCATAATTGTTGCATCAGAATTTTAGCCCGGATTACTATGGGGGTTAACCATCCAGCGGGATCAAAAAGCTTTGCTACAGCGGAGAGAATCTGTCGCTTAGTGATCTTTATAGTCGGATCTGTTGGAGAAAAACTATATGAGAATGAGTCAGTTATAGGATTCCATTTGATACCAAGAGTTTTAGTGGAACTTGTGTTGTAAAATCGAAGAAAGTCTGAATCATATAGATCTTCCTTCTTTATGTGAGCTAGTAATTGGGGATCATTTGCCGTGATCTTTTTTAAAGGAAACCCTGCTGAGTTCAACACTTCAATTAGCTGAGTTTGAGCTAAGATAGCTTTTTCTATTGAATGTCCGCCTGAGAGAATATCATCAACATAAGTTTTTGTGCGCAAAATCGATGCTGCTTTTGGCCAGGCTGTTTCGGAGTCAGATGCTAGCTGGAGAAGTGTTCGGATTGCTAAATACGGAGCACAGTTCACTCCGAAGGTAACCGTTTTCAGTTGATAATCCTTCGTAGGACCCCCTATTTCTGGTCTGAATAAAATTCGCTGATATGGTCTGTCATCTGGGTGGACTTCGATTTGCCGATACATTTTTTGTATGTCACCATTAAAAACGTATTTATATCTCCTCCAATTAAGCACTATAGATATTAAATCATTTTAAAGAGTAGGGCCCGTGTAGAGAACTTCATTGAGCGAGAAGTTAGATTTCGTTTTCCTTGAAGCATTGAAAACGACCCTTACCTTTGTAGTTTTGTGTTTCGGGCGAACAACTGCATGGTGCGGTAAATAAAATGAGTTGTATTTACCTTGGGACACAATCTCACCTGATGAAGTCTCTTCCATGTGACCCAAAGATAAATAGTCACTGAGAACCTCTTCATATTGTTTTCTTAGGTCAGGGTTCTTGGATAAATTTCTTTCCATGCTCGAGTATTGTGCTAGGGCCGTAAATCGCGATGAGCCTAGGAAAACCTTTTCGGGATATTCAGCCTTGAATGGTAGTCTTACGACGTATCTACCGTTGCTATCACGTTGTGTTGTACTTGTATAAAAATTTTCACAAATATCTTCCTCTACGGACCTTTGACGACTTACAGGAATTTCTTCCTGCTCCCAAAACTTTCTTAGAAGGCTATTAAGTTCAACTGTTTCGGATGGAATAACAGACGTCGTAAACGCGTCAATTGTTTGAGTTTTCATGGGACCACTGAGAACCCAACCAAATATTCTTCTTAATCCCATCGATATTGAGGAAATGTTCGTAATCATTGCCTAGTATGAGGTCTATTTGGGACGACTTATTGAAAGTGGGATCCGCCAGCTCTAATTCTGCAAGCCCAGACGAACTGGGGATTTCAAAGGAATGAGCTGGAAGGTGTCTTGTCACCTTGGGTAATACTATGGCCTTTATGGGTACTCTAAGGTCATATCTCTTCGCATACAAAACAAACTCTGCTTCTCTGCTAGCCGATTGCCTTTGTCCCCCAATGCCAATAATCTCGAAGTGTGACCCCCGATAGGGTAACTGTAACCTACTTCGAAGTCTCTCTGACACAAATGTTCGTTGAGACCCGGGATCAATCAATGCCCTTACAGTAAATAGTTCACCCCTATGCTCAATTTGAATGAGAGCCGTACGCAACAAGATACTCTCATTACTAGTAGAGAAATTGGCCTGAAATTGCTTCGATGTGCTAGGGAATTCGCATGGAGTTTTATTCTTTGAAACCTGTATGTTTCTTTGAGACTCGTTCTGCGGCACTTTATTGCAATGGTTTTAATCATATTGATTATTCTCTGAAGCTGGTGTAGGGTTCTGTGAATTTTGTCTCATATGCAAAAGAGTATGGTGTTGCTTTTTGCAGTAAAGACAAGTATGCTTACTCTTACAATTTGATTTTACGTGTGATACTGCCAAGCAATTGTTACAATATCTGTTTTGAAATACAAAATCTACTCTCTGTTGTACCGTAAAGGCTTTAAATTTTGGACATGTTCTGAGCGCGTGTTCCTCCTCACATAATTTACAAACTGAACTTAAATTCTCCTGTGATACATATGTGTGTATGCTGGGTGATGGTTTCTTATTGAAAGTAAATCCATCCTTGTAGTTCTTAATGCTACTAAGCCTCTCCACAGTTTCGTACCTATCTATGAGAAATTGAGACATTTGAGACCATTGGGGTAGCTCCCGGGGAGAGGTAAGCGACTGTTCCCACAGGGCTAGGGTTTTTTCTGACAGTTTTGTGGAAATTAATCGAATGAGAATCGGATCCCAACTCTCCACTTGAATGCCAAGAGACTTTAGGGTGGCCAAAGAGTCACTCACAGAAGATTGTATTCTCTTTATTGAATCACTATCTTCGCCCTTTGCTGCCGGGATGTCAAACAAAATCCTAATCTGATTATCAACCAATACACATCTATTTTCGTAGCGATTCTTGAGGGCATCCCAAGCGAGCTCAAAGTTATCGTTAGTGAGAAAGTATCTTTTAACTATAGCTGCTGCCTCCCCTCTTGTTTTATTGCGAAGGTGATATAATCTTGTGACATTGCTGAGCTTCGAGTGGTTAATGTACAAGGCAGTAAACATGTCCCGAAATGAGGGCCATTGTTCATAACTACCGTGAAATATCTCCGTATCACAAGGTGGGAGTTTAATGCAATCATTCGAATTGGGTTGAAAAGGTATTTGGGTCTCATCGTGATGGGTTAAAGAATGGCGAGAAGTTGACTAAAACCTCGGGAAACCAGGATTCAGTGACCGTACAGACTTCAATAGACGGAGAATCTTGGCAGAGAAATTATAATATTCCTCTGTACAGAGTTCATACTTTTCCTGGGCGTCATTCCGAACGTCCTCTGTAATGGTGTCATCGTTGCACAACATTATGTCCTCGTGGGCAATGTTTACCCTTTCCCATCTAGCGTCCAAGTCTCTTAACTTCACCTCAAGGATTGTTTCTGTCTGATCACCTGTTGCGGCCTCCTTTTACCGTTCGCAAAATGCGAGAAGATGATCGCAGTCAAAATTAAAATGTTCCTTGATATGTGGTCGTGAAGGTCGAGGTGGGGTACTCATCTTAAACAATTCTTGGGATGAGTCTTGCTAATTGTTGAATAAACGTGAACTGCAGTATTCGTTACTTAATAATGTAGGTAAGTATAACCTATCAGTTGTAAGAGTGGTGTTCTAATTTTATATTTAATTTAGGGTCTCCTGGGTTGAGAGAAGGCAATTTATTTTATGTATATAGGGCTATTGGGTATAGCGATAGGTCTCTTTTATTAAGTACGATGAATAATGAGAATGAGTAAAAGGATATGTGAGTATGAATCAATTATATAATAATAAATAAGGGTTTTTTTTCGAATCTAGAGATTTAAAAAATTATTTGAGTAACAATCAATTATAGATATTTATTCCAAATCTTCAGCTCAAGGAATATATGATCATCAAATATAATGAGTAAGTATACAGCTATAATTATATTCTATAACTCCAGTTCTGCAGTAGAAATGACGAGTTATCTAGTATGGATTACCAATACTATCAAGTAATTTCTCAATATAGGTTCCCCAGGTAAGTATTGTGGTGACTAGGTAAGTATATCATCAATGATCATCTAGGGTAACTATTAGGGTAATTAATTTAAGATATACTGACGAAGTATAAATGTTTTATAATATTGCTGGTTTCTTTCATTTTCTTTTCTTTTTTTCTTAGATTTTTTGCAAATACGAATATTCTGAACTAAATTCAAAATTCCTTTTTTCTGTATTAATAAAAAGTCTAATACAGAAAGATTCAATATAGAATGTTATCAAACAATTTTTTTTTTATTATTATTTTATATACCTGGTACTGAAATTTTGTATGAATTTGTCTTGTGTTCGACTGTTAAAGTTAATACATATATATTCAATGACCTTATCTCTGTTAGTGGACTAAATAATGGTTTGTCTGCACTGTTTTCTACATGAGTGTATGTTCAGTAATGAAATGAGTGTTCTGCTTAAGTTATGTTACTTTAACATACAAAAGTGTGGTGAATTTGTATTGCTCAAGAGATTATTAATGTTTCTCACGAAAATAAGGAACTAACTCTCAGGCTCTTTTCTTTCTCTTTATGCACAAGCTTGTATGTATGTATATACATGTATGTACGTTTGTGACACTGAATGCTTTATATATATATATATATATATATATATATATATATATACATATATTCTCGTAATATGTACCAAATAAATTTTTTACATTCCTTTCTTCCAGGAATTTATGTATGCAATAATGAATATATTAAATATTTTGCTGTAAATACCTGTTAGATGCCATATGTATATTCCACGTTCTTATATGGTGTTTTCTGATGTTAAATTTTATTCTTTCCTTTTTATTTTTTGTTGAAGAAATATTCTAAGTATATATATGTTGGTACTTATATTAAAGTATATTTGCGTTTTTGTTGGGTTTTTGGGTTTTTTTTTTTTTTTTGTAATTTTTTCTTTTTGTTGCAGAAATATTCTTAGTGTATATACATATATATATGTTGGTATTTTATTAAAGTATATTTGCGTTTTTTGTTGGGTTTTTGGGTTTTCTGTGTAATTTCTTCTTTTTGATGTTAATATTTTTTGCTTTCAGATTTAACTTCTCACTTTTCTTTCTACATACATATGTATGTATATATGTTTGTTATAACTTTTTTAATTTTCTTATTCACACTTTACCAATAATCTCCGTCCACTGTTGAATCAAGAATACTGATTCTCCTTTTCTTTCCTTTCAGCAAATGATTTGCGTCTGGGTTTTTGTATGGTGAAACTCGATATGTTTAACTTCGCTCTCAAACAACCACTTTATTTGCAGGTCGACTTGAATGCACTGTAATGTTTCACTACTTAAACTTGCTATACTTCAACATACCTTGAGTTAGGTTTTAGGGTATTAAATGGGACTTGGTGGACTCCAACTCCTCCTTTAGGTCACTGACCGTCTACCTTTCGAAGGACCATGAACAAATTTGGCATTATTTTTTGACTGCCAATTTTGTAATAGAATCTTCCTGTGAATAGATGTAGGGTACCCAGCAGTAATCTCTCAGAAAGATTATGTTAATATACTTACAATACAATGTATGTATATTTGGGTAATGTGTTGATTGATATGTTGTATGCAGAGCAGAGTGATAATTGATAATTTTAAATTCAAAATACAATATTTTATTTAATGTTAAATTAACAATTTTTAAATTTTAATTTAAATTTTTAAATTCAAAATACAACAATTCATTTAATGTTAAATTAACAATTTGAATGGGTTTTATAATATTCAATTAGACAACTAAATAGTTAAGAAGCGATGTTAATTGGGTGGGATATAACAAGCTAGTGAATAATACATTTTACATAATGTCGGTTGTACAATTGAATTTTAAAATATGGCTTACTTGTTAGTGTTAACAACTGAAAAAAACAGGCACGATATTCATGTCTGGATACTACTTGACTTGAAAATATTTTGTTTAAGTGAACTTGAACATGCCGCCGGCCCTGGCGTCAACAAAAAAAACTATTTACTTTTAAAACACAGCAGCTTCGCTAAGGAGCAGATGGCCTCTGCAACAAACCTCTGGTTATCTACCTCTGAAGAAGTGGTGGAATTGGTAATTGTATTTGCTTCTTGTTCTGGAACCGGTTTAGGTTTCTTGGTTGGTTTGCGTGCAGGTTGCCGCTTGTGCACCTTGCCCGTGTGGGTACCCTTAGTATTTCTCGACCGATGTTGTTTCGGGTGCAGCAGCGTATGGTGGAATTGATCGCACTTTTTGCATGTATCCATTGAAACACAGCCACGCAAATCATGTGTTTTTGCGAGGCAGTTGATACAGTAACGCTTTTGGTTTACGACCTCTTCTCTTTTTGTTGTGGACATTTTTAGAAACCGGTAACAAAACCTTAATGCATGATGACCCTTGCATAGGCTGCACCTGTATATTTCAGCTTCCTGGTAAGAATGCCTACTACGGTGATGTTCCTTGTTTCTGGGCTTTCGGGTGACGCCTGACCTTCGATTGTGCCTAAGAATTAATAATTTGTAAATTAGTAAGTTATAAGAATTGGGGTTGTTGTTAATAAGTGGTTGTGTATAAACGGAATGGGAATTAGACTTCAGCATAAATTTACGATATAAATTAATTTAAGAGATAAGATGAATTGGAGGTTTCTTTTCCTTTTTTTTCAAGAAATAATGACTTGATTCCTAGTGTCCAAGAAAACATGGATCATACTAAGACCTGTCATCCAAATTGTCATTTTCAATGGGTAGAAAACATAATTTAGCTATTGGACGCGTTATAATCCCTGACGATATGCGAATATCCGCTACGCGATTGTTGCCATCAGCTCCGGGATATGTTTTTTCCACTCTGCCTAATCGCCACTCATGAGGTGGCTGTAGGTCATCCATCACTACCACTAGATTTCCAACTTGAAGATTAGGGTAAGTTTTGTTCCATTTATAGCGTTTCTGGAGGGATTTCAGATACTCGTGCTTCCATCGTATGGAAAATTGATGATGTAGTGCCTTTAGCTTTTCCCACCTGTTGACGAGGGACATATTTTCGTAAGTTTGTTCTGGGAAAGTAAGGGTGCCCCTCGCAGAAAATGACCTGGGGTTAATGCTGTTAAATCTTCTGGGTTTTCTGATAGTGCGGATAGAGGGCGTGAGTTAAGTACACCTTCGATTCGAGCTAAAACTGTGGCGAATTCTTCAAAGGTAAATTTTTGAGCACCGGCGAGCCTTTTGAAATGAAATTTAAAGCTCTTCACAGCGGCTTCCCATAGGCCGCCCATGTGGGGAGCATGGGGTGGTATAAATTTCCACTCAAAGCCTTGTGTAATGTACTTCTCAGCTACATCCTGCGCAATGGTGTCTACAAAGCTGTCGAACTCCCGCTGGAGATTTCTGCTGGCACCAACGAAATTCTTTCCATTATCAGTTACTACCCTTTTGGGGAGCCCTCGCCTACCAACGAAACGAGCAAATGCGGCCTCAAAAGCCGCCGATGATAGGTCCGAGCAAGGCTCTAAATGTATTGCTTTCGTACTGAAGCAGACGAATATACTGGCGTATCCTTTGATATACGGTGATTTTCGTAGAGATGACGTTTTCAATTCGAATGGACCTGCGAAATCTATTCCTGTGATTTGAAAGGGTAAGGAGAAGTTGCATCTATCTGGTGGTAATGGTGCCATTATCTGCTGATTTGGTTGTTGTCTAAATATGGTGCACGTCTTGCAATGATGTGTTATATTTCTTATCCTGGGCTTAAGTCTGAAAATATGAAATTCTGTCTGTGCCATTCTACACATTAATCTATAATCTGCATGTAAAAGGAATGTATGTAGATGCGTAAGATACAATTTGCAAAATCTTGATTTACCTGGTAGTATTATTGGGTATCGTTCATTATACGGAAGCGACGATCGTGATAATCTACCATTAATACGTAACACAAATTTGGAATCAATAAATGGATTAAGAGATTTTAATCCACTTTTGTTAGGCAGGGGTTTTGAGTTTAATAGAGCATCGTATTTTTCGGGGTAAAATGCCTTTTGAGCTAGCATAATATATCTATACTTTACGAATCTGATTTCCTTCTGGGTTAGAGCATTTTGGTGGGGTTGAAATCCATCGGGCCTAATATTTCTCGCAGCTCGATTGAAAAATCTAAAAATGTAGCATGTAATGCGCAACCCTCTGCTATACGATGAGAAGTTATTTAATAAATCGTTAACTTCTACTTGTGTTTGTAGGGATATATATTCTGAAGTGGTTTCAGCAGTTCTAATAATTGTGTTTCGTTTTGGCCATTCTGATTCAGGTTTATGTAACCATGATGGTCCATACCACCAAAGGGCATTTTGCGCAAGATCTTGGGGATTGCAGCCTCTCGTTCCGAGGTCTGCAGGGTTGTCGTGTGTTGGAACATGTCTCCATGTAGCATTCGGTACAATACAATAAATTTGAGAAATGCTATTGGCGACATAGGTTTCCCATGTTGACGGCGGCTTTGACAGCCAGCCCAACACTATGGAGGAATCCGTCCATAGATTTACCGCTGCTCCTTCAACCTTTAGTGAAGAGATTGTGTATTTCACTAACCTTGCGAGCAATACTGCGCCATTGAGTTCTAACCGTGGGAGTGAAACGGTTTGAATAGGAGCAACCTTGCTTTTCGCTACTAATAAATTCGTGTAGGTATTGTTATTATTAGTCTGGCACCGAATGTATAATGTGGCACAGTATGCTGCTTTAGAAGCGTCGGCAAATCCATGAATTTGAATATCATCTGTTGGACAATATTGTAACCAACGAGGAATGGAAATCCGTTCCACCTGGGAAAGATCATGCACGAGTACATTCCATTTCTGCAATAATTCGGTAGAAACCTCTTCATCCCAGCTTAACCCTTCCAGCCATAATTGTTGCATCAGAATTTTAGCCCGGATTACTATGGGGGTTAACCATCCAGCGGGATCAAAAAGCTTTGCTACAGCGGAGAGAATCTGTCGCTTAGTGATCTTTATAGTCGGATCTGTTGGAGAAAAACTATATGAGAATGAGTCAGTTATAGGATTCCATTTGATACCAAGAGTTTTAGTGGAACTTGTGTTGTAAAATCGAAGAAAGTCTGAATCATATAGATCTTCCTTCTTTATGTGAGCTAGTAATTGGGGATCATTTGCCGTGATCTTTTTTAAAGGAAACCCTGCTGAGTTCAACACTTCAATTAGCTGAGTTTGAGCTAAGATAGCTTTTTCTATTGAATGTCCGCCTGAGAGAATATCATCAACATAAGTTTTTGTGCGCAAAATCGATGCTGCTTTTGGCCAGGCTGTTTCGGAGTCAGATGCTAGCTGGAGAAGTGTTCGGATTGCTAAATACGGAGCACAGTTCACTCCGAAGGTAACCGTTTTCAGTTGATAATCCTTCGTAGGACCCCCTATTTCTGGCCTGAATAAAATTCGCTGATATGGTCTGTCATCTGGGTGGACTTCGATTTGCCGATACATTTTTTGTATGTCACCATTAAAAACGTATTTATATCTCCTCCAATTAAGCACTATAGATATTAAATCATTTTAAAGAGTAGGGCCCGTGTAGAGAACTTCATTGAGCGAGAAGTTAGATTTCGTTTTCCTTGAAGCATTGAAAACGACCCTTACCTTTGTAGTTTTGTGTTTCGGGCGAACAACTGCATGGTGCGGTAAATAAAATGAGTTGTATTTACCTTGGGACACAATCTCACCTGATGAAGTCTCTTCCATGTGACCCAAAGATAAATAGTCACTGAGAACCTCTTCATATTGTTTTCTTAGGTCAGGGTTCTTGGATAAATTTCTTTCCATGCTCGAGTATTGTGCTAGGGCCGTAAATCGCGATGAGCCTAGGAAAACCTTTTCGGGATATTCAGCCTTGAATGGTAGTCTTACGACGTATCTACCGTTGCTATCACGTTGTGTTGTACTTGTATAAAAATTTTCACAAATATCTTCCTCTACGGACCTTTGACGACTTACAGGAATTTCTTCCTGCTCCCAAAACTTTCTTAGAAGGCTATTAAGTTCAACTGTTTCGGATGGAATAACAGACGTCGTAAACGCGTCAATTGTTTGAGTTTTCATGGGACCACTGAGAACCCAAACAAATATTCTTCTTAATCCCATCGATATTGAGGAAATGTTCGTAATCATTGCCTAGTATGAGGTCTATTTGGGACGACTTATTGAAAGTGGGATCCGCCAGCTCTAATTCTGCAAGCCCAGACGAACTGGGGATTTCAAAGGAATGAGCTGGAAGGTGTCTTGTCACCTTGGGTAATACTATGGCCTTTATGGGTACTCTAAGGTCATATCTCTTCGCATACAAAACAAACTCTGCTTCTCTGCTAGCCGATTGCCTTTGTCCCCCAATGCCAATAATCTCGAAGTGTGACCCCCGATAGGGTAACTGTAACCTCCTTCGAAGTCTCTCTGACACAAATGTTCGTTGAGACCCGGGATCAATCAATGCCCTTACAGTAAAAAGTTCACCCCTATGCTCAATTTGAACGAGAGCCGTACGCAACAAGATACTCTCATTACTAGTAGAGAAATTAGCCTGAAATTGCTTCGATGTGCTAGGGAATTCGCATGGAGTTTTATTCTTTGAAACCTGTATGTTTCTTTGAGACTCGTTCTGCGGCACTTTATTGGAATGGTTTGAATCATATTGATTATTCTCTGAAGCTGGTGTAGGGTTCTGTGAATTTTGTCTCATATGCAAAAGAGTATGGTGTTGCTTTTTGCAGTAAAGACAAGTATGCTTACTCTTACAATTTGATTTTACGTGTGATACTGCCAAGCAATTGTTACAATATCTGTTTTGAAATACAAAATCTACTCTCTGTTGTACCGTAAAGGCTTTAAATTTTGGACATGTTCTGAGCGCGTGTTCCTCCTCACATAATTTACAAACTGAACTTAAATTCTCCTGTGATACATATGTGTGTATGCTGGGTGATGGTTTCTTATTGAAAGTAAATCCATCCTTGTAGTTCTTAATGCTACTAAGCCTCTCCACAGTTTCGTACCTATCTATGAGAAATTGAGACATTTGAGACCATTGGGGTAGCTCCCGGGGAGAGGTAAGCGACTGTTCCCACAGGGCTAGGGTTTTTTCTGACAGTTTTGTGGAAATTAATCGAATGAGAATCGGATCCCAACTCTCCACTTGAATGCCAAGAGACTTTAGGGTGGCCAAAGAGTCACTCACAGAAGATTGTATTCTCTTTATTGAATCACTATCTTCGCCCTTTGCTGCCGGGATGTCAAACAAAATCCTAATCTGATTATCAACCAATACACATCTATTTTCGTAGCGATTCTTGAGGGCATCCCAAGCGAGCTCAAAGTTATCGTTAGTGAGAAAGTATCTTTTAACTATAGCTGCTGCCTCCCCTCTTGTTTTATTGCGAAGGTGATATAATCTTGTGACATTGCTGAGCTTCGAGTGGTTAATGTACAAGGCAGTAAACATGTCCCGAAATGAGGGCCATTGTTCATAACTACCGTGAAATATCTCCGTATCACAAGGTGGGAGTTTAATGCAATCATTCGAATTGGGTTGAAAAGGTATTTGGGTCTCATCGTGATGGGTTAAAGAATGGCGAGAAGTTGACTAAAACCTCGGGAAACCAGGATTCAGTGACCGTACAGACTTCAATAGACGGAGAATCTTGGCAGAGAAATTATAATATTCCTCTGTACAGAGTTCATACTTTTCCTGGGCGTCATTCCGAACGTCCTCTGTAATGGTGTCATCGTTGCACAACATTATGTCCTCGTGGGCAATGTTTACCCTTTCCCATCTAGCGTCCAAGTCTCTTAACTTCACCTCAAGGATTGTTTCTGTCTGATCACCTGTTGCGGCCTCCTTTTACCGTTCGCAAAATGCGAGAAGATGATCGCAGTCAAAATTAAAATGTTCCTTGATATGTGGTCGTGAAGGTCGAGGTGGGGTACTCATCTTAAACAATTCTTGGGATGAGTCTTGCTAATTGTTGAATAAACGTGAACTGCAGTATTCGTTACTTAATAATGTAGGTAAGTATAACCTATCAGTTGTAAGAGTGGTGTTCTAATTTTATATTTAATTTAGGGTCTCCTGGGTTGAGAGAAGGCAATTTATTTTATGTATATAGGGCTATTGGGTATAGCGATAGGTCTCTTTTATTAAGTACGATGAATAATGAGAATGAGTAAAAGGATATGTGAGTATGAATCAATTATATAATAATAAATAAGGGTTTTTTTTTTCAAATCTAGAGATTTAAAAAATTATTTGAGTAACAATCAATTATAGATATTTATTCCAAATCTTCAGCTCAAGGAATATATGATCATCAAATATAATGAGTAAGTATACAGCTATAATTATATTCTATAACTCCAGTTCTACAGTAGAAATGACGAGTTATCTAGTGTGGATTACCAATACTATCAAGTAATTTCTCAATATAGGTTCCCCAGGTAAGTATTGTGGTGACTAGGTAAGTATATCATCAATGATCATCTAGGGTAAGTATTAGGGTAATTAATTTAAGATATACTGACGAAGTATAAATGTTTTATAATATTGCTGGTTTCTTTCATTTTCTTTTCATTTTTTCTTAGATTTTTTGCAAATACGAATATTCTGAACTAAATTCAAAATTCCTTTTTTCTGTATTAATAAAAAGTCTAATACAGAAAGATTCAATATAGAATGTTATCAAACAATTTTTTTTTTTATTATTATTTTATATACCTGGTACTGAAATTTTGTATGAATTTGTCTTGTGTTCGACTGTTAAAGTTAATACATATATATTCAATGACCTTATCTCTGTTAGTGGACTAAATAATGGTTTGTCTGCACTGTTTTCTACATGAGTATATGTTCAGTAATGAAATGAGTGTTCTGCTTAAGTTATGTTACTTTAACATACAAAAGTGTGGTGAATTTGTATTGCTCATGAGATTATTAATGTTTCTCATGAAAATAAGGAACTAACTCTCAGGCTCTTTTCTTTCTCTTTATGCACAAGCTTGTATGTATGTATATACATGTATGTACGTTTGTGACACTGAATGCTTTATATATATATATATATATATATATATATATATATATATTCTCGTAAGAACTGTATATGAGCCTATGTATAGGTGCTTGTTGATCTCACTGAGTTACAAAATAAGAACAATATGTACCAAATAAATTTTTTACATTCCTTTCTTCCAGGAATTTATGTATGCAATAATGAATATATTAAATATTTTGCTGTAAATACCTGTTAGATGCCATATGTATATTCCACGTTCTTATATGGTGTTTTCTGATGTTAAATTTTATTCTTTCCTTTTTATTTTTTGTTGAAGAAATATTCTTAGTATATATATGTTGGTACTTATATTAAAGTATATTTGCGTTTTTGTTGGGTTTTTGGGTTTTTTTTTTTTTTTTTTGTAATTTTTTCTTTTTGTTGCAGAAATATTCTTAGTGTATATACATATATATATGTTGGTATTTTATTAAAGTATATTTGCGTTTTTTGTTGGGTTTTTGGGTTTTCTGTGTAATTTCTTCTTTTTGATGTTAATATTTTTTGCTTTCAGATTTAACTTCTCACTTTTCTTTCTACATACATATGTATGTATATATGTTTGTTATAACTTTTTTAATTTTCTTATTCACACTTTACCAATAATCTCCGTCCACTGTTGAATCAAGAATACTGATTCTCCTTTTCTTTCCTTTCAGCAAATGATTTGCGTCTGGGTTTTTGTATGGTGAAACTCGATATGTTTAGCTTCGCTCTCAAACAACCACTTTATTTGCAGGTCGACTTGAATGCACTGTAATGTTTCACTACTTAAACTTGCTATACTTCAACATACCTTGAGTTAGGTTTTAGGGTATTAAATGGGACTTGGTGGACTCCAACTCCTCCTTTAGGTCACTGACCGTCTACCTTTCGAAGGACCATGAACAAATTTGGCATTATTTTTTGACTGCCAATTTTGTAATAGAATCTTCCTGTGAATAGATGTAGGGTACCCAGCAGTAATCTCTCAGAAAGATTATGTTAATATACTTACAATACAATGTATGTATATTTGGGTAATGTGTTGATTGATATGTTGTATGCAGAGCAGAGTGATAATTGATAATTTTAAATTCAAAATACAATATTTTATTTAATGTTAAATTAACAATTTTTAAATTTTAATTTAAATTTTTAAATTCAAAATACAACAATTCATTTAATGTTAAATTAACAATTTGAATGGGTTTTATAATATTCAATTAGACAACTAAATAGTTAAGAAGCGATGTTAATTGGGTGGGATATAACAAGCTAGTGAATAATACATTTTACATAATGTCGGTTTTACAATTGAATTTTAAAATATGGCTTACTTGTTAGTGTTAACAACTGAAAAAAACAGGCACGATATTCATGTCTGGATACTACTTGACTTGAAAATATTTTGTTTAAGTGAACTTGAACATGCCGCCGGCCCTGGCGTCAACAAAAAAAACTATTTACTTTTAAAACACAGCAGCTTCGCTAAGGAGCAGATGGCCTCTGCAACAAACCTCTGGTTATCTACCTCTGAAGAAGTGGTGGAATTGGTAATTGTATTTGCTTCTTGTTCTGGAACCGGTTTAGGTTTCTTGGTTGGTTTGCGTGCAGGTTGCCGCTTGTGCACCTTGCCCGTGTGGGTACCCTTAGTATTTCTCGACCGATGTTGTTTCGGGTGCAGCAGCATATGGTGGAATTGATCGCACTTTTTGCATGTATCCATTGAAACACAGCCACGCAAATCATGTGTTTTTGCGAGGCAGTTGATACAGTAACGCTTTTGGTTTACGACCTCTTCTCTTTTTGTTGTGGACATTTTTAGAAACCGGTAACAAAACCTTAATGCATGATGACCCTTGCATAGGCTGCACCTGTATATTTCAGCTTCCTGGTAAGAATGCCTACTACGGTGATGTTCCTTGTTTCTGGGCTTTCGGGTGACGCCTGACCTTCGATTGTGCCTAAGAATTAATAATTTGTAAATTAGTAAGTTATAAGAATTGGGGTTGTTGTTAATAAGTGGTTGTGTATAAACGGAATGGGAACTAGACTTCAGCATAAATTTACGATATAAATTAATTTAAGAGATAAGATGAATTGGAGGTTTCTTTTCCTTTTTTTCAAGAAAAAATGACTTGATTCCTAGTGTCCAAGAAAACATGGATCATACTAAGACCTGTCATCCAAATTGTCATTTTCAATGGGTAGAAAACATAATTTAGCTATTGGACGCGTTATAATCCCTGACGATATGCGAATATCCGCTACGCGATTGTTGCCATCAGCTCCGGGATATGTTTTTTCCACTCTGCCTAATCGCCACTCATGAGGTGGCTGTAGGTCATCCATCACTACCACTAGATTTCCAACTTGAAGATTAGGGTAAGTTTTGTTCCATTTATAGCGTTTCTGGAGGGATTTCAGATACTCGTGCTTCCATCGTATGGAAAATTGATGATGTAGTGCCTTTAGCTTTTCCCACCTGTTGACGAGGGACATATTTTCGTAAGTTTGTTCTGGGAAAGTAAGGGTGCCCCTCGCAGAAAATGACCTGGGGTTAATGCTGTTAAATCTTCTGGGTTTTCTGATAGTGCGGATAGAGGGCGTGAGTTAAGTACACCTTCGATTCGAGCTAAAACTGTGGCGAATTCTTCAAAGGTAAATTTTTGAGCACCGGCGAGCCTTTTGAAATGAAATTTAAAGCTCTTCACAGCGGCTTCCCATAGGCCGCCCATGTGGGGAGCATGGGGTGGTATAAATTTCCACTCAAAGCCTTGTGTAATGTACTTCTCAGCTACATCCTGCGCAATGGTGTCTACAAAGCTGTCGAACTCCCGCTGGAGATTTCTGCTGGCACCAACGAAATTCTTTCCATTATCAGTTACTACCCTTTTGGGGAGCCCTCGCCTACCAACGAAACGAGCAAATGCGGCCTCAAAAGCCGCCGATGATAGGTCCGAGCAAGGCTCTAAATGTATTGCTTTCGTACTGAAGCAGACGAATATACTGGCGTATCCTTTGATATACGGTGATTTTCGTAGAGATGACGTTTTCAATTCGAATGGACCTGCGAAATCTATTCCTGTGATTTGAAAGGGTAAGGAGAAGTTGCATCTATCTGGTGGTAATGGTGCCATTATCTGCTGATTTGGTTGTTGTCTAAATATGGTGCACGTCTTGCAATGATGTGTTATATTTCTTATCCTGGGCTTAAGTCTGAAAATATGAAATTCTGTCTGTGCCATTCTACACATTAATCTATAATCTGCATGTAAAAGGAATGTATGTAGATGCGTAAGATACAATTTGCAAAATCTTGATTTACCTGGTAGTATTATTGGGTATCGTTCATTATACGGAAGCGACGATCGTGATAATCTACCATTAATACGTAACACAAATTTGGAATCAATAAATGGATTAAGAGATTTTAATCCACTTTTGTTAGGCAGGGGTTTTGAGTTTAATAGAGCATCGTATTTTTCGGGGTAAAATGCCTTTTGAGCTAGCATAATATATCTATACTTTACGAATCTGATTTCCTTCTGGGTTAGAGCATTTTGGTGGGGTTGAAATCCATCGGGCCTAATATTTCTCGCAGCTCGATTGAAAAATCTAAAAATGTAGCATGTAATGCGTAACCCTCTGCTATACGATGAGAAGTTATTTAATAAATCGTTAACTTCTACTTGTGTTTGTAGGGATATATATTCTGAAGTGGTTTCAGCAGTTCTAATAATTGTGTTTCGTTTTGGCCATTCTGATTCAGGTTTATGTAACCATGATGGTCCATACCACCAAAGGGCATTTTGCGCAAGATCTTGGGGATTGCAGCCTCTCGTTCCGAGGTCTGCAGGGTTGTCGTGTGTTGGAACATGTCTCCATGTAGCATTCGGTACAATACAATAAATTTGAGAAATGCTATTGGCGACATAGGTTTCCCATGTTGACGGCGGCTTTGACAGCCAGCCCAACACTATGGAGGAATCCGTCCATAGATTTACCGCTGCTCCTTCAACCTTTAGTGAAGAGATTGTGTATTTCACTAACCTTGCGAGCAATACTGCGCCATTGAGTTCTAACCGTGGGAGTGAAACGGTTTGAATAGGAGCAACCTTGCTTTTCGCTACTAATAAATTCGTGTAGGTATTGTTATTATTAGTCTGGCACCGAATGTATAATGTGGCACAGTATGCTGCTTTAGAAGCGTCGGCAAATCCATGAATTTGAATATCATCTGTTGGACAATATTGTAACCAACGAGGAATGGAAATCCGTTCCACCTGGGAAAGATCATGCACGAGTACATTCCATTTCTGCAATAATTCGGTAGAAACCTCTTCATCCCAGCTTAACCCTTCCAGCCATAATTGTTGCATCAGAATTTTAGCCCGGATTACTATGGGGGTTAACCATCCAGCGGGATCAAAAAGCTTTGCTACAGCGGAGAGAATCTGTCGCTTAGTGATCTTTATAGTCGGATCTGTTGGAGAAAAACTATATGAGAATGAGTCAGTTATAGGATTCCATTTGATACCAAGAGTTTTAGTGGAACTTGTGTTGTAAGATCGAAGAAAGTCTGAATCATATAGATCTTCCTTCTTTATGTGAGCTAGTAATTGGGGATCATTTGCCGTGATCTTTTTTAAAGGAAACCCTGCTGAGTTCAACACTTCAATTAGCTGAGTTTGAGCTAAGATAGCTTTTTCTATTGAATGTCCGCCTGAGAGAATATCATCAACATAAGTTTTTGTGCGCAAAATCGATGCTGCTTTTGGCCAGGCTGTTTCGGAGTCAGATGCTAGCTGGAGAAGTGTTCGGATTGCTAAATACGGAGCACAGTTCACTCCGAAGGTAACCGTTTTCAGTTGATAATCCTTCGTAGGACCCCCTATTTCTGGCCTGAATAAAATTCGCTGATATGGTCTGTCATCTGGGTGGACTTCGATTTGCCGATACATTTTTTGTATGTCACCATTAAAAACGTATTTATATCTCCTCCAATTAAGCACTATAGATATTAAATCATTTTAAAGAGTAGGGCCCGTGTAGAGAACTTCATTGAGCGAGAAGTTAGATTTCGTTTTCCTTGAAGCATTGAAAACGACCCTTACCTTTGTAGTTTTGTGTTTCGGGCGAACAACTGCATGGTGCGGTAAATAAAATGAGTTGTATTTACCTTGGGACACAATCTCACCTGATGAAGTCTCTTCCATGTGACCCAAAGATAATTAGTCACTGAGAACCTCTTCATATTGTTTTCTTAGGTCAGGGTTCTTGGATAAATTTCTTTCCATGCTCGAGTATTGTGCTAGGGCCGTAAATCGCGATGAGCCTAGGAAAACCTTTTCGGGATATTCAGCCTTGAATGGTAGTCTTACGACGTATCTACCGTTGCTATCACGTTGTGTTGTACTTGTATAAAAATTTTCACAGATATCTTCCTCTACGGACCTTTGACGACTTACAGGAATTTCTTCCTGCTCCCAAAACTTTCTTAGAAGGCTATTAAGTTCAACTGTTTCGGATGGAATTACAGACGTCGTAAACGCGTCAATTGTTTGAGTTTTCATGGGACCACTGAGAACCCAACCAAATATTCTTCTTAATCCCATCGATATTGAGGAAATGTTCGTAATCATTGCCTAGTATGAGGTCTATTTGGGACGACTTATTGAAAGTGGGATCCGCCAGCTCTAATTCTGCAAGCCCAGACGAACTGGGGATTTCAAAGGAATGAGCTGGAAGGTGTCTTGTCACCTTGGGTAATACTATGGCCTTTATGGGTACTCTAAGGTCATATCTCTTCGCATACAAAACAAACTCTGCTTCTCTGCTAGCCGATTGCCTTTGTCCCCCAATGCCAATAATCTCGAAGTGTGACCCCCGATAGGGTAACTGTAACCTACTTCGAAGTCTCTCTGACACAAATGTTCGTTGAGACCCGGGATCAATCAATGCCCTTACAGTAAATAGTTCACCCCTATGCTCAATTTGAATGAGAGCCGTACGCAACAAGATACTCTCATTACTAGTAGAGAAATTGGCCTGAAATTGCTTCGATGTGCTAGGGAATTCGCATGGAGTTTTATTCTTTGAAACCTGTATGTTTCTTTGAGACTCGTTCTGCGGCACTTTATTGGAATGGTTTGAATCATATTGATTATTCTCTGAAGCTGGTGTAGGGTTCTGTGAATTTTGTCTCATATGCAAAAGAGTATGGTGTTGCTTTTTGCAGTAAAGACAAGTATGCTTACTCTTACAATTTGATTTTACGTGTGATACTGCCAAGCAATTGTTACAATATCTGTTTTGAAATACAAAATCTACTCTCTGTTGTACCGTAAAGGCTTTAAATTTTGGACATATTCTGAGCGCGTGTTCCTCCTTACATAATTTACAAACTGAACTTAAGTTCTCCTGTGATACATATGTGTGTATGCTGGGTGATGGTTTCTTATTGAAAGTAAATCCATCCTTGTAGTTCTTAATGCTACTAAGCCTCTCCACAGTTTCGTACCTACCTATGAGAAATTGAGACATTTGAGACCATTGGGGTAGCTCCCGGGGAGAGGTAAGCGACTGTTCCCACAGGGCTAGGGTTTTTTCTGACAGTTTTGTGGAAATTAATCGAATGAGAATCGGATCCCAACTCTCCACTTGAATGCCAAGAGACTTTAGGGTGGCCAAAGAGTCACTCACAGAAGATTGTATTCTCTTTATTGAATCACTATCTTCGCCCTTTGCTGCCGGGATGTCAAACAAAATCCTAATCTGATTATCAACCAATACACATCTATTTTCGTAGCGATTCTTGAGGGCATCCCAAGCGAGCTCAAAGTTATCGTTAGTGAGAAAGTATCTTTTAACTATAGCTGCTGCCTCCCCTCTTGTTTTATTGCGAAGGTGATATAATCTTGTGACATTGCTGAGCTTCGAGTGGTTAATGTACAAGGCAGTAAACATGTCCCGAAATGAGGGCCATTGTTCATAACTACCGTGAAATACCTCCGTATCACAAGGTGGGAGTTTAATGCAATCATTCGAATTGGGTTGAAAAGGTATTTGGGTCTCATCGTGATGGGTTAAAGAATGGCGAGAAGTTGACTAAAACCTCGGGAAACCAGGATTCAGTGACCGTACAGACTTCAATAGACTGAGAATCTGGGCAGAGCAATTATAATATTCCTCTGTACAGAGTTCATACTTTTCCTGGGCTTCATTCCGAACGTCCTCTGTAATGGTGTCATCGTTGCACAACATTATGTCCTCGTGGGCAATGTTTACCCTTTCCCATCTAGCGTCCAAGTCTCTTAACTTCACCTCAAGGATTGTTTCTGTCTGATCACCTGTTGCGGCCTCCTTTTACCGTTCGCAAAATGCGAGAAGATGATCGCAGTCAAAATTAAAATGTTCCTTGATATGTGGTCGTGAAGGTCGAGGTGGGGTACTCATCTTAAACAATTCTTGGGATGAGTCTTGCTAATTGTTGAATAAACGTGAACTGCAGTATTCGTTACTTAATAATGTAGGTAAGTATAACCTATCAGTTGTAAGAGTGGTGTTCTAGTTTTATATTTAATTTAGGGTCTCCTGGGTTGAGAGAAGGCAATTTATTTTATGTATATAGGGCTATTGGGTATAGCGATAGGTCTCTTTTATTAAGTACGATGAATAATGAGAATGAGTAAAAGGATATGTGAGTATGAATCAATTATATAATAATAAATAAGGGTTTTTTTTCAAATCTAGAGATTTAAAAAATTATTTGAGTAACAATCAATTATAGATATTTATTCCAAATCTTCAGCTCAAGGAATATATGATCATCAAATATAATGAGTAAGTATACAGCTATAATTATATTCTATAACTCCAGTTCTACAGTAGAAATGACGAGTTATCTAGTGTGGATTACCAATACTATCAAGTAATTTCTCAATATAGGTTCCCCAGGTAAGTATTGTGGTGACTAGGTAAGTATATCATCAATGATCATCTAGGGTAAGTATTAGGGTAATTAATTTAAGATATACTGACGAAGTATAAATGTTTTATAATATTGCTGGTTTCTTTCATTTTCTTTTCTTTTTTTCTTAGATTTTTTGCAAATACGAATATTCTGAACTAAATTCAAAATTCCTTTTTTCTGTATTAATAAAAAGTCTAATAGAGAAAGATTCAACATAGAATGTTATCAAACAATTTTTTTTTTTTATTATTATTTTATATACCTGGTACTGAAATTTTGTATGAATTTGTCTTGTGTTCGACTGTTAAAGTTAATACATATATATTCAATGACCTTATCTCTGTTAGTGGACTAAATAATGGTTTGTCTGCACTGTTTTCTACATGAGTATATGTTCAGTAATCAAATGAGTGTTCTGCTTAAGTTATGTTACTTTAACATACAAAAGTGTGGTGAATTTGTATTGCTCAAGAGATTATTAATGTTTCTCACGAAAATAAGGAACTAACTCTCAGGCTCTTTTCTTTCTCTTTATGCACAAGCTTGTATGTATGTATATACATGTATGTACGTTTGTGACACTGAATGCTTTATATATATATATATATATATATATATATATATATTCTCGTAAGAACTGTATATGAGCCTATGTATAGGTGCTTGTTGATCTCACTGAGTTACAAAATAAGAACAATATGTACCAAATAAATTTTTTACATTCCTTTCTTCCAGGAATTTATGTATGCAATAATGAATATATTAAATATTTTGCTGTAAATACCTGTTAGATGCCATATGTATATTCCACGTTCTTATATGGTGTTTTCTGATGTTAAATTTTATTCTTTCCTTTTTATTTTTTGTTGAAGAAATATTCTTAGTATATATATGTTGGTACTTATATTAAAGTATATTTGCGTTTTTGTTGGGTTTTTGGGTTTTTTTTTTTTTTTTTGTAATTTTTTCTTTTTGTTGCAGAAATATTCTTAGTGTATATACATATATATATCTTGGTATTTTATTAAAGTATATTTGCGTTTTTTTGTTGGGTTTTTGGGTTTTCTGTGTAATTTCTTCTTTTTGATGTTAATATTTTTTGCTTTCAGATTTAACTTCTCACTTTTCTTTCTACATACATATGTATGTATATATGTTTGTTATAACTTTTTTAATTTTCTTATTCACACTTTACCAATAATCTCCGTCCACTGTTGAATCAAGAATACTGATTCTCCTTTTCTTTCCTTTCAGCAAATGATTTGCGTCTGGGTTTTTGTATGGTGAAACTCGATATGTTTAACTTCGCTCTCAAACAACCACTTTATTTGCAGGTCGACTTGAATGCACTGTAATGTTTCACTACTTAAACTTGCTATACTTCAACATACCTTGAGTTAGGTTTTAGGGTATTAAATGGGACTTGGTGGACTCCAACTCCTCCTTTAGGTCACTGACCGTCTACCTTTCGAAGGACCATGAACAAATTTGGCATTATTTTTTGACTGCCAATTTTGTAATAGAATCTTCCTGTGAATAGATGTAGGGTACCCAGCAGTAATCTCTCAGAAAGATTATGTTAATATACTTACAATACAATGTATGTATATTTGGGTAATGTGTTGATTGATATGTTGTATGCAGAGCAGAGTGATAATTGATAATTTTAAATTCAAAATACAATATTTTATTTAATGTTAAATTAACAATTTTTAAATTTTAATTTAAATTTTTAAATTCAAAATACAACAATTCATTTAATGTTAAATTAACAATTTGAATGGGTTTTATAATATTCAATTAGACAACTAAATAGTTAAGAAGCGATGTTAATTGGGTGGGATATAACAAGCTAGTGAATAATACATTTTACATAATGTCGGTTTTACAATTGAATTTTAAAATATGGCTTACTTGTTAGTGTTAACAACTGAAAAAAACAGGCACGATATTCATGTCTGGATACTACTTGACTTGAAAATATTTTGTTTAAGTGAACTTGAACATGCCGCCGGCCCTGGCGTCAACAAAAAAAACTATTTACTTTTAAAACACAGCAGCTTCGCTAAGGAGCAGATGGCCTCTGCAACAAACCTCTGGTTATCTACCTCTGAAGAAGTGGTGGAATTGGTAATTGTATTTGCTTCTTGTTCTGGAACCGGTTTAGGTTTCTTGGTTGGTTTGCGTGCAGGTTGCCGCTTGTGCACCTTGCCCGTGTGGGTACCCTTAGTATTTCTCGACCGATGTTGTTTCGGGTGCAGCAGCGTATGGTGGAATTGATCGCACTTTTTGCATGTATCCATTGAAACACAGCCACGCAAATCATGTGTTTTTGCGAGGCAGTTGATACAGTAACGCTTTTGGTTTACGACCTCTTCTCTTTTTGTTGTGGACATTTTTAGAAACCGGTAACAAAACCTTAATGCATGATGACCCTTGCATAGGCTGCACCTGTATATTTCAGCTTCCTGGTAAGAATGCCTACTACGGTGATGTTCCTTGTTTCTGGGCTTTCGGGTGACGCCTGACCTTCGATTGTGCCTAAGAATTAATAATTTGTAAATTAGTAAGTTATAAGAATTGGGGTTGTTGTTAATAAGTGGTTGTGTATAAACGGAATGGGAACTAGACTTCAGCATAAATTTACGATATAAATTAATTTAAGAGATAAGATGAATTGGAGGTTTCTTTTCCTTTTTTTCAAGAAAAAATGACTTGATTCCTAGTGTCCAAGAAAACATGGATCATACTAAGACCTGTCATCCAAATTGTCATTTTCAATGGATAGAAAACATAATTTAGCTATTGGACGCGTTATAATCCCTGACGATATGCGAATATCCGCTACGCGATTGTTGCCATCAGCTCCGGGATATGTTTTTTCCACTCTGCCTAATCGCCACTCATGAGGTGGCTGTAGGTCATCCATCACTACCACTAGATTTCCAACTTGAAGATTAGGGTAAGTTTTGTTCCATTTATAGCGTTTCTGGAGGGATTTCAGATACTCGTGCTTCCATCGTATGGAAAATTGATGATGTAGTGCCTTTAGCTTTTCCCACCTGTTGACGAGGGACATATTTTCGTAAGTTTGTTCTGGGAAAGTAAGGGTGCCCCTCTCAGAAAATGACCTGGGGTTAATGCTGTTAAATCTTCTGGGTTTTCTGATAGTGCGGATAGAGGGCGTGAGTTAAGTACACCTTCGATTCGAGCTAAAACTGTGGCGAATTCTTCAAAGGTAAATTTTTGAGCACCGGCGAGCCTTTTGAAATGAAATTTAAAGCTCTTCACAGCGGCTTCCCATAGGCCGCCCATGTGGGGAGCATGGGGTGGTATAAATTTCCACTCAAAGCCTTGTGTAATGTACTTCTCAGCTACATCCTGCGCAATGGTGTCTACAAAGCTGTCGAACTCCCGCTGGAGATTTCTGCTGGCACCAACGAAATTCTTTCCATTATCAGTTACTACCCTTTTGGGGAGCCCTCGCCTACCAACGAAACGAGCAAATGCGGCCTCAAAAGCCGCCGATGATAGGTCCGAGCAAGGCTCTAAATGTATTGCTTTCGTACTGAAGCAGACGAATATACTGTCGTATTCTTTGATATACGGTGATTTTCGTAGAGATGACGTTTTCAATTCGAATGGACCTGCGAAATCTATTCCTGTGATTTGAAAGGGTAAGGAGAAGTTGCATCTATCTGGTGGTAATGGTGCCATTATCTGCTGATTTGGTTGTTGTCTAAATATGGTGCACGTCTTGCAATGATGTGTTATATTTCTTATCCTGGGCTTAAGTCTGAAAATATGAAATTCTGTCTGTGCCATTCTACACATTAATCTATAATCTGCATGTAAAAGGAATGTATGTAGATGCGTAAGATACAATTTGCAAAATCTTGATTTACCTGGTAGTATTATTGGGTATCGTTCATTATACGGAAGCGACGATCGTGATAATCTACCATTAATACGTAACACAAATTTGGAATCAATAAATGGATTAAGAGATTTTAATCCACTTTTGTTAGGCAGGGGTTTTGAGTTTAATAGAGCATCGTATTTTTCGGGGTAAAATGCCTTTTGAGCTAGCATAATATATCTATACTTTACGAATCTGATTTCCTTCTGGGTTAGAGCATTTTGGTGGGGTTGAAATCCATCGGGCCTAATATTTCTCGCAGCTCGATTGAAAAATCTAAAAATGTAGCATGTAATGCGTAACCCTCTGCTATACGATGAGAAGTTATTTAATAAATCGTTAACTTCTACTTGTGTTTGTAGGGATATATATTCTGAAGTGGTTTCAGCAGTTCTAATAATTGTGTTTCGTTTTGGCCATTCTGATTCAGGTTTATGTAACCATGATGGTCCATACCACCAAAGGGCATTTTGCGCAAGATCTTGGGGATTGCAGCCTCTCGTTCCGAGGTCTGCAGGGTTGTCGTGTGTTGGAACATGTCTCCATGTAGCATTCGGTACAATACAATAAATTTGAGAAATGCTATTGGCGACATAGGTTTCCCATGTTGACGGCGGCTTTGACAGCCAGCCCAACACTATGGAGGAATCCGTCCATAGATTTACCGCTGCTCCTTCAACCTTTAGTGAAGAGATTGTGTATTTCACTAACCTTGCGAGCAATACTGCGCCATTGAGTTCTAACCGTGGGAGTGAAACGGTTTGAATAGGAGCAACCTTGCTTTTCGCTACTAATAAATTCGTGTAGGTATTGTTATTATTAGTCTGGCACCGAATGTATAATGTGGCACAGTATGCTGCTTTAGAAGCGTCGGCAAATCCATGAATTTGAATATCATCTGTTGGACAATATTGTAACCAACGAGGAATGGAAATCCGTTCCACCTGGGAAAGATCATGCACGAGTACATTCCATTTCTGCAATAATTCGGTAGAAACCTCTTCATCCCAGCTTAACCCTTCCAGCCATAATTGTTGCATCAGAATTTTAGCCCGGATTACTATGGGGATCAAAAAGCTTTGCTACAGCGGAGAGAATCTGTCGCTTAGTGATCTTTATAGTCGGATCTGTTGGAGAAAAACTATATGAGAATGAGTCAGTTATAGGATTCCATTTGATACCAAGAGTTTTAGTGGAACTTGTGTTGTAAAATCGAAGAAAGTCTGAATCATATAGATCTTCCTTCTTTATGTGAGCTAGTAATTGGGGATCATTTGCCGTGATCTTTTTTAAAGGAAACCCTGCTGAGTTCAACACTTCAATTAGCTGAGTTTGAGCTAAGATAGCTTTTTGTATTGAATGTCCGCCTGAGAGAATATCATCAACATAAGTTTTTGTGCGCAAAATCGATGCTGCTTTTGGCCAGGCTGTTTCGGAGTCAGATGCTAGCTGGAGAAGTGTTCGGATTGCTAAATACGGAGCACAGTTCACTCCGAAGGTAACCGTTTTCAGTTGATAATCCTTCGTAGGACCCCCTATTTCTGGCCTGAATAAAATTCGCTGATATGGTCTGTCATCTGGGTGGACTTCGATTTGCCGATACATTTTTTGTATGTCACCATTAAAAACGTATTTATATCTCCTCCAATTAAGCACTATAGATATTAAATCATTTTAAAGAGTAGGGCCCGTGTAGAGAACTTCATTGAGCGAGAAGTTAGATTTCGTTTTCCTTGAAGCATTGAAAACGACCCTTACCTTTGTAGTTTTGTGTTTCGGGCGAACAACTGCATGGTGCGGTAAATAAAATGAGTTGTATTTACCTTGGGACACAATCTCACCTGATGAAGTCTCTTCCATGTGACCCAAAGATAAATAGTCACTGAGAACCTCTTCATATTGTTTTCTTAGGTCAGGGTTCTTGGATAAATTTCTTTCCATGCTCGAGTATTGTGCTAGGGCCGTAAATCGCGATGAGCCTAGGAAAACCTTTTCGGGATATTCAGCCTTGAATGGTAGTCTTACGACGTATCTACCGTTGCTATCACGTTGTGTTGTACTTGTATAAAAATTTTCACAAATATCTTCCTCTACGGACCTTTGACGACTTACAGGAATTTCTTCCTGCTCCCAAAACTTTCTTAGAAGGCTATTAAGTTCAACTGTTTCGGATGGAATAACAGACGTCGTAAACGCGTCAATTGTTTGAGTTTTCATGGGACCACTGAGAACCCAACCAAATATTCTTCTTAATCCCATCGATATTGAGGAAATGTTCGTAATCATTGCCTAGTATGAGGTCTATTTGGGACGACTTATTGAAAGTGGGATCCGCCAGCTCTAATTCTGCAAGCCCAGACGAACTGGGGATTTCAAAGGAATGAGGTGGAAGGTGTCTTGTCACCTTGGGTAATACTATGGCCTTTATGGGTACTCTAAGGTCATATCTCTTCGCATACAAAACAAACTCTGCTTCTCTGCTAGCCGATTGCCTTTGTCCCCCAATGCCAATAATCTCGAAGTGTGACCCCCGATAGGGTAACTGTAACCTACTTCGAAGTCTCTCTGACACAAATGTTCGTTGAGACCCGGGATCAATCAATGCCCTTACAGTAAATAGTTCACCCCTATGCTCAATTTGAATGAGAGCCGTACGCAACAAGATACTCTCATTACTAGTAGAGAAATTGGCCTGAAATTGCTTCGATGTGCTAGGGAATTCGCATGGAGTTTTATTCTTTGAAACCTGTATGTTTCTTTGAGACTCGTTCTGCGGCACTTTATTGGAATGGTTTGAATCATATTGATTATTCTCTGAAGCTGGTGTAGGGTTCTGTGAATTTTGTCTCATATGCAAAAGAGTATGGTGTTGCTTTTTGCAGTAAAGACAAGTATGCTTACTCTTACAATTTGATTTTATTTTTTTGTATGAATTTGTCTTGTGTTCGACTGTTAAAGTTAATACATATATATTCAATGACCTTATCTCTGTTAGTGGACTAAATAATGGTTTGTCTGCACTGTTTTCTACATGAGTATATGTTCAGTAATGAAATGAGTGTTCTGCTTAAGTTATGTTAAAAATATGGCTTACTTGTTAGTGTTAACAACTGAAAAAAACAGGCATGATATTCATGTCTGGATACTTCTTGACTTAAAAATATTTTGTTCAAGTGAACTTGGACAAACACTAAAAATTTTTTAACAAAAAAATATCTCATACATATATTTATATACATATATTTATGTTTATATACATTATAATTTTAATATATTTTCCACTCAAAATAATTTTTATTATAAACAATATTTATTCTTACTTATAGATTTCTTTCCAACTAAAGAACGAATGATAATTGTCAATTCTATGTTTCGAGTTTTTTAGAATCATTTGTGTTTTCTTATTAAAACATTCAAATGTAAAAAACATTCGAAAAAAAAGGAATCAAACATTGTTTCGTTTCTATTTTTTCTATTTGTTTTCGAATGGTCTCGTTACATCAAACCTGTTTGATTCTATTCATTCTATTTCGTTTGTTTTTAATTTTTGTTTTTAATTATTCGACAAGTTTCATGAAACATCAAACCATTTGAAGTCTACTGCCATTCGTTGCAACAGTATGGTACATAGCTCTAGTATCATTTAAAATTAGAATTTTAAGTTTTCATTTATGTTTTTGATATACATAAATTTTTTTGGAAATTGTAAGTATTTATAATAGTATATTGGTATGTATATGATAATTATTTAAGCTTTTAATTTGAAATAGACAAACCCTTGAAAAAGTCAACAAAAAATTTACGAAACGTCGGGTAAAATATGTAATAAAAAAGTTTTGTTATTGACATAAAGAAAGAGTTAGACCGAAATTAGCTAAACACAGATTGTCAACAACGATTACAAACAGAAACTGGGTCAAATTAAATAATAACTTCATTAATAACAATTGTTTTTTTATTTAACTTCCTTCTTTATACGCAAAAATTTGGTCCATTCGAGCCCGATATTGGAGAATAAATTTATAATTTCAAAAGGTGATAATCTTCTGTTTTTTCTTCACCAATACTGAAAACCATTTCGTCACTCCATTCTATATACATATATTTATATTTCACTGGAAAATAAAAGGTTCGTAATCTCGTTTATTTAAAAAGTGAAGAAAACTAAAGCTATCTACACAAGATTGGCAGATCTTACAATATTGTGAGAAAAATTTGAAGAAAATATTTAACAACCGTATGAACTTACAATTTTTGTCTTGCAACGTAGTCAGAAAAAATATTGTCGGTACTTTGGAAGACACAAATATTGTTAGACATCTGACAACAGTGTGAACACTCTTCTTTGCGATTGTCAGTTAATTGTCAGCCATTGTAAGCTCATATGTTATTGACAGATGTGATAAAACTATACATCTGCCAGTGGCATCATTGTCAGAAAAATATTTATACTGGCACTGCTATTCATACAGTACTTTTCGCTTATAGTCCTTTTATTGATATAGTCCAAAATATACTTCTTACAGCCCTCTATAAGTCAAATTCATACAAAATATTAACGATATAGTCCATTAGCGATGTAATCCATGCAAATTATTTAGGATATTGTCACATACATTTAGATAAAATTAGCTATTTAAGCCACAAACCAATAAAAAGTATTAAAAATTAACAACCGTGTTGTTTATTTTGACATTTTTGTTTTTTACGATAAGGATTTAATCAATAGTGCTTTTAAAAACCTGTCAAACTAAAAAAATATATAAAACATAGAAAAAATAGGTAAACGAGTGAATTTATGTGTAAAACAAAGTATTTGTTTATTAAATGATTATAAACATAATTCTATAACGAGAAAAGAATTGGACTCCAAATACAAAATCGATGTGTCTACTGTTTCCAAAATCATTAAAAACGAGGAGAAGATTCGTAGGCAAATTCGTCTAACTTAAAGTCTAAAAGATAACGAAAAGGCGATCATCCTAATACTGAAATGGCTCTTACCATTTGGTTCAATGATATGCGTAGCAGTTGTAACTAGTTTAATGCTTATGAACAAAGCAAAAGAACTTACTGTTCAATTGGATGAAAAATTTGAGCCAGATTCAAGTTGGTTATTCCGATGGAGGGAGCGCTCAAAAATAAACTTTGGAAAGATTCATGGAGAATCTAAGGACAACGACAAATCGGCGACGGAAGATTTTAAGACTAGTGTTTTACCCCATTTGCTCACAGAATATTCTGCGGATTGTGTTTTTAATGCTGACGAAAGCGGTCTATACTACAAAGCATTACCCAATACAACTTATTTCATTAAAGGAGATCAGCCCAAGGAGTATAAGACTCAAAAATCTCGACTTACACTCTTACTTATTTGTAATTCAACTGGTTCATATAAACGAGTGTTTTGTATTGGGAAAACAAAAAAACCGAGATGTTTTAAAAACAAAAGCATACCAGTCGAATATTTTTCCCTTTTAGCCGAAGTTGTTTCTTATTTATCTGAATACATATTTGCATTGTGATGATGATCTTGTTTGTTTTGGAAATTTGAGCAATGAAGAAATTTTACAAGCGGTTTACGAAGAAGACTCTACACAAGAAGATGATGATTGTGAAAATGATGACGAATTGCAGATGTTTTGAGAACGTATTGTATGGAAAATGAATTGGAGTGTAATTTTTTGTTTGACAAAATAGAAGCAAAGGCTCTAAAAAATTCATTGAAATTAAGCCAAATAAAATAACAGATTTTTTAAATACTTTGTTATTTTTTATGAATAATAGTTATTATATTAAATATTTAATATAATAAAATTATTTTTTTTAGAAAATATTTTATGGAGTTTTAAAAGCAATCAATAATATTTTTTAAGTTTTTTTATTAAAGTTCTTATAATTTAACCTTTTAACGTACAAAGTATTTATGTATTTGCTTATAACGTATACATGACGTGTACAAACATACTAAAGCTATGTACACACGATTGGCAGATCTTACAATAATGTCAGATCTGGCAATGTCCTAACAATATGCTGACAACGAAAAATTGTTAGCAAAAGGTAAATTGTGTAGTATTAGCTTCATGGGTAACGCTGCTGGAATCATGGCTTTCTATCACATTTTGTAAACTCTTTACCTCATTCATATATATTATATATATACTTATTACTTTCTGCTTATATATATTTTAAGTTCGTTGATGTTTCTTTCTCTCCCTTTAAAGGGGTTAGACATTATATATTCACATTTAACGGTTTTTAAACGTTCAAAAAGTTAATAATTAATAAAATCACCTGCTACAATTTTCAGAAGTGATATAAAGGACAGTTTTTTTCTATATGTTGAGAAATAAAGACATTTTGAGTAAGAAAATATAATAATAGTTATAAATAAAGAGAATAATTAATTACAATATTGCTTAAAGAAAAGAAAATTTTTTCGTTATCAAATAACTCTTTTTGTTAAAAGTAAGAAAAAGAAAAAGTGAAAATAAAAATGGAGAATAGCAGTGTGTGCGGTGCAGATTACACATATGCGCAGCTGCGCCTTTGGTTACAGAAGTTAGGACTATCTTCAACGGGTACAAAGGGTGCTCTATTAGTACGGTTGAATGCTGTACCAGCCGATGTAAGAGGCGACTGTCCAGTACCAGAGGGGTCGTCAAATACAGTTATTCTGGATAATGATGCAGATACTGAAAATGAGTGTGAAAGTGTAGATGATAATGATCGGTGTGTGGAAGAAAATGATGAGTGCCAACAAAGTGATAGAGATTTGTGGTCAGATGTGTGTGCAGACAAAGACAGTGGTGCAACGAAGAAAATTATCGGTCATGATTTCGTGAGTATATTGAAGAAAGAGCTGGAAATGATAAATCGGGAAAAGGAGTTGCTTCGGCGAGGAAACGATTTACTGACAATGATAGCAGATTCGGAGAGAAACCGTGGTTTGGCGGAAAATAATAATCAGGTGGACGAATAACAAGGTTCCCACAAAATGAAAATCTCTTTTAATACATTAAGAGTTATCATTCCGGTCTACGGTGGCGAAAAGTTTCCAGAGGTGTGGACAGGACAATTTAAACAAATTTGTAGAGTCTATAATGTCGATGAGGAAACGATGAAAACACTCTTAATGTGTAAGTTAAAAGGCAGGGCGCAAATATGGCTACACTCCAATTCAGATTTTGTAGATCTGAAAACTGCGAACATACTTGATGAGATTGAATAGATTTTTCAAAAAAAGGAAAATAAACTGACCAAACACTTTGAGGCACGTAAGTGGAAATATGGAGAAGCATTTGACGATTATTACAACGACAAGATTATTCTATCAAGAAAGCTTGGTATCGAAGAGGATGAACTCATTGAACACATCATTGAGGGTATTCCTGACAAACAACTAAAAGTGTAGGCAATCCTACAGTGCTACAACAGTAAGTTGCAATTGCTACAGGCATTTTCGAAGATCGAACTCAAACCAAATTCACGACTCCAGTGGAGAAAAGGAAAGGCAACCGAAGAAGGGTTAAGTAGAACTAGATGCTATAACTGTAACTCAATGGGTCACTATGCTTCCAATCGCCAGAAGCCAAAACGTCAGATGGGAGCCTGTTACGGATGCGGTAGTATGGATCACAGAGTAGCTGATTGTCCAGAGAAGAAACCTGCAGTACAACTTATTGAAAGCGATAATTATGTAAGGTATTTTAAGTTATCATTAGACTTTAGTTTTAATAATTAATTTTCTTTAGAGTGCCTAATGGATTCCGGTAGTCGTTTTAAGGGCACTTCCCGCTACCAAACCCAATTTTCAGATCCTTGGCCATTTTATATTTGATGATTTTATTCATCATCCAATATTGGGTGCATTCTGATGATTTTTCAACTTTGGGGGGTATACCCCCTAAGCTTTTAAATAGGATTTGATGTCAACCGGCCAGTCGTTTTAAGGGCACTTCCCGCTACCAAATCCAATTTTCAGATCCTTGGTCATTTTATTTTTGCCGATTTTATTCATCAAACAATATAAAGTGCAACAGAAGACATGCACTTTGTACTGTGTAACATACTATATACACATTAACTCCATTAAATTGTGGTGACCTTTTTTATTGAAACGAAATGGAACTGAAATGGCATACTTTTATAATAAAAACAAAAAATGCCGGCAGAGTTGAAAAATGTGGTATTTTGGTACTTTTTGTCATAATGTACTACTTTTTTCGTGTTAATACTCTTTTTTTCAACTGTGCAAGAAAGTATGTTACTAACAGAGTATTTGGAGTATGTTAAGTTCCCGCGAGTTTATTTTCTTACATACATATATGAATAGCATTGCCAGTATAAATATTTTTTTGACAATGGTGCCATTGGCAGATGTGTAATTTTAGCACATCTGACAATAAAATATGACCTTCAAATGGCTGGCAATTTGTAAGTTCATACGGTTGTTAGATGTTTTCTGCAAATTTTTCTTACAATATTATAAGATCTGCCAATCGTGTGTACATAGCATAGTGTAGCTTCAAATGGCTCGAATAGGTTTTCAAACCATCCATTTGTTTTTTAAATCAAATCATAATTTGTTTTTTTTAGGCATATGAAATATGTTTCGAAACAAAATAGACACCAAACAAATCAAACACAAAAACAGAGTAAAAAAGATTAGAGTTAAAAAACAACTCGTCAATAGACTATTCTATTCATAACTGGTTGTGTTTCACAAAACGAAATGTTCTGTGAATCAACACTAAAAATTTTTTAACAAAAAAATATCTCATACATATATTTATATACATATATTTATGTTTATATACATACATACATTATAATTTTAATATATTTTCCACTCAAAATAATATTTATTATAAACAATAGTTATTCTTACTTATAGATTCCCTTCCAACTAAAGAACGAATGACAATTGTCAATTCTATGTTTCGAGTTTTTTTAGAATCATTTGTGTTTTCTTATTAAAACATTCAAATGTAAAAAACATTCTTAAAAAAGGAATCAAATACTGTTTCGTTTCTATTTTTTCTATTTGTTTTCGAATGGTCTCGTTAAATCAAACCTGTTTGATTCTATTTCGTTTGTTTTAAATTTTTGTTTTGAATTATTTGACTAGTTTCATGAAACATCAAACCATTTGAAGTCTACTGCCATTCGTTGCAACAGTATGGTACATAGCTCTAGTATCATTTAAAATTTGAATTTTAATTTAGAATTTGTCAAAGAAATAATTTTTTTGGAAATTGTAAGTATTTATAATAGTATGTTGGTGTGTATATGATAATTATTTAAGCTTTTAATTTGAAATAGACAAACCCTTGAAAAAGTCAACAAAAAATTTACGAAACGTCGGGTAAAATATGTAATAAAAAAGTTTTGTTATTGACATAAAGAAAGAGTTAGACCGAAATTAGCTAAACACAGATTGTCAACAACGATTACAAACAGAAACTGGGTCAAATTAAATAATAACTTCATTAATAACAATTGTTTTTTTATTTAACTTCCTTCTTTATACGCAAAAATTTGGTCCATTCGAGCCCGATATTGGAGAATAAATTTATAATTTCAAAAGGTGATAATCTTCTGTTTTTTCTTTTACAGAAGATCTTCACCAATACTGATAACCATTTCGTCACTCCATTCTATATACATATATTTATATTTCACTGGAAAATAAAAGGTTCGTAATCTCGTTTATTTAAAAAGTGAAGAAAACTAAAGCTATCTACACAAGATTGGCAGATCTTACAATATTGTAAGAAAAATTTGAAGAAAATATTTAACAACCGTATGAACTTACAATTTTTGTCTTGCAACGTAGTCAGAAAAAGCATTGTCGGTACTTTGGAAGACACAAATATTGTTAGACATCTGACAACAGTGTGAACACTCTTCTTTGCGATTGTCAGTTAATTGCCAGCCATTGTAAGCTCATATGTTATTGACAGATGTGATAAAACTATACATCTGCCAGTGGCATCATTGTCAGAAAAATATTTATACTGGCAATGGTATTTATACAGTACTTTTCGCTTATAGTCCTTTTAGTGATATAGTCCAAAATATACTTTTTACAGCCCTCTATAAGTCAAATTCATACAAAATATTAACGATATAGTCCATTAGCGATGTAATCCATGCAAATTATTTAGGATATTGTCACATACATTTAGATAAAATTATCTATTTAAGCCACAAACCAATAAACAGTATTAAAAATTAACCACCGTGTTGTTTATTTTGATATTTTTGTTTTTTTACGATAAGGATTTAATCAATAGTGCTTTTAAAACCCTGTCAAACTAAAAAAAATATATATAACATAGAAAAAATAGGTAAACGAGTGAATTTATGTGTAAAACAAAGTATTTGTTTATTAAATGATTATAAACATAATTCTATAACGAGAAAAGAATTGGACTCCAAATACAAAATCGATGTGTGTCCTGTTTCCAAAATCATTAAAAACGAGGAGAAGATTCGTAGGCAAATTCGTCTAACTTAAAGTCTAAAAGATAACGAAAAGGCGACCATCCTAATACTGAAATGGCTCTTACCATTTAGTTCAATGATATGCGTAGCAGTTGTAACTAGTTTAATGCTTATGAACAAAGCAAAAGAACTTGCTGTTCAATTGAAAAACTTGAGCCAGATTCAAGTTGGTTATTCCGATGGAGGGAGCGCTCAAAAATAAACTTTGGGAAGATTCATGGAGAATCTAAGGACAACGACAAATCGGCGACGGAAGATTTTAAGACTAGTGTTTTACCCCATTTGCTCACAGAATATTCTGCGGATTGTGTTTTTAATGCTGACGAAAGCGGTCTATACTACAAAGCATTACCCAATACAACTTATTTCATTAAAGGAGATCAGCCCAAGGAGTATAAGACTCAAAAATCTCGACTTACACTCTTACTTATTTGTAATTCAACTGGTTCATATAAACGAGTTTTTTGTATAGGGAAAACAAAAAAACCGAGATGTTTCAAAAACAAAAGCATACCAGTCGAATATTTTTCCCTTTTTGCCGGAGTTGTTTCTTATTTATCTGAATATTTGCATTGTGATGATGATCTTGTTTGTTTTGGAAATTTGAGCAATGAAGAAATTTTACAAGCGGTTTACGAAGAAGACTCTACACAAGAAGATGATGATTGTGAATATGATGACGAATTGTTTATTGTTGAAAAAGATCCATCCACAACAAAGCATATTTTAAGCTTTGCAGATGTTTTGAGAACGTATTGTATTGAAAATGAATTGGAGTGTAATTTTTTCTTGGACAAAATGCAAAGGCTCTAAAAAATTCGTTGAAATTAAGCCAAATAAAATAACAGATTTTTTAAATACTTTGTTATTTTTTATGAATAATAGTTATTATATTAAATATTTAATATTATAAAGTTATTTTTTTTAGAAAATATTTTATGGAGTTTTAAAGGCAATCAATAATATTTTTTTAGTTTTTTTATTAAAGTTTTTATAATTTAACCTTTTAACGTACAAAGTAATTATGTATTTGCTTATAACGTATACAATAAGTGTACAAACATACTAAAGCTATGTACACACGTTTTGCAGATCTTACAATAATGTCAGATCTGGCAATGTCCTAACAATATGCTGACAACGAAAAATTGTTAGCAAAAGGTAAATTGTGTAGTATTAGCTTCATGGGTAACGCTGCTGGAATCATGGTTTTCTATCACATTTTGTAAACTCCTTACCTCATTCATATATATTATATATATACTTATTACTTTTTGCTTATATATATTTTAAGTTCGTTGATGTTTCTTTCTCTCCCTTTAAAGGGGTTAGACATTATATATTCCCATGTACCGGTTTCTTATGTATTTATGTCTTGTATTTTGTCTTATAAATTGTTTTAAACTTATATCTGTCCCTCTCTAATATATTAATTTTTAAGTAAAACTGTAACAGACAAAAGCTCATGGCACACTTAGATCTTAAGTTGAAATGTTTTTGAGAAACCATAAAGAAGCGTGATCATTATTGTTTGTGCATTGAAACTGTGAAGTTCAAAAAGTTAATAATTAATAAAATCACCTGCTACAATTGTGTGTTCAGACGATTGTAAGAAAACCTTACAATTTTATTAGCAGACAATTGGAAGACCATAAATTTATCTGCCAACAAAAATTGTGTGTTCAAACGATTTTCAGACTGTTGTATGGAAAGAATTGCCAGATGCGTTGTTAGACATTACACACCTTTTATTTGCTTATATATATATATATATATATATATATATATTTTGATATTTATATATACATATATATATATATATATATATATATGTCTCTATATATATATATATATATATATATATATATATATATACATATATAGTTTTGATATATTGTTGGTGCGATAAATAAAACACATAAATTTTTTTGCTTCATTTTCTTCAATTTTGGAATTTAGGACTCTATAGTCGGTCAAATTGGACGAGATAGATTTTGTGTTAAATTTGTATGAACAAATTTCATTAATATTAGCTTTTATTAAATTCAATTCAAATTTCTTGAAACAAAAGATACGATTGTACATAAACATATGTATATATATTTGAAGTAAAGTCAAGTAAGTTTGTATCACAAAGCAAAATAACGCCAATTTTAAGGAATTTAATTAGTGTATCAGATGCACTTATTACATTGGAAGACAAATTTTGTGGTACACGCGAAGATGTAATGATTTAAGCAAAGTTTAATAATATACACTGTATTCACTTTAGAAATTCAACCTGAATAATTATGGGAGAAAGTAAATGTGGTTTATGACTTTGCAACCACAACGGCTAAATATCACGCTTCTTACGCAGCCTAGTTTAATTATCTATCTATAATTAGTGAAAAAGTAGTTTTGAAAGGGGACCGAAAGTGAATAATTCTATGTTGAAAAATTGTAACGCGAGTAGTTCTGACCATAATTTCACTTTACCCCCTTGTAATGTAAAAACATTTGAAGGCCTCGATGCGAGCTAGTGGAAAATCTCCCACCGCGAGGAGGCAGAGGAGGGCACCTTGATCGTGGTGGGTCTGGACAAAGCGTCAATGGCCTACCTCGAAGAACGGCGAGGGAAAGCCTCCTTTGCAACCTCAACCATATACTTCAAGGTCGGGAAAACTCCCATTGGCTGGTCAGTAGGCCCGACCGAGAATGCCAAAAAGATAAGGCGGAGCCTAAAGATAATGGGGAATCAGAGATCAGGGTATCTCAAGAGGCCTCCTCAAAAGCTGTTGGAGAGAGATGCTGCTGTTACTGCAGATAAATCTCCATCGGAGTAGAACGGCGACTCAAGCCCTGATGGAGCAAATAACAAAAGGTAAGATACACGTTGTGTTCATACAGGGACCATGGACAATTAAAGGCAAGGTTTCTGGGTTGCCCGACTGTAATTATCAACTTTTTTATGCAAAGACCGGGGCTATAGCCAGGGCGTGCATACTATGTCATAAGGGATTAAACTTTCTTTTCTCCACAGAATTATCAACATCAGACGCCACAACTCTGGTATATGGCAGTCGGAATATGCTGATGGCTTCACTGTATCTGCCCTCGGATACCCTGACACTTCCACCAACATCGGAATTGAGGCGAATTATATCTTCCGCCAGGAGTAAAGGTAGGAATATCTTAATAGGCTGTGATGCAAACTCGCATGATCTCTCTTGGGGGAGCACTAATTGCAACAATAGAGGTGATGCGTTATTTGAATATTTAATAGCGAATAACCTCTTCACAGTAAACACTGGGAGTGAACCAATATTCATTAACAGAGTTAGGGAAGAGGTTATTGACATCACTATATGTTCAGAAAACTTGATTGATGAAATAAGCGATTGGCACGTGTCGGGATTGCATTCCTTCTCGGATCATCGTTATATTTTCATGACAGTAGACCATCCTGATCCAAACCCCATGACATTTAGGAATAGGGCCAATACGGACTGCTCAAGATTTGGGTCTAGTCTACAGAACAGACTCCGGGACTATCCACCACCAGTGAATACTGTAGGGCGCATAGATTCAGAGATAAATAGACTGAGTACTAATATTAGGGAATCCTATGAGGACAGTTGTCCACTCAGATATAGGCGAAACCCAAAGGAAAAACCTTGCATGACGGGTCAACTTATGAATCTCAGAAGGGAAACCAGAAGGCTCTTTAATAGATCCCGTAGGAAGGGACTCGAAATATACTGGGAAGAATATAGAATTAAACTTAACATACGTTTCTACGAACAGGTAGACAGCGTTAGTGAAGCTTCCAAAATAAGGAAACTCCTGTCGAAAACCCATACTCAACCTGAGATACTTGTAGACTCGGAGGGTAGGAGGGAAGAGACGATGGAGGAGTTATTGGGATTTCTTATGGAGGCACACTCCCGTACAGGGCAGAAGAGCCGTCCGGAAGTGGCAGACCCCCGAAAAACATAGAAAATCCAAGGATAATAATAGATACTCAAATGGTATGTAGAGCAGTGAAGACCTTTTCGCCCTCTAAGGCGGCAGGGCGTGATGGCATCTTCCCGGCTCTTCTTCAAAAGTGTATGGACCTAATAGAGGATAGGTTGGCTAATATATTCACAATCTGTCTTACTAATGCATTTACTCCCCTGGCATGGAGGGAGGCTAAAGTCGTTTTCATTCCAAAACCAGGCAAGCAAAGCTATGCAGACCAAAAGGCTTACAGATCGATTAGCCTAACTTCTTTCTTATTGAAAACGTTGGAACGAATTGTGGACACAATGTTGAAAGAAAGAATACCGCACAGTACACTGAAATTTAAGCACCACGCTTACATTAGGGGCAGATCTGTCGAGGCAGCCCCACAGGAAGTTGTGTATCACATAGGGAGATCCTTCGAACTGGGTATGTACAATGCGGCTGTATTTATCGATATAGAAGGGGCTTTCAATAATATATCGACCACGAGTATTATTGACTCGCTATGTAACTTTGACTTAGACCAGAGATTAACTGCATGGATCAGTCATATGCTTAGGAACAGGAAGATAAGTTGTGAGGTTAATGATACAAAAATTGGAGGGGACGTATGTTGCAGAACGCCACAGGAGGAAATACTATCTCCCTTACTGTGGGTGGTGACCATAAATACCCTACTAAAAACATTATCTCAGGAAGGATTTGCTCTCGTCTGCTATGCAGACTATGTAGCGATATTGATAAGGGAAAACAATCCTGGGGTTCTTTGTGAAAAAGCAATGGAGGCTCCAAGTTAAGCTCACAACTGGGCTACAGAAAGAGGTCTCAATGTCAACCCGAATAAGACAGAAATTTGTATGTTTACAAGAAAACGGAAGATGTCACAGCTGGAATCACCGGTTTTTTTAAATAGAACAATACAAATTAGCAAAAAGGTGAAATATAATACGAGTGAATCAAGACCCAAAGAGTCTGGACCTATTGTAGAAGGGCAATCGGGTCCAAATGAGGAACGAGCCCAAAGATGGCAGACTGGCTCTATACGGGTGTGGTAAGACCAATTGTGACGTACGCCTCGTTAGTATGGTGTACGTCGTTAGAAAAGAAGGTGAATATCAAATAAGTAGTGCTCACAACAGGGCCACTACTTGTGCTACTGTCCAGCTTTTAGCCAAGTCAGAAGAAAAACATTTAACCAGGGGATTATACAGGAGATGGATTTTCTTAGGGGTTCTAAATGGAGGGACTTAAGAAGATACATTAGGAAACTAGGTCCATAATGTAATCAAATTCTAAGGTTTTTTAACGGTATGATGGAGGTTCCATAGAATGGTAACTCCTACTTTTGGGAGCACAGCAGGCCTATTGCGGCCTAGGTGTAATCATTGAGAAGATTAGGATGACTCATGCCCCTCTTTTCAACCTAACCTAACCTAAACATACTTACATATATCATAAGTATCAATTTGGTCGATCTCGTCTTATTCGACTTCACAGTTACTGAAAAAACTTGACTGAATAATTTTAGCAACCATAACTTTTGCCAAAATAATATTTAACTCGGCTACGGAAAGGTTACTATTGTTGTCTTTCTAAACTCTCATTATACCTTAACTCTTTTCTTATGATCATTTCGTCCATAACCAAAACTATTTACTTAGAATCTCTTTCGTCCAACTGTGCGCATTTTTGCTTTGCAACCTCAAACGCATTATTCTTTAAAAATATATGTATGTGAATAAGAAAATGAGCTTAACATTTGTTTGTATTAATGTAGGGTAAAGAATATGTATTTTATTTGTGTAGAAACATATATATATCGACTCGTACCGAAGTGTTCATACCTACATGTGCAATATCTGATGCAATTTAAGAGGACTACTTTCAACTTCGTAAAATAAAATATCCATAATATTTAAATTCAAATTACTTTATTGGCAATAAAACATATTACAAAAAACATATTACAAGCTCCTGAGCACTAGATGATATGTACTTATAGATCTTCCATGAAGAATGCTCACGCAGTAAAGTTATTATAAAAAGATTAAGCATTTCTATTCTATGTACAACAAATTTTTTATAAAAACTTTTCTACGGAAAATTTTTTGATACACAAACTTTTCAACATAAAAATTATCGATACAGAATATTTTATAGAAAATGAGTTGTTATGAAAAGTTTTCTTTCTGTATATATTTTTTATAAAAAAAGTATTTTCATAATAAAATTTTTTCCATTGAAAGATTATTATTACAATTTTTAATGAAGAAATGTAGCTTATGCAATTTCTAATCAAAGAATTTTTGTCTATAGAAATATTTTTGTTCTGAAATTTTTTCTACTATCATTTTCATTATGAATGAATTTTTTACTAAAAACAATTTTTCATTATAAAATATTTTTTATCGGAAAATATTAAAAAAGATATTTAACAAAAAAAAAACAATATATATAAAATTTTATAATATTTTCTATAGAAAAAATTTCAGTGGGTGCACTGAAATAAAAATGTACATATGTACATTTGGAAAAAAGAAAACAATAAAAGGACAGTTTTCTTCGGCCTTTGCAATACTATGAAATAATCTTTGATACCAGCCATACTAATGTATGTATTTACATATATACAAATATACAAACATACACAACACAAAGTGTATGAAAACATATTAAGTTACTCAAAAATTGTGTGTGCAAAAAACATGAGAAAGAGAATAAATAAGCCATTGGATCTCGTTGCTACATTACTACTTGTCCCCCGCATCATAGAGAAGCACAAAATTTTTGTATATTAATAATTGAATTTTAATAACATATAATCTTCTTCAGGAATTAGACATTATCCCCGCCAAATTCGCCCTAAAACGAATAAAAAATCGTAAACGTTTAAAATGTCTTCAAGATATTTTACACATCTTTACGCAGCCCGATATTAAATTGTCTTTTTTTCTCTCTTGCATTTATCATGTAAAGCTAAAGAAAATTACAGACACACATAAATATTGTAGGTCATTCATTAACAAAGTTTTGAAATGAAAGCAGAATTTGCATGTGTTTTTTGCTTATGTTTTTTTTTCGCCAATAAAGATTTTAAAATTTTATTTCATGCTTTGTTCGACATGCGTCTTCTTATAGTGTATATTCCCTGGTAATATAGAGCGATTTTATCATTTGTTACGGAAAACTGCCAGCGAGACAAAATAAATTGTATCCTAAATAGACACTTAGTAATGAAGGGTTTCATATACTTTGGCAAAATTTAAGAGATGCACATTTAAAATTTTGTTCAAGCTTCCTTCATTTGACAAAGAATCTAGTGATGGTTTCCAAATTTTGAAACGAGGTGTCAAAAATTCGCTTGCAATATATAAAGCTTCAACCGAAAGTTGGCACCCAATCCAAATTTTAATGAGTATTCAACGTTTATGGAGAGCAACTATTAGTTTATGGGAGCATAGTGTTAAGGAAAAATCCGAATTATCTAAATGGAAAGATTTTGATGCCTTTCTAACAGAAAGGATTCAAACTTTAGAATGTATCCGCGATCTTAAACACTCAACGGTAGGAAAACCTTCCATGCAGAAAACCAAAGTTCATGTAGTGAATTCTAGTTCAAATGTAACGTATTGTGTCCTTTGTCGTACTGCAGGACATTTCTTGAGGACACGTAAACGATTTAAGATTCTTTCAATTTCGGAGTGGTTTTCAACAGTTAAAAAATATCAATGTTGTATTAATTGTTTGTCTCGAGAACAAGAAGCACAAAATTGTACAAGTGTTTTTAATTGCATGACGCACATAGGGGTATTTGGCCATTCTAGCCGGACATTAAGCTAAAGCATAAAATTACAAAATCTAAGTACGCAGCTCGACAGACAACAAAATTCATTGTATATTGAAGGCATTTACTTGAGATTTGTCGTTTTGCGACACTCTTATTGTCAGGAAAGTTGAGTAAATTGCGTGCACTTTTATTGATTTTTTAGGATTTCAAAACATTTACAAAATATCTTTTTTTTTTTGTGGCTAAACGAATAGAGATTTTACATAGATTTTTTTTTCTCTGCGAAAGGCTATATTAGCTATATCAGCTGCTTATTTAAATTTTTTGAAGTATTTTATTTATTATTTTTATGATAAGATAATGTGTTCTATATTAAAATTTATTATTATTTTCTTAAATTTTTTGTATAAAAATATCAAAAGGTTTTTGAAAGTGAGTTCCGTCGAGTTTCTAAAAATGTTATAATCCACTATAAAATATGAAATCTCTACTGTTAGGCAAAAGAAAAAACCTTGCGCATTTCACGTTTTTCCTATTTTTGATCATCTTGCATAGGTACGTATGAGTAAGAAACCGTTTTGTCAGTAATAAAATAACTTTGTTTGTTTTTAAATTATAACACATAAGACTCTTGTTACTTGTGTAAAAAGAAATGCGCGAACTAGTAATTTCTCCACGCCCCGCGGTTTTTAGCTACCTGTACGGCTGCGTTGTAAATGACGTTATTTGATAGAGCAAAATGAATGTACCTTTTTCAATTTACTTTTTTATTATTATTAAAAACAAAAATATATAAAAAATAAAAAAATCTTGCCTGGAGGTGCTCAGCTTTTTGCTATATATTGTGGTTATTCCCCAAAATTATTATCAGAACCCTTTTGAAACTTCGAGATCAAAATGAAAAAGTGTATACAATATTAAGTTATTCCAAATATTGCAGGAATCTAATATTACGCCTGTTGAAGAGAAATTAAAAATTTTAGACAGTAAATTGTGCGAAATTTCAAAATGTCAAGGAAATTATGGTATAGCAGCAGTAAGCCAGTGTTTAGAGTTTCATATACAATTTCAAAATATATTGGCATTCAGTACAACAAAAAAAGGACCGATTTTTAAAAATGCATGCCACATGGCTGGAAGGAACAGTGACTATACTTGTGTTTGACAATTCATCTTAAAAACGTCTTCAAAAGCCGTTCGTATATTAGAAATATGTATATTGTTACGTTTTTAGACCTTTTCGTAAAAACGGTTTTATTACTTATCCTTCAAGGATTCGTTTTATTGCATCAAATTAAAACACGGACAAATTAATTTAAGAAATTTAATGCGGCAACACTTTATTTATTACTTAACACGAGTATTTGTACTACTCAACCCTCAGCGATGTTTACACGTCTATGTTTGAAATCACACTGATTCTCGCTGCGCTCTGGCAGCGCCTTTATATAGCAAAAATGACGTCGTCTGGTAACTTCGCGAAAGTTCTGGGTTTGGTGGTTGTTTTTTACTTGACATGTGTGTGTTTGTATACATGACAATGCTGACTGGTTTGGTTTGCTTATGGTAACTATGTGTGGTTGAATGTATGAGTGTTCTGTGTGTTTTGCCTATGGTAACTATGAGTGGTTGTATGAATGAGTGTGTGGTTTTGTTTCTTCTACGTGTATATGGCTGTGTATACTTGTGAATCTATTTAGCTTTATTAGCAGCGAATACTTGCATACAAGATCATTAAGAATAACATCTCTTATTATTGATGTTGCTATGTTTGTTGTTGTTGTGGTTTACTCTTATTGGCACAGCCTTGAATGATCTTGTATATTCTGGAGTATTCCATTTCCGTTAATTTGAATATTATCTATATAGTGTTGACCAGGGTTGTAACATTTTGACAACTATAGATTAATTGGTAGTGCTGCCAAGTACATATAGCCACATTGTCGTTTATTTTAAATCTATTTCTAATCTTTGGAACACTGCCGCCCACTTAAGCCTGTTCGTCCCGAATAGGCATACAATCACCTCTTCCATAGTGCGCCAATCGTTCGAGATGTACTATCTTCATTTTCGACCTTGGGCTATTGTGCTTCTGTATCCGGTATACAACGTCATTCACTCTCTAAATCACTTTATACGGGCCATCCCAGAGAGTCTGTAATTTTGGGGACAATCCTTTCTTTCGTTGTGGGTTATACAGTAAAACCAATTGTCCTTCCATAAATCCCTCCGAGTTTGCTGCGCGGTCATACCTAGCCTTCATCTTGTCACTGCCCATCTGGATTCGACCACGCGCGAACTCATGCCGTTCGTTTAAGTCGTCTTTCTCTTGGGACGTAATAGCTCCTGAGTTGTACTGTTGTAGCTGTCCCCGGCTTCCTCTTACTGGGCCTTTTGCTGCTTTGCACTGTGGACAGTTTGCTATCCAGTCGGCTACGGCTTGTTGACATCCAACCCAATAAAAACGCTGCTTCAGTTTCTCAAGTGTTTTTGTTACTCCAAGATGACCGCCACTAGGTCCATTATGAAACTCCTGCAAAACTTTACTTATCTTGGAGTATGGCACAACTATTAAATTTGAAGTTGTTTTGCCATCTACACTTTCCCATATGCGGTATAAACACCCTTTTATTACCTTAAGGCTGTTCCACTGAGCCCAATAAGATTTGGCGAGTGGGCTTTCAGCCGAAATTTCATTCCGGGATGGTCGTCTGTCCTCTTCTTTGGCCGCTATAATTTTCCTTAGTATATCGTCGTCCCTCTGTGCCGCTGACCAGTCTTCATCAGGGCCGATGTGAATTAGCCGAACATCAACAACGCCTTCCTTTTGCTCGGTTGTATCACAATGTTTACGCTCTGAACAGCAGGGTCTTCTTGAAAGAGCATCCGCATTGTTATGCTTTGTGCCTCTTCTATGCTCAATGCTCTTTCTTGGTGGCAAAACGGATCTACCTCTCTTCCTTGGTGCTTTGCAGCTGCGCTGAAAATGACCGATCCTTCCGCAGTTGAAACACTTAGGCTTTTCTTTGATATCACTTCCTGCCAGCAGTTGTCGCATTGCCTCCTTAAAGCTGGCAATTAGGTTGTTATCTTCCTCAGACAAAACCTCCACATTCCGCACTCTACTTGTCTTCCTTGATGCTTTGCAGGCGCGCTGAAAATGACCGATCTTTCCGCAGTTAAAACACTTAGGCTTTTCTTTGATAGCCTTCTCTGCCAGCAGTTGACGCATTGCCTCCTTAACGCTAGCCACTAGGTTGTTATCCTTCTCAGACAAAACCTCCACATTCCGCACTTTACATATCTGTGGCTTGAAAACCATTCTGGCAGTCTCTTGAGCCAGCGCAAATGACACAGTTTCAGCGAAAGTGGATTTTTGCGTAGCGCACACCGCCAGTTTAACATCAGAGTCGCGAATGCCGTTAACGAAAGCCTCAGTTTTAAAATGGGGGTGACTCTCGCCTGGATATGTGAGCTGCACTAAACGCTCGATTTCCATTGCGAAATCTTGTAGAGATTCGTTAGGCTTCTGAACTCTACATCGCAATTCCATTCTGTATAAATCGCGCTTGTGCTCACCACCATACTTACGCTGCAATGCTGCCATTATTTCATTATAGTTGTTTCTGCAGCTTACTGGCACAGTCTCAAGTACCTCTGCGGCTGTACCCTTCAAGGACAAGATCAACTCTATGGCCTTTTCTTCAGCATCCCATCCATTTCTGCTAACAACCATCTCGAACTGGAATATGAAGATGCCTAATGGTACGCTGCCGTCGAAGCATGGCGCTTTTATCCGCGCAGAAACCTCCGCAACTGCTCGTACTGGTCCGCCGCTATATTTCAGGTTATTCACTTTGTCCTCTAGAGCATGCAATTTCTCTTCGAACTCCTTTGCATGCTCCTCCCGCTCTGAGAATTTATTCTCAATAGCATCCACCCTCCTGTTAATGGCTTCAGAAACCTCTACCAGGGTCTCGTTCGTGGCTTTATTTGACTCCTGTATTTCGACTACAAGCTTTTTCTGCATCTGCTGAGAATTCTGTTTTATTTCAGTTATTTCGGCAACAAGCTTGTCCTGCATCTGCTGAGAGTTTTGTTTTATTTCACTTATTTCGGCTACAAGCTTTTCACTGTTGACCCTTGATGCCTCCTGCATCTGCTGAGAGTTATGTTTCATTTCGATCATCATAGCAGCGAACACTGAATTTATGTCCATGGTCGTGGCAGGAGGGCATACCTGCACATCGTCTTTGTCCTCAAACTCGTATGTCCCGATGTCCATGCCGCGATTCTTAAACTCATCTATCAGCCTCTTCTGCAGTTCAGCCTTATTACCTGCAGTTGGCAATTCCAGCTTGCTGAGCTCCTTTTTAGCTGTTCAACTCTTAACTCATCAAATTTCATGATTATTTATTTTAATTTCTTAATGTCCTTTTTCTTAAATTGCAATGTCCTTTTAATTATTTTTGCAATCCCACTTCTGACACCAATTGTTACGTTTTTAGACCTTTTCGTAAAAACGGTTTTATTACTTATCCTTCAAGGCTTCGTTTTATTGCATCAAATCAAAACACGGACAAATTAATTTAAGAAATTTAATGCGGCAACACTTTATTTATTACTTAACACGAGTATTTGTACTACTCAACCCTCAGCGATGTTTACACGTCTATGTTTGAAATCACACTGATTCTCGCTGAGCTCTGGCAGCGCCTTTATATAGCAAAAATGACGTCGTCTGGTAACCTCGCGAAAGTTCTGGGTTTGGTGGTTGTTTTTTACTTGACATGTGTGTGTTTGTATACATGACAATGTTGATTGGTTTGGTTTGCTTATGGTAACTATGTGTGGTTGAATGTATGAGTGTTCTGTGTGTTTTGCCTATGGTAACTATGAGTGGTTGTATGAATGAGTGTGTGGTTTTGTTTCTTCTACGTGTATATGGCTGTGTATACTTGTGAATCTATTTAGATTTATTAGCAGCGAATACTTGCATACAAGATCATTAAGAATAACATCTCTTAGCATTGATGTTGCTATGTTTGTTGTTGTTGTGGTTTACTCTTATTGGCACAGCCTTGAATGATCTTGTATATTCTGGAGTATTCCATTTCCGTTAATTTGAATATTATCTATAAGTGTTGACCAGGGTTGTAACATTTTGACAACTATAGATTAATTGGTAGTGCTGCCAAGTACATATAGCCACATTGTCGTTTATTTTAAATCTATTTCTAATCTTTGTAACAATATTTATTAATATCGACATAAAAGCTTAAAAATTAATGCTTTTTGGAAACTACCAAAAAAAATTTTGTTTGCTCATGCGTTTTGGGGAGGGGGTTGGAGAGATACCTCCCCCTTCCTATACAAGCTCAAATATTTGTTTTTATGGAAGTAAAACATAAGTAATTTATTCCTTTTAATATGTGCGAAATTTTTGCAAATACTATTTTATGTCATCGCCCACTAAAGGGGCATGGACAAAAGGCATTCCGCGACCCACATTTAGGTTTTTGAACTGTCGCTGACGTTAACCACTCGTTTTTCTAAACATAAGTACGGGAAAAGTTAAAAATAAATTTAATTTTTCAGTAGTTGGATTAGTTCTTCTAGGGAGAACTTTTTTCCTCTTAGTCCGATTTTTCTTATTTTCAGGCTTATATAGCCTATGACCATAGCACACATTTTTGCTAAGTTTTATAAATTTAGTAGCGCCCAATAAATTTTTATAAGCAATATAAAATAAAACAATGTCCAGCTAGATTTGCAAAATACTCCTATGTGCGACGTGTAATAAAAGGCATCATTCCTTGTTGCATTGTGAGGTATCTACTACTGATGGTTCGTTACATATAGCAGAGCGGGATGATTCAGATAATACAAGATAATAATACAAATTCTTCTCTACCATCTACCTCTAGGAGCTTGTCGTAAAATCGACAAGTTGTCCATGTTACTGAAAGCCGTAAAGTACTTTTGGGAACCGCTATGGTGAATATTATTCATCAGGGTATGATATAGACCGCGCGAGCTCTTCTTGACCCATCTTCAGAAACGTCATTTATTTCTGAAAATTTAAAAAATCGTTTGAAACTAATTACACGAAATTCGACGAATATTGAAGTTTTAGGTATTAACCAAACAGTTTATGGTAGAACTAGAAAAGTTTGTCCTTTAAAAATCAGTTTTTTTATAGATCAGACTCTTGCCTTGGAAGCAATGGCTTTGTATTACCAAGCATTTCTGGTCCATTGCCATCTTTCTTAATCGATCCAAGTCTTTGTAATAAGTTTTCAACTTTACAGTTTGCCGACCCTTATTATTATCAATCAAAACCGGTTGGTATATTATTATATCCACAATTGATCGTGGCTGGGAGTCTAAGAAAGGGTTTCGAATCTGTAATAGCTCAAAATACTATATTTGGATGCATCATTACGGGATCTTTTCTAAACACACTAATTCAGGTATATTCTACAAAAGTAGAAACTTTGCCGGAAAATAATAATAATAAAAATATTTTTAGGTTTTGAGAATTGTAAGAAAAACTTGCAGAAAAAATTTAACAATATACATATATATATATATATATATATATATATATATATATGTACGAGTATATGAATACATTTATGTATATATATATATATATATATATATATATATATATACATATACGAGTATATATTTATTTTTTTTTTATTTATTTATTTAATAAGTCAATAGATTTTACATCCTTACTGACTAGATAACAAATGAGTTCAAGAATTTAAATATAAAATAAGATTTCTTTTCAATACGGTATTACTCTCAGATAAGTTCATGATATGGTAACATTTGTTAAAGTTGACACATGCGCGACGAAAAGAATCATTATTAGCATAAACAGAGCGGTAATATTTTAATGCCAAGATTTCAAAATTGCGAGTAGGTCTTACAGGAACGTTGAAGTATAGTTGATTAAGTAAGAACTCCGAATCAACATCGCCTCGAACCAGTCCCATAACAAATAAAGCACTCAACGTCGATCGTCGACTTTTTAGTGTAGGCAATTTTATTAGAGCAAGTCTACTTTGATACGGCGGTAAGACATACGAATTCCAACCAAGCCCACGCAGACAAAAAATTAGAAACTGTTTCTGTACAGATTCAATACTATTGATATGAATGGAGTAACAAGGGTCCCAGACAATCGATCCATACTCAAGAATTGGCCGAACAAGAGATGTATATAATAGTTTTGTAATATAAGGATCTAGAAATTCCTTAGACCAGCGTTTCATAAATCCAAGTACACCGTAGGCTTTGTTGACCATTATAGAGATGTGATCACGAAAGTTTAGTCTATGATCCAACAGTATGCCAAGATCCAATATAGTATCAACTTTATTTAAAATATCATTACAAATATAATAGGACGTCTCAATTAGATTGTGTCTGAAAAATGACATGTGTTTGCATTTCTTTACATTTAACTCTAATAAATTATAGCTGCACCATTGAGAAAAATGTGTAAAGTCAGTACACAGTAAATTATGTCCATTAATATCATTAAAAGAGTTAAAAATTTTTACATCGTCAGCATACATTAACACTCTAGAATGACATACAACCGTCGGAAGATCATTGATGAATAAAGTGAACAAAATTGGACCCAAGTGACTGCCTTGAGGAACACCAGAATGAACATAAATGGTATTTGATATAGTGTTTCCAAACTTAACTTGCTGAGTTCTTCCAGACAGATAAGAGTTTAACCATTTTAAAGCAAAATTATTAAAGCCCATAAGTGATAATTTGTGTAATAAAAGATTGTGGTTAACTTTATCGAACGCCTTACTGAAGTCAGTGTATATTACATCAGTTTGCATTTTATTTGTAAAACCTTCGTTGACAGTAGTAGTGAGTTCCAAAACATTAGTAATAGTTGAACGGTAATTACGAAAACCATGTTGGCAAGGCGTTAAAATGGAAGAAATTTGATGAGTTAAGTAATCAGTGATAATTTTTTCAAGTAGTTTTGGAATTGCATTAATTTTGGCGATACCTCTATAGTTAGATACCTCGGACTTACAGCCATATTTAAATAGAGGAATTATATACGATTTCTTCCACACTGATGGTAAATAGCAAGACTCAATAGATTTGTTAAACATTACAGTAAGAGGTACAGACAGTGATGCAGCACAGTTTTTAAGGATACAACTTGGTATACCATCAGGACCAGGGCTGAACGAGTTTTTCAGTGACTTTAAGTTAGAGAGTACTGTGTCAATATTTATGAAAGGAATATAGATCCCACAAGAATGAGTTGTAGTATAAGGATAACTTGTTGTGCAATCATATGACTTGGTAGAATACGTTGTAGAAAAGAAGTCCGCAAATATATTGCTTATTGATACATCATCATCAGCAGTCAGTAAACCATACTTCAAATGCTTTGGATAACCAGAGGAGCGGCGTTTAGAGTTAACAAAGTTATAGAATGATTTAGGGTTTGTTCTTATATTTTGTTTAACACGATTTATGTAAGTAATATATGCAGTTTTGTTAGCAGAATTATATTCAGATCTAGCTAAAGCATATTTACGAAAATCATTCAGTGTGCCAGTTTTCTTATATTTAACGAAACATTTATTTTTTTTATTTTTAGCATATCGTAGGTATTGATCATTCCACGGAGGCCCATTTTTACCGAGTATGTTAATTCTTGGCACAGTTATACTAATAGCATTATACAAAATATTATAAATGCTTGATACAATATTATCCAGGTTATCATCAGCTAGCACAGAATCCCAGTTAACATTAGATAACAAACAATTAAGTTCCGTGTAGTTAGTGCGAGTAAAACAATAAGATTGAGAACGTTTCATATCTTGATTTTTGATTACTTCATATTTGTTATATGATAGCGATAAATCAATTTCAAAGGGAGGATGATAAAGGTCCATAGGATGAGTCACAGGCATTGTATTACGTAGACAGAATTCCTTAGGAGTATTAACGAAAGCAAGATCAAGAAAATTTCCAGACACATTTTCTATATAATTTAATTGAAAAAAGCCGCATCCAAGGAGGCAGTGTATAAAATCTGCCGTGGTTGTTGGTAACATGTAATTACTATAAAAGGGCTTAATCCATTTTACGTTTGGGATATTAAAATCACCTAAAACAAGTAAGATATCGGAAGTATTTGATTGATCCAGAACAGAATTGATTGCAGAAAAATGTTTATTATATACCGCAGAAGAGGAATTGGGTGGTATATATGAACATGTGACATAAAGGTGCAAAGAGCCAACACGAATTTTAACGGCAATAAATTCAATTTCATCTCTGTCATCATTAAAAGGACTATAAATAGGCTCAATTTGGAATATATCCAGGACAGCAATCAGAACACCACCACCAGGTTTCTTCGCACGATTATATTTAAATATTTGATAATTAGAACATAATATTTCGTTGTTATGAATACATTTTTTATCACTCAGCCAAGTTTCGGTAAATACAATAACATGATATGAAAAATCAAAACTATTTATAAAAAGATTGTTTAATTTAGTGTTGAGACCTCTTACATTTTGGTATATAATATTAATGGGCTTATTTATAGATAGTTTAATTAGTTTTTTGATGACGATGATTTCGGTAAGTGAACAATATCAGTCGTTGGTGTAGTTCTGTATTCATACTCACGAATAAAAGCATTAGGCGGCCAAAAATCTAGATGCACAATTGTATCAAAGTAGTTTTGAGGTATGATTATTTTGAAAGATGCTTTGTTTCTTGGCTCAGAATAATTAAATTTAAAGACAGTCATTTCAATATTTAGGCCAATCTTATTTGTTATATAATGTTTAATATCATCAGTAGTAGTAGAGGATGCAAATCGAGCAGCAAATATAGTTTTTTTTGGTGAAATAACTTTAAGAGTTGGATTGTTAGAAGAATTAAAAACAGGAACGGAAGGATTTGAATTAATTGAGGTACTTGACGGTTTAAAAACAGGAACTGGCGGATTAAAATTAATCGGAACAGATGAGGAAGTTGAATTAGTATTTATACAGGAAGGAGAAACAGGTGCTGTGTTGTTAGGTAAATCAGGAAAATTTGGCGAGGGATCAGAAGTAGTGACGGGATTTTTTTCGGCTATTAATGGCTGCAATGATAACGCATTTTCAGCCTTTCCATCAACAATAGTATTGATGTCAATTGTAGGTTTCTTTTTTTTAGGAGAGCACGGACCTTTTTCAAGTAATTTTTTGTATTGATTAAATTTCAAAGAAAGGTTGTTAAGATCATTTTGAATTTCGTTAAACTTTATATGCGTGTTTTTGAAGAATGAGTAGAATTCAATGTCAAGCGCAATACATTTTTTACAGCACCAGCGCAGGCCTTTATCTTCACGCAGATTGTCGGCAGTTCGAGCAGCCAAATCAACACATTTAGCGTGATAAACCGTATCACAAAGCCAGCAAGATACCATTGGCTCATCAGTTTTGTTGCGGCATTTAGGTTTTGAGCAGGACATATTTAACAAATATTTTATTTGTGACCTTTTTTTATTGTTATTTATTACTTGTTGTTAGTTGATTTTTGAAATCACTCGAATAAAGAGGATCAGGTGTAGAATGTAAAAACAGGTTTAAAGCAGAGCAGGAACAAATATTGCTGATTATTATTTTTATTTTCACTTATTGTATCACAACAGCAGAGATTGTTGTTGTTGGTATTAATGAAAATTAAAATATGCAAAAATTTTAAATGATATTGTTGTTATTGATTGTTTGTTTTGTTGTAAGCACCAAATATGCGAAAGAATGTAACAACAATAAGAATATAGCTTTTTTAAGTTTTTTATTTTATTGTATTTTTTTTATTAAAACAGTTTTTGCCAGAAAATTAAAAAATGTAAGCAGAGTTCAACAAAAGTACGTCCGACACGGTCGACAGTTAAATACTAATTTTTAATATATATATATATATATATATATATACATACATATACGAGTATATATATATATATATATATATATATATATACATATACGAGTATATATATATATATATATATATATATATATATATATACATATACGAGTATATATATATATATATATATATATACATATTTATTTATTTATATATACATATATATATATATATATATATATATATGTACGAGTATATGAATACATTTATGTATACATATATATATATATATATATATATATATATACATATGCGAGTATATATATATATATATATATATATATATATATACATATACAAGTATATATATATATATATATATATATATATATATATATATATATTTATTTATATATACATACATATATGTATATAAATATATATATATATATATATATATATATAGTTTTGATACATTGTTGGTGCGATAAATAAAACACATACATTTTTTTTGCCTCATTTTCTTTAATTTTGGAATTTGGGATATATATATATACAGACGGTCAAATTGGTCGTATGAACAAATTTCATTAATATTAGCTTTTATTAAATTCAATTCAAATTTCTTGAAACAAAAGATACAATTGTACATAAATATATGCATATATATTTGAAATAAAGTCAAGTAAGTTTGTATCACAAAGTAAAATAACGCCAATTTTAAGGAATTTTATTAGTGTATCAGATGCACTTATTACATTGGAAGCAAAATTTTGTGATATACGCGAAGATGTAATGATTTAAGCAAAGTTTAATAATATACACTGTATTCACTTTAGAAATTCAACCTGAATAATTATGGGAGAAAGTAAATGTGGTTTATGACTTTGCAACCACACGGCTAAATATCACGCTTCTTACGCAGCCTATTTTAATTATTTGTGTATAATTAGTGAAAAGTAGTTTTGAAAGGGGACCGAAAGCGCATAATTCTATAATTGTAACGCGAGTAGTTCTGACCATAATTTCACTTTACCCCCTTGTAATGTAAAAACATTTGAAGGCCTCGATGCGAGCTAGTGGAAAATCTCCCACCGCGAGGAGGCAGAGGAGGGCACCTTGATCGTGGTGGGTCAGGACAAAGCGTCAATGGCCTACCTCGAAGAACGGCGAGGGAAAGCCTCCTTTGCAACCTCAACCATATACTTCAAGGTCGGGAAAACTCCCATTGGCTGGTCAGTAGGCCCGACCGAGAATGCCAAAAAGATAAGGCGGAGCCTAAAGATAAAGGGGAATCAGAGATCAGGGTATCTCAAGAGGCCTCCTCAAAAGCTGTTGGATAGAGATGCTGCTGTTACTGCAGATAAATCTCCATCGGAGTAGAACGGCGACTCAAGCCCTGATGGAGCAAATAACAAAAGGTAGGATACACGTTGTGTTCATACAGGGACCATGGACAATTAAAGGCAAGGTTTCTGGGTTGCCCGACTGTAATTATCAACTTTTTTATGCAAAGACCGGGGCTATAGCCAGGGTGTGCATACTATGTCATAAGGGATTAAACTTTCTTTTCTCCACAGAATTATCAACATCAGACGCCACAACTCTGGTATATGGCAGTCGGAATATGCTGATGGCTTCACTGTATCTGCCCTCGGATACCCTGACACTTCCACCAACATCGGAATTGAGGTGAATTATATCTTCCGCCAGGAGTAAAGGTAGGAATATCTTAATAGGCTGTGATGCAAACTCGCATGATCTCTCTTGGGGCAGCACTAATTGCAACAATAGAGGTGATGCGTTATTTGAATATTTAATAGCGAATAACCTCTTCACAGTAAACACTGGGAATGACACAATATTCATTAACAGATTTAGGGAAGAGGTTATTGACATCACTATATGTTCAGAAAACTTGATTGGTGAAATAAGCGATTGGCACGTGTCGGGATTGCATTCCTTCTCGGATCATCGTTATATTTTCATGACAGTAGACCATCCTGATCCAAACCCCATGACATTTAGGAATAGGGCCAATACGGACTGCTCAAGATTTGGGTCTAGTCTACAGAACAGACTCCGGGACTATCCACCACCAGTGAATACTGTAGGGCGCATAGATTCAGAGATAAATAGACTGAGTACAAATATTAGGGAATCCTATGAGGACAGTTGTCCACTCAGATATAGGCGAAACCCAAAGGAAAAACCTTGCATGACGGGTCAACTTATGAATCTCAGAAGGGAAACCAGAAGGCTCTTTAATAGATTCCGTAGGAAGGGACTCGAAATATACTGGGAAGAATATAGAAGTAAACTTAACATACGTTTCTACGAACAGGTAGACAGCGTTAGTGAAGCTTCCAAAATAAGGAAACTCCTGTCGAAAACCCATACTCAACCTGAGATACTCGTAGACTCGGAGGGTAGGACGGAAGAGACGATGGAGGAGTTATTGGGATTTCTTATGGAGGCACACTCCCGTACAGGGCAGAAGAGCCGTCCGGAAGTGGCAGACCCCCGAAAAACATAGAAAATGCAAGGATAATAATAGATACTCAAATGGTATGTAGAGCAGTGAAGACCTTTTCGCCCTCTAAGGCGGCAGGGCGTGATGGCATCTTCCCGGCTCTTCTTCAGAAGTGTATGGACCTTATTGTGACTTGTTTTCATACAATGGCAATACTCAAAAATAACTACTGGTTACAATTATACCGAGTATCGTATGTTCAACATCTCTAGTATTATAATGCACATTCTTTAAATTTTTACTTACTTATGATTTACCGTTTGTGGAATAAAGACAATTGAATTCGTGTTACACATTAAATTCCTATTCTACTTTTTTATCAAATACCGCTACAACGGGTGTGTTAATTCGAAGAAGGCTACAACAATTTTTGGCGACGAGGAGGTAAAAAAAAAATGGACAGCGCACAATTCAAAGAATTTATGGCGGTGCAAACAAAAATTCTAGAGGCAATGAATAACAGCGCAACTAGCAATGCAAGGCCTACGAGTGTAATGGGTGCAAATACAGCATTAGTACCAAATTTTGAGGTGCTAGATACCGCAAAGGAGTCGTTCCGAAATTATAAATTAAGGTTTGAAAATTATACGCAGATGAAGGGCATACATACCAACAAGCAATACTGTGCAAGCTTATTACTAAACTCTCTGGGCTCGAAGAATTTTGCCATTGTTACAGCGCTAACAGCCCCAAGGGATCCTTACGATCTCGCGTATGAAGATCTTGTTCAACTGTTACATGAATATTTATCCCCACAACAGAACGTGTTAGTGGCTCAACATCAATTTCTATCAAAATATCAAGACACCATATCTATTGCAGAGTACGTTGCAAAATTAAGGGAGAACATTGGGGACTGCGAATTTTTCTGTGAGTGTAAGAAGTCTGTAGCGAATATTTTTTTACGTGCACAGTTCATTCGTGGCATTAGAGATAATGCTATACGTGAACAATTACTGCAAAATAAATTATGCGATTTTTCGGAAATCGTTACGAGGGCTCTTGCGTTAGAAACAGCAAAGAGTGATTCCAAACAGCTTACACATAAAACGAGTCAGTTAGAGTTAACAGAAATCAACAAAATTTCAAGGGGAAAAAAGTTTAACACAAACACCTTTCAGCGGAATCGTAAGTCAATAAAAACTAAATCGAAGAAGGATAAATTCAACGTAGATTTTAAAGCATTGGGGGTGGACGGACTTTGTTTAAGATGTGGCAAAAACAATCACTACGCGAAAGAATGTCCGAGTAGCAAACATAACCTTAAATGCTCTGAATGTGGCAAAACTGGTCATGTGGTTAAGGTCTGTATCAAGGCTCGTATGAAGGAAGATAATGTAAGTCACGAATACACTAACAAAATTCAAGAAACACACCATTATGGGGTTTTAAATGTAGTCGATGTACATCAAAACAACTGTGGGGACGCAGACAAAATTTTTCGAACATTATTTATTGAAGGCAAACCGGTCAAATTTGAAGTTGACACGGGATCAAAATATACATTTTTACCTCGCGACCAGTATGAAAAACTTCATCTCAAGAATTCTCTTGTTCCAACAAGCATGGCGTTTAAGTCATATACGTCCGACATATTTACAACGTATGGTATGCTACACAATGGCTCATCGATAACGGATCAGGTTTATATCGTTCCTGACAAGTTCACAGCTATCCTTGGTCGTGATTGGTGCCGGAAACTAAAACTGACACTCAAGTTGGGTGAAAAATACTACGTGAATCAAGTAACTGAAGAAGTTTGGAATTCTATACGTGATGAATTCCAAGAAATTTTTCAAAAAAAAATTGGCTGTGTCAAGCAACACACCGTGTGCATTAAATTGCGCAAAGACGCGCAACCGATTTTCAATAAGGCACGTGAGATACCATATGCGTTGATCGATAAAGTAGATCAGGAGCTTGATCAGTTAGAGAGAGCAAATATAATCACTAGGACTAAGACCAGTGATTGGGGCTCCCCCTTTGTTGTTATACCAAAGGCTGATGGGGGACTACGCCTGTGTGTTGATTATAAGGTGGGGGTAAATGAACGTATTGTTGACGCACATAGCCCCATACGTAAGATACAAGACATTTTTCATTGTTTACGTAATTCAAAATACTTCTGTAAGCTAGATCTCTATAAAGCATATTTACACATACAAGTGGATGAAGAATTAAGTAAGATTCAAACAATATCAACACACAGGGGCACTTATAAGGTAAATAGACTATCGTTTGGCATTAAAACAGCCCCTTCCGAATTCAATAGAATATTAAATCTAATTTTGCAAGATGTTCCAAAAACGGAAGCATATTTTGATGACATCATCGTACATGGTGAGACAAAATCTGAATGTGGAGAAAATCTAAGAAAATGCTTAAAGCAGTTAGCTACTCATGATTTACATTTGAATAAGGATAAGTGCAGTTTTTTTAAGCAGGAACTAGAATTTTTGGGACACACCATCAAACACAATGCAATATCGAAATCTAAAAGTAAGATAGCAGCCGTAACAGACCTTCCCAGGCCGAAATCGATTGATGAAGTGAGAAGGTTTCTAGGAATGATCACTTATTATGCTCGGTTTATTCCAGATTGTTCAACGATAACAGCACCATTACGCAACCTTACTAGGGGAAATATCAAATTTAAGTGGGATGACCGATGCGAACAAGCCTTCAAGAAGATCAAAACAGAAATGATTAGTGACCGTGTTCTGGTACCTTACGATCCTAAACACCCTCTACAGTTGGCTTGTGACGCTAGTCCAACCGGAGTCGCGGGAGTGCTGTCACACCTTATAGATGGAAAAGAACGCCCAATTTCCTTCGCATCGAGGTCACTTACAAGCGCGGAAAGAAACTACTCTCAAATCGATCGGGAGGCGTTGGCAATTGTTTTTTCAGTTGACCATTTCTACCAATACTTATTTGGAAATCGGTTTACGCTAATCACGGACAATCAACCCCTGGTTCGAATTTTTCAACACAATGCAAAGTTACCCCGAATGACGTTTTCACGATTGCAGAGATATGCAGCTTTCCTGTCTGGATTTAATTATAAAGTCATCTACAAAACGGGTATCGAAAATGTTAATGCAGACTGCTTATCGCGAGCTCCAATAGAAGCATCGAGTTCAACAGATAGGGCGATTAACGACGAGGTAGACCGACTGTGTGAATCTACAGTGCACCAAATTTCATCGTTTAACCTAGACTTCAAGACTCTTCAAGTAGAAACGGCTATGGACCCTCAATTATCGACAATTGTACAAAAGCTTCAAAATAATCGAATAGAAGATACCATGTTTACGACCAACCGGGGTATTATTTTCAGAGGACAACGCATTGTAATTCCTTCAAGTTTGCAGAAAGCGGTGCTAGCAGAGCTTCACCAGACCCATATTGGCATCTCTAAAATGAAACAGTTGGCCCGCCGGTACGTCTATTGGGCAAATATTGATAAAGATATCGAAGTAATGGTAAAGCAATGTGTGGCTTGTGTTGGTGTTAAATCCAGTCCGCCAAAAGTTAGGCTTCATTCGTGGGAGGAACCTCAACATAATTGGCAGAGGATTCATATCGATTATGCAGGTATGTTTCAAGGCCATTTTTTTCTAGTCGTAATAGATGCAAAATCCAAGTGGGCTGAGATTGGCGTAATGTCATCTGCTCCTAGTTCAACCTCAACCATAGAGATGCTATCTGACTTATTTGCTAGACATGGGTATCCAGATGTAGTTGTGTCCGACAACGCCACGTTATTTACCAGCAACAAATTTCAACTATTCTGTAGACAGAGAGGCATTTTCCAGAAGTTTATTGCTCCGGGACATCCAGCCACTAACGGATTAGCCGAACGTAATGTTCAAACGTTAAAACGTCGACTCAAATCAATGACAGATGATAACCGTTCCATAAGGGAAAAAGTAAGAGAGATACTGTTTCGCTATCGAGCTACGCCGCTTATAAATGGGAAAACCCCTTCAGAACTGTATCTCAATAGGCAAATTAGAATTCAGCTAGATGCACTAAAGCCTCCCCTCGTTATAGACAAAATCGTCATATCCGATGACAGAATTCGGCAGTTAAGAAAGGGGGATAGAGTTCAAGCTCGATACTATACCAATAACAAAAATGTGTGGAAATTGGGAACAATCCTTGAGAAGTTGGGCCGTCTTCATTACAAGGTCCGATTAGGTACCGGCTATATTTTAAAACGTCATATTAATCAACTGCAAGGGACCATGGTACAGCAGCCAAGGAAGATTGAGCCAGAAGAGTCTTCAGTAGCCAATCCAGAAAATTCAACACTCGAACCAGATCTTCAAGAATATATTCAGCTTCATACCAACGTTAGTACAGAGGGGCCAGTTAACGAAGAGACGCATGATCCTGTTGCCGAACCACTATCGGAGGTACATCCTCTCCGAAAAACTAGGCGCCCAGCGTATTGGGAAGACTACGTTTCTGATGCCGAAGCTATTCCATAAGGGAGGGAGAACTATTGTGACTTGTTTTCATACAATGGCAATACTCAAAAATAACTACTGGTTACAATTATACCGAGTATCGTATGTTCAACATCAAAAGTATTATAATGCACATTCTTTAAATTTTTACTTACTTATGATTTACCGTTTGTGGAATAAAGACAATTGAATTCGTGTTACACATTAAATTCCTATTCTACTTTTTTATCAAATACCGCTACAACGGGTGTGTTAATTCGAAGAAGGCTACAACAGACCTAATAGAGGATAGGTTGGCTAATATATTCACAATCTGTCTTACTAATGAATATACTCCCCTGGCATGGAGGGAGGCTAAAGTCGTTTTCATTCCAAAACCAGGCAAGGAAAGCTATGCAGACCAAAAGGCTTACAGATCGATTAGCCTAACTTCTTTCTTATTAAAAACGTTGGAACGAATTGTGGACACAATGTTGAAAGTACGCACAGTACGCTGAGATTTAAGCAACACGCTTACATTAGGGGCAGATCTGTCGAGACAGCCCCACAGGAAGTTGTGTATCATATAGGGAGATCCTTCGAACTGGGTATGTACAATGTGGCTGTATTTATCGATATAGAATGGGCTTTCAACAATATATCGACCACGAGTATTATTGACTCGCTATGTAACTTTGACTTAGACCAGAGATTGACTGCATGAATCAGTCATATGGTTAGGAACAGGAAGATAAGTTGTGAGGTTAATGATACAAAAATTGGAGGGGACTTATGTTGTAGAACGCCACAGGAAGATATACTATCTCCCTTACTGTGGGTGGTGACCATAAATACCCTACTAAAAACATTATCTCAGGAAGGATTTGCTCCCGTCTGCTATGCAGACTATGTAGCGATATTGATAAGGGAAAACAATCCTAGGGTTCTTTGTGAAAAGGCAATAGAGGCTCCAAGTTTAGCTCACAACTGGGCTACAGAAAGACAGAAATTTGTATGTTTACAAGAAAACGGAAGATGTCACAGCTGGAATCACCGGTTTTTTGAAATAGAACAATACAAATTAGCAAAAAGGTGAAATATAATACGAGTGAATCAAGACCCAAAGAGTCTGGACCTATTGTAGAAGGGCAATCGGGTCCAAATGAGGAACGAGCCCAAAGATGGCAGACTGGCTCTATACGGGTGTGGTAAGACCAATTGTGACGTACGCCTCGTTAGTATGGTGTACGTCGTTAGAAAAGAAGGTGAATATCAAACAAGTAGTGCTCACAACAGGGCCACTACTTGTGCTACTGTCCAGCTTTTAGACAAGTCAGAAGACAAACATTTAATCAGGGGATTATACAGGAGATGGATTTTCTTAGGGGTTCTAACTGGAGGGACTTAAGAAGATACATTAAGAAACTAGGTCCATAATGTAATCAAATTCTAAGGTTTTTTAACGGTATGATGGAGGTTCCATAGAATGCTAACTCCTACTTTTGAGCGCACAGCAGGCCTATTGCGGCCTAGGTGTAATCCTTGAGAAGATTAGGATGACTCATGCCCCTCTTTTCAACCTTACCTAACCTAAACATACTTACATATATCATAAGTATCAATTTGGTCGATCTCGTCTTATTCGACTTCACAGTTACTGAAAAAACTTGACTGAATAATTTTAGCAACCATAACTTTTGCCAAAATAATATTTAACTCGGCTACGGAAAGGTTACTATTGTTGTCTTTCTAAACTCTCATTATACCTTAACTCTTTTCTTATGATCATTTCGTCCATAACCAAAACTATTTACTTAGAATCTCTTTCGTCCAACTGTGCGCATTTTTGCTTTACAACCTCAAACGCATTATTCTTTAAAAATATATGTATGTGAATAAGAAAATGAGCTTAACATTTGTTTGTATTAATGTAGGGTAAAGAATATGTATTTTATTTGTGTAGAAAGATATATATATCGACTCGTACCGAAGTGTTCATACCTACATGTGCAATATCTGATGCAATTTTAGAGGACTACTTTCAACTTCGTAAAATAAAATATCCATAATATTTAAATTCAAATTACTTTATTGGCAATAAAACATATTACAAAAAACATATTACAAGCTCCTCAGCACTAGATGATATGTACTTATAGATCTTCCATGAAGAATGCTCACGCAGTAAAGTTATTATAAAAAGATTAAGCATTTCTATTCTATGTACAACAAATTTTTTAGAAAAACTTTTCTACGGAAAATTTTTTGATACACAAACTTTTCAACATAAAAATTATCGATACAGAATATTTTATAGAAAATGAGTTGTTATGAAAATATTTCTTTCTGTATATATTTTTTATAAAAAAAAGTATTTTCATAATAAAATTTTTTCTATTGAAAGATTATTATTACAATTTTTAATGAAGAAATGTAGCTTATGCAATTTCTAATCAAAGAATTTTTGTCTATAGAAATATTTTTGTTCTGAAATTTTTTCTACTATCATTTTCATTATGAATGAATTTTTTACTAAAAACAATTTTTCATTATAAAATATTTTTTATCGGAAAATATTAAAAAAGATATTTAACAAAAAAAAAAACAATATATATAAAATTTTATAATATTTTCTATAGAAAAAATTTCAGTGGGTGCACTGAAATAAAAATGTACATATGTACATTTGGAAAAAAGAAAACAATAAAAGGACAGTTTTCTTCGGCCTTTGCAATACTATGAAATAATCTTTGATACCAGCCATACTAATGTATGTATGTACATATATACAAATATACAAACATACACAACACAAAGTGTATGAAAACATATTAAGTTACTCAAAAATTGTGTGTGCAAAAAACATGAGAAAGAGAATAAATAAGCCATTGGATCTCGTTGCTACATTAGTACTTGTCCCCCGCATCATAGAGAAGCACAAAATTTTTGTATATTAATAATTGAATTTTAATAACATATAATCTTCTTCAGGAATTAGACATTATCCCCGCCGAATTCACCCTAAAACGAATAAAAAATCGTAAACGTTTAAAATGTCTTCAAGATATTTTACACATCTTTACGCAGCCCGATATTAAATTGTTTTTTTTTCTCTCTTGCATTTATCATGTAAAGCTAAAGAAAATTACAGACACACATAAATATTGTAGGTCATTCATTAACAAAGTTTTGAAATGAAAGCAGAATTTGCACGTGTTTTTTGCTTATATAGAGCGATTTTATCATTTGTTACGGAAAACTGCCAGCGAGACAAAATAAATTGTATCCTAAATAGACACTTAGCAATGAAGGGTTTGATATACCTTGGCAAAATTTAAGAGATGCACATTTAAAATTTTGTTCAAGCTTCCTTCATTTGATAAAGAATCTAGTGATGGTTTCCAAATTTTGAAACGAGGTGTCAAAAATTCGCTTGCAATATATAAAGCTTCAACCGAAAGTTGGCACCCAATCCAAATTTTAATGAGTATTCAACGTTTGCCCATGTCCACTATTAGTTTATGGGAGCATAGTGTTAAGGAAAAATCCGAATTATCTAAATGGAAAGATTTTGATACCTTTCTAACAGAAAGGATTCAAACTTTAGAATGTATCCGCGATCTTAAACACTCAACGGTAGGAAAACCTTCCATGCAGAAAACCAAAGTTCATGTAGTGAATTCTAGTTCAAATGTAACGTATTGTGTCCTTTGTCGTACTGCAGGACATTTCTTAAGGACACGTAAACGATTTAAGATTCTTTCAATTTCGGAGAGGTTTTCAACAGTTAAAAAATATCAATGTTGTATTAATTGTTTGTCTCGAGAACAAGAAGCACAAAATTGTACAAGTGTTTTTAATTGCATGACGCACATAGGGGTATTTGGCCATTCTAGCCGGACATTAAGCTAAAGCATAATATTACAAAATCTAAGTACGCTCGACAGACAACAAAATTCATTGTATATTGAAGGCATTTACTTGAGATTTGTCGTTTTGCGACACTCTTATTGTCAGGAAAGTTGAGTAAATTGCGTGCGCTTTTATTGATTTTTTAGGATTTCAAAACATTTACAAAATATCTTTTTTTTTTTGTGGCTAAACGAATAGAGATTTTACATAGATTTTTTTTTCTCTGCGAAAGGCTATATTAGCTATATCAGCTGCTTATTTAAATTTTTTGAAGTATTTTATTTATTATTTTTATGATAAGATAATGTGTTCTATATTAAAATTTATTATTATTTTCTTAAATTTTTTGTATAAAAATATCAAAAGGTTTTTGAAAGTGAGTTCCATCGAGTTTCTAAAAATGTTATAATCCACTATAAAATATGAAATCTCTACTGTTAGGCAAAAGAAAAAACCTTGCGCATTTCACGTTTTTCCTATTTTTGATCATCTTGCATAGGTACGTATGAGTAAGAAACCGTTTTGTCAGTAATAAAATAACTTTGTTTGTTTTTAAATTATAACACATAAGACTCTTGTTACTTGTGTAAAAAGAAATGCGCGAACTAGTAATTTCTCCACGCCCCGCGGTTTTTAGCTACCTGTACGGCTGCGTTGTAAATGACGTTATTTGATAGAGCAAAATGAATGCACCTTTTTCAATTTACTTTTTTATTATTATTAAAAACAAAAATATATAAAAAATAAAAAAATCTTGCCTGGAGGTACTCAGCTTTTTGCTATATATTGTGGTTATTCCCCAAAATTATTATCAGAACCCTTTTGAAACTTCGAGATCAAAATGAAAAAGTGTATACAATATTAAGTTATTCCAAATATTGCAGGAATCTAATATTACGCCTGTTGAAGAGAAATTAAAAATTTTAGACAGTAAATTGTGCGAAATTTCAAAATGTCAAGGAAATTATGGTATAGCAGCAGTAAGCCAGTGTTTAGAGTTTCATATACAATTTCAAAATATATTGGCATTCAGCACAACAAAAAAAGGACCGATTTTTAAAAATGCATGCCACATGGCTGGAAGGAACAGTGACTATACTTGTGTTTGACAATTCATCTTAAAAACGTCTTCAAAAGCCGTTCGTATATTAGAAATATGTATATTTATTAATATCGACATAAAAGCTTCAAAATGAATGCTTTTTGGAAACTACCAAAAAAAATTTTGTTTGCTCATGCGTTTTGGGGAGGGGGTTGGAGAGATACCTCCCCCTTCCTATACAAGCTCAAATATTTAGTTTTTATGGAAGTAAAACATAAGTAATTCATTCTTTTTAATATGTACGAAATTTTTGCAAATAATATTTTATGTCATCGCCCACTGAAGGGGCATGGAAAAAGGCATTCCCCGACCCAGATTTAGGTTTTTGAACTGTCGCTGACGTCAACCGCTCGTTTTTCTAAACATAAGTACGGGAAAACTTAAAACTAAATTTAATTTTTCAGTAGTTGGATTAGTTCTTCTTTTTTTCTTCTTTTTTCCTCTTAGTCCGATTTTTCTTATTTTCAGGCTTATATAGCCTATGACCATAGCATACATTTTTGCTAAGTTTTATAAATTTAGGAGCACCCAATAAATTTTTATAAGCAATATAAAATAAAACAATGTCCAGCTAGATTTGTAAAATATTCCTATGTGCGACGTGTAATAAAAGGCATCATTCTTTGTTGCATTGTGAGGTATCTACTACTGAAGGTTCGTTACACATAGCAGAGCGGGATGATTCAGATAATACAAGATAATAATACAAATTCCTCTCTACCATCTACTTCTAGGAGCTTGTCGTCAAATCGACAAGTTGTCCATATTACTCAAAGCCGTAAAGTACTTTTGGGAACCGCTATGGTGAATATTATTCATCAGGGTATGATATAGACCGCGCGGGCTCTTCTTTACCCAGCTTCAGAAACTTCATTTATTTCTGAAAACTTAAAAAATCGTTTGAAACTAATTACACGAAATTCGACGAATATTGAAGTTTTAGGTATTAACCAAACAGTTTATGGTAGAACTAGAAAAGTTTGTCCTTTGAAAATCAGTTTTTTTATAGATCAGACTCTTGTCTTGGAAGCAATGGCTTTGTATTACCAAGCATTTCTGGTGCATTGCCATCTTTCTTAATCGATCCAAGTCTTTGTAATAAGTTTTCAACTTTACAGTTTTCCGACCCTCATTTTTATCAATCAAAACCGGTTGGTATATTATTATATCCACAATTGATCGTGGCTGGGACTCTAAGAAAGGGTTTCGAGTCTGTAATAGCTCAAAATACTATATTTGGATGGATCATTACGGGATCTTTTCTAAACACACTAATTTAGGTATATTCTACAAAAGTAGAAACTTTGCCGGAAAATAATAATAATCAAAATATTTTTAGGTTTTGAGAATTAGAAGAAACCCCAAAACGGAAGCTTTTAGTACCCTGTGATAAAATTTATGAGGAAAATTATCGGAGAACAACCCGACGGAACTCCGATGGCCGAAATGTAGTGACGCTACCACTTAAGCTGGAATTTCCTCATTCCATCAATTTGGGCTTTTCAAAACAGAATGTTATGGCACAATTCTTGAGAAACGAATCTTCTCTTCTACGCAAACCTAAAGTCAGAACATTATATGATAATGCAGTTAACGAATATAGTCTTTTAGACGATATGAGGCCTGTGCTAGAAAATACTACTAGAAAAAACGTGATCTAGTGTTATCTTCCTCATCATCCTGCAATTAAACATGACAGGAAAACTATTTTATATAAATTACGTGTCATATTTAACGCATTAAATAAGACACAAAAGCCTAAATGCTTGCTTAAAGGTGTGCCCCACGTTGCAATTTGATTTGGTGCTTTTAATTCTATTACGCAAACGTATAGACAAGTTCGTCTTGACCCTGCTCATACTCCGTATCAACGTATACTATTCCTATTTTCTCTGACGGAGGATGTCAAAACGTATGAGTTACAGACTGTAACCTTTGATGTAAATTGTGCTTCCTATCTGACGATACGTACACTTTCACACTAAGCAGATGATTCATAAAATGAATATCCTCTTGCGGCACACATTTTGCGCAAATCCATGTATGTTGACGACGTACTAGTAGGTGCTCATGATATTTCATCTGCTCTTAGGGCTAGAGATCAACTTCGAAATGTTTTATCGTCAGCGAAATTTGAGCTTAGAAAGTAGACTTCTAATGCTATGGCAATTTCGAATGGTCTTCCCTCAGACTATTTAGTACATTCGAATCTTTCAACATTTGTTGAATCCAGTAGCTTGAAAAACATTAGGTATTCAATGGAATGCTCAGTTGCATTCACTTTACTTAAAACTGGATCTTATTGCTGATAAGTTACATTATAACAAAAGAGAGGTCTTGTCTACAATAGCTTAATTATTTGATCCCGAAGGTTGACTAGGTCCTGTCATTATCATTGCAAATATGATTATGCCGAAAATATGGCGTGACAGCATTGATTGGGATGATACATTAAATTCATCAACGGAAAATGAGCGGAGAAAATTTTTAAGTTTTGTGACGACCAAAAGTCTCGATGTTCGTTTTTGGACACATCCGACGACTATTGGGAGACTTAGAGGAGACAATGCTAGTTTTAATTTAACAAGAATTTTTGATTTGAATATGTATGTATTTTTATAATGTACACAATTACTTATGGAATTATACCAGTAGTAGTTTGTAAGTTAAAATTATATCTGTTGTTATTAGAACATTGACCATACAAACAAATCAGTCGGCGTCCCATTATGCGCATGGATGATTTGTTCTTCTCATTGGTCATATAAAGAAAAAAAAAAAAACAGACAGTCATACGTACATAGGTAAATCGCAGACAGTGATTTAAATGCTTTTGCATGTACAGGCATTTATACCAACATACAATGTGTATTTTTCTGTCGCCTTGTTTTGTGTACTCATGTACCTGCATAACAACTTATGTGCATATCGACATACATGCTGTGACTGTACTCATGACCAAAGCAACCGCGGCTGTGAATACCTACTTTGAGTGTTTGTACATATGTAAACATGTACGAAACGATACAGTATCGAGATCAGTTAGCTGAGTTTGGTTATCGTGGTTTTCAGCAAATCCTTTTTTTGTTGAGCCTAGGAGTGGGTTATTGGCAAACCGGTTTCTAATCGGAGCGTCTCCTTCTGGAAACGTTGTTAGTACTCACCCATAGCTAGTGACTCGATTAAATTCGGTCCGGTCGCGTCGAGGTAAGGGAATAACCAGCCGATTGGATTACACCAAAGAATCTACACAATAAAAAGACGCATGTCGAGCAAAGTATGAAATAAAATTTTAAAATCTTTATGGGTGCCGGGGGTAAGGGAAAAAACGAAGAGAGAAGCAGAAACCAACATGTTGGATCGCTGTTCATCGAACATGTTTAAAATTGGTTTCATCAAATTTAACTTAAGATACTGAAGGGAAGGTGGAAAAAAAACTCAAGCAAAAACACATGCAAACTTGTTTCAAGATCTTTACAAAAATTCTACTTTCATTTCAAAACATTGTTAATGATTGAGCTTCAATATTTTTAATTATTGTCAGATTTTAACAAAGCAAAAGGAATATTTAATATGTGTGTCTAATTTTCTTTGCTATACCTGATGAGTGCAGTGAAAAAAAACAATTGAAAATAAGCAGAAAATGCTGCGTAAAGATGTGCAAGAGATCTAAAAGACATTTAAGACCCCTTCTGTTCAAATTGCGAAAAACAAACAAAACTGTCAAAAAGAAAACATATTACGATCTTTTATGAAAATACAAGAAAGTTTTGAATTCTAGAAAGAAAACTAGAACTGTCAGAAAAAGGTTAGAAAATTTTGTTAAATAATCCATTGATGCTCTCCAAAATATTAGCATAAAAAGTAAAACATTTTATAAGTTTTTGGTTACTTCTCGACTAAGGGCATATTCTGCAGACGTAAGGAATTTAGCTCAAATTATATATTACAAGTCTCAATCCATATACAATTTTCTAAGAAACAAGTTAAGTTTTAACTTGCCGCATATTTCTGTGCAAACTCCATTTTTTGAACTAAATAGCCAAAAAGTATTTTGTGTTATGATTTCCCGCACTTAATAAAATCTTTGAGAAATGGGAGGTTGAAATGTGACCTTAGAACACCTAATGGAACTGTAATCATACAAGTAATTAAAGAGCTATATGAAATGGAAGCAACTGCAAAAACCAAAATGTTTCCAAAATCAACACGACAACATATATATCCAAACACATTTGAAAAATGTGTGTGAAATTCTCAACCCAAATTCTCAGCAGAACTGTTTCAACTGCTATAAAACCAATGGACGCAACAATTTAAAACCTGTTCCGCAGAAGTGGCCCTTTCAACAGCTCACTTTGTGATTCCCTTTATGGCGATAACTGCTACAGATCTGCAGTTCAACTTAACAATAAATCTCACAAATTTATACAAAACTTTATGGAATATCTGGATGACGTGGTATTCGTTGACCAGAAAAGGCGTATTTTCTTTTTAAATGGTACGAAGCTCTCTTTTAATTCAGTTTATTTACTGGTTAATGACATTTTGAAAGAAGGGGATGATTTATATTATGTCATGATAAAATCTCTTAATCAGGACAAGTTTCTGTACTGCGGCAAAAGGGAGGCAACAATAGCAACCCTTCCGTAGGCGAGTTAAATACTATTTTTTCAAAAGTTATGACTGCTAAAATTATTCAGTCAATTTTTTCCAGTAACTGTGAAGTTGAACAAGACGAGATTGACCAAATTGATTTTGAACTAGTTTCCATGATATACTTCGTTGAGTATGTTGCATTTAAAATTATTCCAAAATTGCAGTGCGAAAAATGCTGTAATGAGCTTAGGAAGATGGATGAAGTTTTAACCGCCCCAAGCGAGCCTTTTATATTCTTTAAGAACTATCAGTCTCTGACAGATTTTGGAAATTTAGCTGCTCCATCAGACAAACAAATGGATGCAAGTAAGAAACATTTTAATATATTACAATATCTTTAAAACTGAACCGGAACGAAATGGCATAAAATTATTTATTACTTATTTGTGCAAACGCTTAACCCAAGAATGGTTACGTGGTGATTGTTCCAACCATAAACAGTAATTATTAGACTCTTTATTATGGACCCTGCTTCGAAACCACTGCTCTTAGGCTATAGAAGAAGGTAGTTCTAAGCAAAGAAAAGTGCAGATTATATCAAATAAATAAAAATACAAAAGCAAATCTACAGAATAGTAATAAAACAGATATATAACAAGAAAATTTATAAATAAATAACATAATAATAAAATAAACAAATATTACTAATATATAATCAAAATTTTTTTCTATATAAACATTTTTAAAAATGTTAAAATATTTTAATCAAAATCTCCAACTCTCTTGATTTTACCAAAATGTATGTAAAATGTATCCTTTATTATATTATATATTACAGAACACCTAAAAGCAAAAGAAACTATTTAATATGATTTTCTTTCAATTCCTTAATAACTTATATCTAATACCAAATCAATTCTTTTATTTAAACTAACCGAATGCATTCAAAATTTTTGATTTATTATGAATAAATTTATATTTCAATTCAACTCATATTTAAGACATAATGAGTTAATTTAAAATACAACTAATTAATGGACGATTCACAGATCTATTACAAAGAATCATTCTACAAGAGCTCCACCTTTTATACAGAATTTCGGCGCTAATTTTGTGTAAATTATTAATGCCGAACGAACCTGCACCAATAAAATAAAATTTGTTGACTCTTAATTTTTCAATATGTGATATATATATATATATATATATATATATATATATATATGAAATTTATTTGTTGGGTGCTTAAGCAATGTCTATATGTATTTCATTGGCGCTTTTTACAAAATCGTCAGAAGACTTTAACCACAGTTTTGAAACTTCTCAACTTATTAAAAGACTTTTATAAACCATCAGAGAATTATGTTAATAAATTAACTATAAAAATTTACAAATGATTTAAAAAAATCACATTATAATAAGTGTAGTAGGCTATGAAACCTATACAAACCAAAAACCCAAAAAACAACTTTTATTCGATATGAATCTATATTATTTTTCTACACCTTTATACAATTAGAAATCCTTTGGATAACAATGAAAGTATTTATAAGGCAAATGAAAAATAAAATCTCAATTTAATTATTAATGAATTAACTATTTGACATTCTGTCATTGTACTATTATAATATGAAAAATGATTTCAATTGTGAAATAGTGACCTTTGGTGGTACGCACGTACATGGCTGCGAAAAACTAAGTACAACTGGAAGCTAAATGATATGCCATTCATCGACACAGAGACGAAAGCTAGAGCGGTAAAAACTCATGAATTTTTTTAATAATTATTAATCTTAGGGTGATACCTTATATGTTGCGCTTCTTTTATATGACACACCCGTCACATAAAGGTAAGATCTCATGTACTTCGATACCAACCACCAGCAATGAGCTGTCAAAAGTTAAACTACGTATTTCTTTTAAACTTCATTGCAATCTCTTAACCCGTTTTTGGATAAGGAAGGGTCGTTTGATGAAATTCTCATCTCTGTCTTATTAAGAAAAAACACCCTATCATTCCACCGTACTCTTGCTGTTTTACGCTTCTGCTAACAGAATTTGTGCACATACTTTCCATTCATGGCGGAAATCAATTAATGCTGAGAATTATTTGCATTGAAAGGGTTCCTCGTTTGAAAGTTTTAGTACGTACTGTAGTAAATTGATGCAAATTTTGTATATTAGACCGAAAACGATCTTGTACTCAAATTATGGTGGCGCTTCCAGAAAGAACTGCTTTAGACCGATCTTGTAACACCACTGATGTAGGCTTTGCTGGTCCGTTTGATATGAAAAGTCGCACTGGTCACGCTTGTAATTCAATGAGAGCATATGTGTGTATTTTCGTTTGTTTTTCTACTAAGGCAGTCCAATTAGAAGCCACAACCGACTTAACAACGGATGCATTTTTAGCTGCTTTTCATCGCTTCATTGCTAGGCGAGGTTGTCTTGATACTATAGTAAGATAATGCTGGTCTGGCAACGCTAGAAACTCCTAATCTAATTGCACAATTATGCAATCCTACAAAATGCAACAATGTAAATGCAACCATGTAAATATAACCTTTTGGTAAAGTCGAGCTATTTCCGCTTTTCTTCTAGAAAACTCCAATAAAGTTACAAGCTACTATAATTCAGGTGTGGGTACCACTTCTTTTATAAATAAGTCTTCATAAAACTAAGTTAAAATGGACCTACGTCCAAGCCGACAGACGTTAATTGAGTACTTAGTGAATGCCGGGATAGATTACCCGGAATCAGCAACTTTAAGCCAATTAAAAGCTTTATATATGGCAAGTCAGAAAACTCAACAGGTGATGGCTTCAATGTCCGCCAAAACTTTGAGAATGATTGTTGAGACCGAAGCACATGATGATTCTAATAATGACGAGAATAAAATGAATGCCGGGATGACTGAAGTTTCTGGTGATGTTAATATATCGGAGGCTGATGAAACTGCTGTTGAAACGACCGAAGCCCACGTGCCCGATGCCATTGAACAGGCCGCCATTACTGATGCCGATGTTATAGCTGCCGCCCACATAACTCGCTGCTGTACCGACATTTAGTGGCGACGAACAATACGATGTGTACAAGTGGATCCTACAATTCGAGGACTACACCAATATGTGCGGCTACACAGATAAGGAAAAATGTGTAGCCATTCGTCGTCGTCTCGTTGGTACAGCCAAACAGCACGTGAACAATTTGGGTTTGGTAAGCTACCAAGAGTTAAAGGCCAGCTTGGGGTCTACTTTCAAACGCACTGTTACGCGGCAAGATGTTTATAGACAGTTGCGGTCTCGCACTTTGAAACCCAATGAGACATGCTTAAGTTATCTTATTTCAATGCAGTCTATTGCGGCTAAAGCAGATATCGAAGAAAGGGAATTAGTCGAATTTGTAATTGACGGCATCCCCGATAAATCGAACAACATCAGCCGTCTCTATGGGGCAAAAACTATTGAAGAGTTGATAGAAAGATTCGATTGGTACGAACTTAAGCGTCAAAATCAACTCAGTACCAGCAGACCAAAAGCGGTGGTGACAGGGGGCCAAAATGTTGCGAAGGATTTGGATGAGGTGAGATGCTACAATTGCTCGCAGTTTGGGCACTTCCAGAGTAAGTGTCCAAAACCAATACGTGCGCCAAATTCCTGTTTCAATTGTGCCGAGATGGGACACTATCACAAAGACTGTCCAAAGAAGAAGGGGATTGCTGCCGTAGACGTGGATGACCTGGTGGAACCATATCATAAGGTAAGTGTTGCCTTCTGTGAACGAAATGAGCGCATTGAGGTAATTAATTGTTTTTCTCTTTTGGACACCGGTAGTCCAATTAGTTGCATAAAGAAATCCCTAGTTCCGTGCGGTATTGAAGACGTGAAGATAGTAACATCATATCGAGGAGTAGGAAACAATAAAATAAATATGTGCGGAAAAGTTCGGTGCGAAATCCTGCTTCAAGATAAGAAAATAAAACATAATTTTTTTATATTACCTGATGAAGAAGCTTTAGTGCCAGTACTAATGGGCGAGATCTCTTATTAAAATTTAATATACATTTATGCAAAATAAAACTGAAATACGGAAAGAATGAATTACTAAAAATGAGTTTAAATAAAAATCAAAATGTAAATAAACAATACGTCAATGCGCTTAAGTCATTTGGTTTGTTAAGGGTTGCCCAAGATAGGATTCAAATTCCAACCGGGGAAAAAATTCCCACAGAGAAAAAAATTGAAAATATGAACCCAATTGTTTCAGAATTGGAAGCCGAATATAATGAAATAGAAATCCTTGAAGAATTGAGAGAGTACAGTGAACTTGGGAATGTGATATATGCAGTGGATGATATAAATGATCTAAACATAGATGTTACATTAGATGACAGGGACATTGCAAGACTTAAATCAATTGTAGAAGAAAACTATCTAAGCAACACAGGTGATAAAGCTGTGGTAACAGATTATTGTATGAAAATAAGGCTATCAAATGATGCGCCAATATACTGTGGGCCCAGACGCGTCTCCTTTCGAGAGCGATTGGGGGTTAAAACTAAGTTAGACGAACTTTTAGGGGCCGGAATAATTCGTCCTAGTGAATCGCCGTATGCTTCCCCAGTAGTTTTAGTGAAAAAGAAAAATGGTGATTTAAGAATGTGTGTAGACTATAGGTCGCTGAACAGAGTTACTTTAAAAGATAATTACCCTATGCCAATTATCGAAGACTGTCTAGACTATTTGGGACACAAGAAGTATTTTTCGACATTAGATCTAAGAAATAGTTTTCACCAAATCCCAATGCACAAAGACTCCATTAGATATACGGCATTTGTGACCCCCTTGGGCCAATTCGAATATTGTTACATGCCGTTTGGGCTTAAGAACGCAGGTGCAGTGTTTCAAAGATTTATAAACAAAGTCCTAAGAGAATTTATAGAAGCCGGAAAGATAGTTGTTTACTTGGACGATATAAGCATTGCAACTGAAACGATCGAAGAACATTTTAATATTTTGTCAAATGTTTTAAATGTTTTGAGAGTGAATGGACTAAAATTAAATCTCGAAAAGTGTAAATTTGCGTACAGGGAAGTGGACTATTTAGGATATAGGATAAATGAGAGTGGTATAAGACCAAACGATGACCATATTAAAACGATCAAAGGGTATCCCGTCCCAACAGACCATATTAGTTTAGAGCGATGTCTGGGACTGTTTGCGTTTTTCCGTAGGTTTGTGTATGATTTTTCAAGAATTGCAAAGCCATTGACAGAATTAAAGAAAAACAGTAAGGATTTTGTATGGACACGTGAATGTAATGAGGCTTTTTTAACATTGAAGAATAAACTAATAAGCGGTCCAGTATTAGCTGTATACAATCCAAACTACGAAACGGAGCTACATACTGACGCCAGTACGAAGGGATACGGATCAGTCTTATTACAAAAACAGAAAGACAACAAATTTCACCCAATAGCTTACTACTCAAAGTGTACTTCGCAACCCGAATCCAAGTACCATCGATTTGAACTAGAAACGCTTGCCATTATTTATGCACTTAGACGCTTTAGGGTATATTTAGAGGGAATTTCCTTCACTATCGTAACCGACTGTAATTCGCTTACATTAACTTTGAGCAAACAATTAATAAATCCGAGAATAGCAAGGTGGGCACTAGAATTGGAAAACTTTGACTATAGTATCAGACATCGAAGAGGCGAGCTGATGTCTCACGTAGATGCTCTAAGTCGTACGCCCGTAGCAGCATTGATAGATGATAGCGATATCGATTTGAACATACAAGCAACACAATCAAGGGATTCGAATATACGTACAATAAGGGATAAACTTGAGATAGGTAACTTAGATGGATATGCGCTTGAAAATGGTTTGGTTTTTAGGATAGGAAAAGAAGGCCAACAACAATTATATGTACCGGCTGAACTAGAGCAAAATATAATAAGAATTATACACGAGGATTACGGTCACGTAGGAATTGATAAGTGCATAAAGAAAATCAAAAAGTGTTATTGGTTCCCAGGAATGAAAGAAAAGGTGAATCAATTTATAAGAAATTGCCTCAAATGCATATTCTATTCTGCACCTCAAAGAAAGAATGAAAGAAATTTATTTAATATAAACAAAAAGCCAGTCCCTTTTGATACTTTGCACATAGACCACTTTGGGCCTTTGCCATCGATAAAATCTAAACGAAAACATATACTGGTAGTTGTAGATGCCTTTACTAAGTTTACAAAACTTTATGCAGTGAACACACCAGGAACAAATGAGGCATTTATTTATTTATTTATTTATTTATTTATTTATTTGTCTATGGATAATGATCCTTACAGACAGTTAAATTGTATACATAAATTTTTTAAACATTAATATAAAACATAAAATAATAATAATATCTACAAAAGTTTAGTACAAAATTATGAGTTTAGATAAATTAATATTTTATTTTTTATTGAACTGTGGCTTGAAGAAAAATCAATAAAATTATAAAATTTGTTGAACTCGTGGCACATCCTTCTCAAAGGATCACCATTGGCATAATTTGCTCTGAAAAATTTAACTGATAGTGGACAAAAATAACGTGAAGGACGTTGTGGGACATTAAAAGTTATATCGTTGATTAAAAAACCAGAGCTTACATCGCCAATAATTATGTTGAAAATAAACGATATGTTCAGCACAGTTCTACGACTTTTTAGAGTTGGCAGCTTGATAAGGGAAAGTCTAGCGGAATATGATGGTAAATTCATTGGGTTAAAGTTTAACCCACGAAGACAAAAAATAAGAAACTGTTTTTGTACAGATTCGATAGCGTCAGAATGTGTTTTATATATAGGGTCCCATATTACCGATCCGTACTCCAACACAGGCCTTACAAGTGATGTATATAGGCTTTTTGTAACATACGGATCATTAAACTCTTTAGCCCAGCGTTTTACAAAACCAAGTACACCTCTAGCTTTATTTATTGCCATTGTTATATGAGCAATGAAATTAAGTTCAGAATCAAGCAGGATACCGAGATCCAAGATATTATCGACCAAGTCCAATTGATAATTTTCAAAAACATAGCATGCAGGAATCGGACGTCTTCTAACAAAACGCATGTATTTACATTTTTTCAAATTAAGTTCCATACGATTTGTTTTGCACCAAGAGTAAAATGAATTTAAATCTTCTTGGAGATGTTTCTGTTCAGATATTTGACTATAACTCAGAAAAATTTTCACGTCGTCAGCATACATCAAAATATTGGATGAACGAATTACATCAGGTAAGTCATTAATAAACAATGTAAATAGAAGTGGTCCAAGGTGACTTCCCTGTGGTACCCCAGATAAAACATCAATGCTTCTGGAATATATATTTTTAAAACAAACGGTTTGTTTTCTATCACTCAGGTATGAATATATCCATTTTATACTAAGATCCGTAAAGCCAAGCAAATGCAGTTTAATTTTCAGAAGCATATGGTTGACTTTATCGAAGGCTTTGCTAAAATCAGTGTAGATCACATCGGTTTGTTGTTGTTGAAAAAATCCACGATATATTTCGGTTGTAAGGTGCAGCAGATTCGTTGTAGTAGAGCACCTTTTTTGAAAACCATGCTGACATGGTGATATCAAATTTGATACTTGATAACTTAAGTGATCGGTGACAATTTTTTCAAGTAGTTTGGGAATAACACTCAGTTTTGCAATACCACGATAGTTGGCTATATCAGATTTATTTCCTGATTTAAACAATGGAATTATAAAGGAATTCTTCCATACATAAGGAAAATGACCAGATTTTATTGACGCATTGAATAAAAGTGCTAATGGCACAGCAATACTGTCAGCACAGTTTATCAAAATGTTGCTAGGAATTTTATCTGGACCAAAGTTGAAAGAAAATTTAAGGCGTTTTAATTCCATGCGGATTGTTGATATATCAATAAATTGAATAGAGGTTGATTGGTTGGCTGTTATCCTGACTGGATAGTTAAACGAATTGTCGTAGGTAGCATCCGAATAAGTTGTCGAGAAAAAATCGGCAAATAAATTGCTTATAATGGCGTCATCACAGGATTCCATTTGTTGAAACTTCATACAAGAAGGAAAGCCAGTTATTTTTCGCTTGGAATTGACAAATTTGAAAAATGACTTTGGATTACGTTTAAAATTATATTTCATTCTGTTTATATAGTTATCATAGCATGTCTTATTAAGCGAAATGTATCCAGAGCGGCTAATCGAATACTTTAGATAGTCTGCAGGGGAACCAGACTGTTTAAATTTTTTAAAGCACTTATTTTTCTTATTTTTGGCACGAGTCAAAAGTTTATTATTCCAGGGTGGACCAGTTGTTTTCTTAGGTTTTATTTTTGGAACACACAAATCTATAAAGGAGTAAATCTTATTATAGAAGGCTTTAGTCATCTGGTCGACATCAGTATGGCACGATAAAATATTGCCCCAATTTGTGTCAGCGAACAGCTCATTTAACATATTGTAGTTAGTATGTTTGAACGAGTAGACAATTTCATTTCTGCAAAACGAGGACCTAACTGATTTTGATAGAATTGAAACCACTACTTCTATTGAGGGATGGTAACAGTCTTCAGGAGTTGTAATAGGGGATGAGCGCCTAATGAAACACTCAGCCACATCATTGACGAATATTAAATCTAATAACCTATTGTAGTTATTGAGGCATGTTGCGCATTAAAAAAATATTTTGAATACTATAGTAGGCCGCGGCGAATAATATGTGACCGAGGAACATGTTTTACTTCTAACGAGTTCCATTCGTTTCTTGCTGAAAGAAATATTGCACATGTGAAAATATCGGTGGCTTCGCCCCAATCAAATGGACAGGTCGAAAGAATAAATAGGGATTTAAAGGCTATGCTAGCCAAGTTAACAGAGCCAATTGAGCATGCAGACTGGGTAGATAAGTTAACGAGGATAGAATTTGCTTTAAATAACACAGTTCAGCGATCTACAGGACACTCACCAAGTGAACTATTATTCGGAGTAGAGCAAAGAGGCGATGTAATTGACGAGTTCACAGAACACATATTAGAAAATTACCTAAGTGAGGAATGTAATATTAATGAGATTAGGAAGGAAGCTACAAAAAATATAGAAAAGTCTCAAGAAAATAACTTGAAATATTTTAATCAACATCATATACCAGCGAAAACATTTGAAGTAGGAGATTTAGTAGTTCTAAAAAATATTGATACAACACCGGGTGTTAACAAAAAATTAATGCCAAAATACCGTGGCCCATATATAGTTCAGAAACAATTGGGTAATGATCGGTATGAAATCTCCGATATCGAAAATTGTCAAATTACCCAAATGCCATATAGAGGCATAGTAGATTCGAGTCGATTAAAAAGATGGTTAGAATATAAAGATAACGAAGTCTTGGGTGACCCCGAAGGCAACACTTCAGAATACGAAGATTATGAGTGTTTAGAAGAGGAGTTTCTAGAAAAATAACAATCGAGGTCGATTGTATTGTCAGGTCGGCCGAGATTATAGTAAGATAATGCTGGTCTGGCAACGCTAGAAACTCCTAATCTAATTGCATAATTATGCAATCCTACAAAATGCAACAATGTAAATGCAACCATGTAAATATAACCTTTTGGTAAAGTCGAGCTATTTCCGCTTTTCTTCTAGAAAACTCCAATAAAGTTACAAGCTACTATAATACAATTTTTTTTTATAATGGTACAAATTTTGTTAGCACTTCTAGAGATATTGAAAGGGACTTTCGGGTGCACCTCATATGAGTGGACCATGGGAGGCTGCTGTTAAAAGTTTTAAAATATTTCGAATAGAAGATCAAAATTTAAGCAATACATTTGAGGAATTATCTACCATATTAGCAAGAATCGCAGCGTACCTCAATTCTCGTCCCTTATGTCCAATATCGGACAATCCTAATCTACCTGTAGCGCTTACGCCTGGTTATTATATTAATAGGCCTCCAATATTGGCTATTTTGGAAACTCGTGATAGCATTCTAAATAGATATCGTAAGATTAAGGCATTTTCTAAAGATTTCTGTCGACGATGGAAAGAAGAATACGCTATAAATGGAAGTTTCCTGAAAGGGACATACAGAAAGACGACTTGGGTGCTATTCGCCATGAACAGCTTCCACCTACTTCGTGGAAATTAGGGTAGAGTAGTAAAATCATATTTAGGGACTGATTCATATTCTCGTCGCGGACATACGTACTGCAAACGGCACTGTAAAGCAACCAATCACCAAACTGGTTATTTTGACCAACCAAAAAGTTTAAAATTTCATAACTTCCACTGTTTCCTAGCAATATGGACTCCTTGTCTTTTTTAATGGAAGAGACTCTATTTGAGGAGACCCCTGTGCCAATGGAAGTGGCCCCTCTGACGGTGGTTCCATCGGGCAGCGTTCCCACTTCATTGGGTGTGGATCCAGTAGCAGGGACTGATACTGCGGAGGCGGTTGCAATATCGGCGAGCACAGTTGGTACATCTGCCGCCGATATCGACAAGCCCAATACGCCTGCTGCTAAGCAGCCTAAAGCTACAGCACCTGCCTGTAGCCTCTGCAAAAAACCGCATCCCCTTGCAGCTTGCTTCCGTTTAAGGCGGCTGGCCCATGAAAAGAAATTACGGCACTTATTGATTTGGGGTCAATGCTCGAGATGCTCGGCCAGAAATCATAAGACTAACGACTGCGGCAGGGTGCGGAAATGTGGCAAGTGTCAGGGCGACCATCACACGTTAATACACTTCCCAAAGCCGATTGAAAAAAGTGATCCGAAGCCAAATGACAAGCTCCCCCTAAAGAAGAAAGACTTAACGAAGTCTGTGCCGTCGAGAGCGGGTCCGACTAGTTACCACTCCGGCAGGCGGTTTCATTCTCTCCGACGGTGCAGGTTTCGATGAGAGCCGTAATAGACGTATGTTGTGAAGTAAGCTACGTGAGCGATCAGCTCATAGGTGACAGCTCCAGATGGCTAATGTCGCTTACGAATACGCTCTATTTACGATGTCTCGAAGCCTATTTCATTTAGTGCTAAAGTGCACCGAATGCACAACATAAGGACGGGAAAGTGTAGCAGAGGCGGTGATGGACAGATTTCTTGGGGGGTTGGAATTGAGCGGTTAAATTGTGACGGGTTCATCCTTGGTCCTATTCCATTTTTGGTTGGGTTATCTCCGGTGCGTCGCCAGTTTAATATATCCAAAGTATTTTAGAATGTACACTAAGTTTTTCTTGAATACATATATTTTTATTGAATAACTTTAACTGGCAATGTTTAAGCCAAAACCTTTGACTTCTATAGTTTATTATATATTATATTTATTGCAATAATACTTATTATGCGCTTCGATTCGGATCGTAAATTTCTCCGT